>CM062297.1:714952817-715375415 GCA_031216915.1 Pictodentalium vernedei
AAACTGTGATGTCAGTTGTTGAACTCGAAACTGACAGAAAAAAAAAATATTGCTGTTACCCATTTTGCTTCAAATGATTGCAACTGTGTTTGGGTATGGTTGCAGCCATTACCTTTTACCACTAAACCACTTTCAAAATGAAATTACGTGATGTTATGTGACTTCGAAGTTAAATTACATTTTTGCTTTACAACAGAAATTTAATGTGAGCATAATACATGTAATCTCAATCATCCCAGACCAAAATATTTAGGAGGGCAATTTTTCGCTCTCCTTAATTCTTTCAGGAGAGCAGTAAGGAGAGCTAAAAAATCGCTCTCCTGAAATTGCCAACTGGGGACGAAACGTCCCACCCTGTCACGGGGACGAAACGTCCCACCAAGTAGGGGACGAAACGTCCCGGGGACGAAACGACCTGGACCCGCGTGACGTACTGGTACAAAATATGTTTATTTATTTAGACTTTGAAATATTTTAAGGATTTTTTTCTCCCTCAATTTTTTAGTAAATTAGAAAGAGCGAAACATTTAGGTGCGGAAGTCAAGTTGGTAAAAACGTCATTTTATAAATAACACCGCCCACCTTCACCCCTAAACATTTGTATTTTTTTGTTTACGTACGATAAATAGTGCTATAACATCCATGCAGACCATACAATAAAAACTGGTCGGGGCGAAACGGCCTAGCATGAAGAGATAGGGGAGCGTAAATTATAATCACTTCTGTTTTGTTGCCATGGTGAAGATGCGCAAATAAACCCGGAAGATAAACAAAATACCTCGTGGACTCATTTTCATCAACAATATCAACGACGCCAACTGTTATTTCATTGCTCTTTGTTTCCATATTTAGCTGATATTACTTGGAAATCAGTTTTTGGCGTTTACAGATTATTTGCTGAATACTTGGTATGGCAACTTTTGAAACAGATCACGATTTCGAAAAATATAAGCTCGGCTGTGTGATTACCACAACGGTGAGATGAATACAGGTCACATCCTCAGAGTCATTTCGGCCTCAAGTCACTGACTTCGGCCTAAACACGCCTAGTCATTTCGGCCCAACACATCTAGTCACTCCATCTCCGATATTAGGCTGTAATGTATTGCTAAATCAAAAGTGAACTTTATTTTTACCAATTATTTAGTTCAGCGATCTGAACGTAGTGGCTACCCCTCTACGTTCAGATTCTTCCCATTCAGTCCTATAGAAAAAGTTCCCATCAAGTTTTTATGGGAACTCAAAACTCGAAATTAGGAATATATATCAAGCTTTCGCCCTTATTACCGGCTGCAATCGATAGTACACGTATTTCCTTACATTTGGGAAGAGTTTATTAATCCAAACTAGGTTTTATCCTTTAAATGTCGTCATTTGTGTACTCGTGAGGCGGCGACGGAGATTTCAAAATCGGCCATGTTGTTGTTTAAATATAAAACAGTAAAAACGATAACCCGGTAATGGCGCCGAAACGAATAGACCTTTTCATCGATGCGGAATAGGAAATTCGATCTCATTCGCGCAGAAAAGGTCATCAAACTCGGTCGCATTCTGCACAATTGCGATCGAATTTCCTATTCCGCATCGATGAAAAGGTCTATTCGTTTCGGCGCCATTACCGGGTTATCGTTTTTACTGTTTTATATTTAAACAACAACATGGCCGATTTTGAAATCTCCGTCGCCGCCTCACGAGTACACAAATGACGACATTTAAAGGATAAAACCTAGTTTGGATTAATAAACTCTTCCCAAATGTAAGGAAATACGTGTACTATCGATTGCAGCCGGTAATAAGGGCGAAAGCTTGATATATATTCCTAATTTCGAGTTTTGAGTTCCCATAAAAACTTGATGGGAACTTTTTCTATAGGACTGAATGGGAAGAATCTGAACGTAGAGGGGTAGCCACTACGTTCAGATCGCTGAACTACCAATTATTGAAAATAAGAACACATTTAACAAATGTCTAAAAAAATCCGTAATTAAGGGCCTATATAAAAGTAATGGAATTTTGTTTATTTTGAAAATTCACACCTCTGATATTCCTTCAATTCAAATTAAATATACACAAAATATACCGTACATCAAAATCAAGATTGAGATGTATAGAACACGAAACACATGTGTAATCAACTCGTAGAGTCGACTGTAGGCTCCACTGGTTCCTGGAAGTCTGCTACCGTATTCGCACCAGAACTGATAATTTAATAATATTTCACGAAGACAACTCGTAGTCGTAGCCAAATGTGCTTTACATATCCAAGAACAAAGCTAGGGGATCAAAATTCTTCAAAACACGGCGACAGAGCTGCATGGGGGTAAATTCCAAAACCTTTGCTTTTGTTTTCGTATGAATATACTTTTGATTTCCAGTCGACGTCATCGGACGGAAAAAGCATGTAAAAACAATGCGGTGTAAAATCAAATAATGAAAAAAATCGCCTTTATCCAGTATACTGTTATTAGATAGAGATTGCACAGTTGCCATATTCAACACAAGGTATCATGATACCTGTTGAAATTTCTGAGAATTACGATTTTGTTTTTCGATGGAAATTCATGGTATTGAGTGATTTGCGCATGTCTGTCGAGCATGAAAACCGTCTTCAATAAAATATGCAGACAGTGTTGTCCTTTTCCCAAATGCAGTCCTATATCTGTATTCAAAAGTGTTTTGAATGCCTAGCTTTGTTCTTTGATGTATGACTATGAGGCACATTTGGCCACAAGTTGTTCTGATGAAATATTATTTTATTATCAGTTCTGGTGCGAATACGGTAGCAGACTTCCAGGAACAGTGGTGCCTACAGTCGACTCTATGAGTTGATTACATATGTGTTTTGTGTTCTATACATTCCAACCTTCATTTTGATGTATAATTTGTGTATATTTAATTTGAATTTAAGGAATATCATTATGAGAGGTGAGAATTTTCAAAATAAACAAAATTTCATTACTTATATAGGCCCTTAATTTTATTTGTCTCCCACAAAACTCGACACGAGTTAAGTTGTTATAAGCCGATATAAGTAATTTTTATTTTGAAATTCCCACCTCTGATATTCATTCAATTCAAATTAAATAATATACACAAATTATACATCAAAAATGAACCAAAGGTTGTGATGTATAGAACATGGAAAATATATGTAATCAACTAACAGAGTTGACAGCAGGCACTATTATCGTATTCGTACCAGAACTGATAACAAAATAATCTTTCCGGAGAACAACTCATGGCCACATGTGCTTCAGATATCCAAGAACAAAGCTAGGCATTCAAAACATTTTAGGATGCAGTGCCAGCAGTGATAGGACTGCATTTGGAAAAGGACAACAATGTCTGCATTTTTTATTGAAGATAGATTCCATGTTCGACGGACATGCGCAAATCACATGATACCTCAAATTTTCATTGAAAAACAAAATCATAAAGCAATTCTAAGAAATTCCAACAAGTGTCATGACACCTTGCAAGTAATATGGCAACTGTGTAGTCTCCATGTAATAGTAGTATGCAGTATTAAGGCGATCTTTCTCATTATTTGATTTTAGATGGCATTGTATATAGATGCTTTTTTGGTCCAGTGACCTTAACCGCAAATCCAAATAAACCGACAATGTAAACAAAGCCCAAAATTTGGGAATTTACCCCCCCCCCCCCCCCCACGCAGCTCTGTCGCTCCATTTTGAAGAATTTTGATGTCTAGCTTTGTTCTTGGATGTCTGAAGCACATTTTGGCCATGAGTTGTTTGCCTGAAATATTATTTTCTTATCAGTTCTGGTACAAATACGGTAGCAGACCTCCAGAAACCATTGGTGACGCTGTCAACTTTGTGAGTTGATTTCATGTATTTTACCGTGTTCTTTACATCTCAACCTTCATTTTGATGTATAATTTGTGTATATTTAATTTTTATTTATGGAATATCAGAGGTTGGAATTTCAAAGTAAACAAATTTCCCTCACTTATATAGCACCTTGGGCATGACACTGAAGCTTCAAATGGTTTCAAAAACAGGTAGGTACTTCAATTATTGTTGCATTAACCAAAAAATAAAATAGCATTGTGTGCACAACAAAAAGTCCAAATGACTCCAGAATAAGAGACCCTGTGAATTTAAATCAAAGTAGGCCTATGCTACAGTAAAATCAAGTGTTAGTTACAATGGTAACATGTCATGTAAACACAGGAACAAGAAGCTCTAACGTTAACTTTAATTGCCTACAACATTCTTAGGTTTGTTGCTTATATATCTGTTTAATTTTGTTTGTGCAACAATAATCAAAGTACCCACTTGGCTATCTTTGGAAGCATTTAAAGTTTCAGTGTCATGTGTATAACTCTTATAGTTTTATGGGAAACTAATGAAATTACTGTGTTTTTTTTAGCTCTTTGTTTAACATATTTTTGTTTGACTTTAAAATTGCGTTTAAAAGTTTTCTCAAACAATTTCTTGGACTCCATGAATCCATTTTCAATGAAAGTATTTCTCGTTCAGTTTCAAGTCTGGATTCACTGGTTTCTGGATCTATATGTGCAGTATTCTTCAAAATAGGATTTAATTTGCACATGTATTCTCAGAATCTGATTTGAAGTGTTTTGTTTCAAGGTGAGTTTTGGTCAGTGGGGTTTCTCTTCTGCCCTGTCCTTGTGGAATCCCATATTTCCATGTAAGAAATGGGGCCAGAATGCCTTTGGGGCAAAGTGACTTTTTCAAAAATGACTAGGTTTGAAATGTCTTTGGGGGCAAAGAGACTACAAGACGAAATGACTTTAGGACGAATTTTAAGTGACCAGATTCACGGTAAGAATCAACAGTCTCCACTAGTGGCAAAGCCATGACATTCGAATAACTGAATTAGAATCAATGCAGCTCCAATTCGAGCACAATGGTGGCTGATTTTTATAATTGATCATTTATGTGTGACCAACCAGGAGCCATAAATATTGAAATCATAAAAAGCTCCTTCGGGCTGAAAAGTTAGATAGGGTCAACCTGGTTCAGACTAGAACTGGATGCAACCACATGCAAACAACTCTTTTCTCAACAACTTTCAACAGTAATTGTTATTACCCAGTACACAATTTTTCTTTAATTATTACATTTCTTTTTCTGGTGCTCATACTGTAAAGAAAATTGTTGCATTGTGATTGGTCACCTCATAAGGGATCTTCAGTTTTGTTCAGATTTTTCTGGAGTACATAAAGCATGCCACATTCTACTTCATCTTAGTAGAAAACTGAAGTGAGAAAACGATTATGTCCATTCAAAAATAGAGTTTTGGGTGCTTTCAGATGTAAAGAGTCAACTAACATGAAAAGATTTGCAAACCATACAGGTCAAAATTGTATTCATAACTACAAGTATCACCCTCCAGTCCTAGCCCAGGCCCTCCTTCTACTTCCTTTCAGGTCCTACATGCACCCTGTTTAAACTACAGTAGTTATTTGTACAGAATTTCTCAGTGCCTGTCCAGTAGCATATCAAGAAATGCACGAACTGCAAACAGTTAAAAAATATTTGGATTCCCACTTAAGAATGATTTATGAGAGACCTTAAAGACCTCTTACCTTCGATTCAGACAGTCATCTCTCACATGAAAGCATTTTTCCCATTCAGCAATAATTTTGAAGGCAACATTCCATCCATTATTTTCACCTCCTCGAAATCTCAAAGAAGAACGAGGTCAGCAATTTAAACCACATACAGAAGCAGATTTAGAACATGGGTGAAATGTTTTTATAAATCACTATAATGTCTTAGCTAACTCATTATAACAAGTCAGTAAGTTATTATTGTTATTTATAATGGCTTGAAAAGTTCTTACTACTTACTTACTCGCTATGATGGTTTAACTGAGCCGTTACAAAAATTTTACTCATGTTCTAAATACATTTCCGAATGTTTACATTTGTCAACTTCGTTCTTCTACATGAATGCAAAGTTGGCTTCAAAATTATCATTGAATGAGATGATGACCAACAGAATCAAGGTGAAACCACTTCGAAATTCACTCATAAATCATCCTTCTGTGGGAATCTATAAAAATTTTAACTGAAAGTGGCCTGACTATTTCTTGATATGCCATTGGAAGTGCGCTCAGAAATTCTGTGCAAATAACAACACTGTTTGGATGGGGAGTTTGCAGGACCTGAAGGAAGGTGGGAGGAGGGGTTAATGTCGGATGGGACAAGTTAGGTCTACGCGGTAGTCAAAATTGGTACAAGATAACATAAAACACAAGCCATTAATTGAAAAGAGAATGTGTTTTCATTTTTAGAATTCACTTTAAAAAAATTCCACAATGCAGTATTCACATTTCCATGAGTTCCTTAATTCCTGCACCCTATGTAACATACAACCAACTGACACTGTATTTTTACAGTCTTACAGTTAAAACTAGAAGTCCTGTCATGAACTGTGCTGTTATCTGCGCTTAATTGCATGTAGGAATTGCACGCAATTGCCATATCGAATGACATCCAAAGCATGGCAGGCTCTCCTGGTTACTCATAGCAAACACAGGCAATGTTTCTGCCAATGGACCTCCAGGTTACCCGGAGGTCCATTGGCTGAAACATTGCTTGTGCACAGGCCGTATGTACATAATTTGATAGCCTTACTATGCTTACAACATGTAGATTAACCCTTTGCCTAACATGAAAAGCAGACGACACTTACAAAAAAAAAAATCTTGAATAACTAATTTTTTTCATATTTTATCTCAAAAACATAGGTTATGGCCCCTCATTGGAACGAGGTCAACAAGCTCGTTCCAACGAGGGGTCATAACCTATGTTTTTGAGACAAAAAATGGAAAAAAATAATGAAAATTAATTGGCGATTTTTTAGAATAGCGCTGGCCGGTTTTGACGGTACGTTGGGTAAAGGGTTAATGTGCAGATCAACGTGCTATTTGTGCGCATTTCATGACAGGACTTCTAGTTTCAACTGCAGTCAGTGTATGTTTTCATGTGTGATATGGCAGCCTATCAACTAATACTGTGCAATGCTTATGGTTAGCCAGTGTAAGATAGCTTACCAGCTAACTCTGTGTAATGGACAGGGGTAGTCACTCTTTTCTTTTTGGTTATAATTAAGATCATCTCTATTATGCATCTCATCCTGTATATTGCAAAGACTTAGAGAGTGTACATTTTCATGTAGTGTGTGATATGGCAGTTATCAATTTTTTTATAACCAAAAGGCTGTCATTGCACAGGGTTAGGCCCCACAAAGTAGATCTTCTGTTTCTCATGCCATTTTTTGTAAAATTGCATGCTGGCAGGCATTTTTTTATTTTATTTTTGTAATTATTTTTTGCCATTAAAAGTTCATATTCTTGGTTTGTTTTATGTTTTAGGCCTCATAATCCACCGAATACCATTGGTGGTGACGTATTTTGTCCTTTGAGTGCAAGAAGGCTTTGCAATGCTAAAGCATTGCAAAGCCTTCTTGCACTCAGGGGACAAATTTATCAGTTTTATTAACTTGGGTAAAACATCAGACATTGACCATTTAGTTTTATTTTTTTTAAGTTTGCATCGGTTATAAAAAGATAGCCTGCCACAGCCAAAATGCCTGTGCAGGAGGGCTGGAGAAACAGATTCTCAACTTTCTTAGGCCTCAGTCACACTTTCTGGTCATAAAAAAATTCATTATTTATTGAGTAGCTAAAACTTTTCTGAAGTATTTGAATGACAGGACACCATCTTTGAAAATTATTCAAAATTCTGACGATGAAGTCAGTACTTGGTTATTTTCACTTGGATGCAAGGAAGGAACCCCATGCACTATGCCACTGTTTTATGTACCATTCAGCTGTGACTAAGCTGGGAACATAAAATTTGACAGAGCTGTGTACCCTGCCAAACACTCAAGTAATAATAATGTATGTGTTTATTTCCCAGCTGTTTTTCTGTACATGAGGGTGTAATATTAGCAGGGGCACATTTTTTGAGGATACCTGTTTTTCAATTGAGGAAGTCCCCAAATAAATTGAGATGTCTTAATACAGATGATTAGACCACTGCATGTGTCTACAGTCTTAAAGTGCTTTTTATCAACTGCTTTGTGTATAGATTTCCACTAAATATTGGAAATAATTGCTTCAAACTGGTAGATTTCAAAGGTAAATGATATTTTCCTGCAAGAATTTGGGGGCATTTGGGCTCCAGAGTTTCGGTGCTCATACCTGTAACAGGAGTCAAATTGGCTCTGGATCTGTCTCTGAATATTGCACGGTAGTTAAAGTTATTTGTCATGATATGATAGTGGATCAAGAAACAGGAAAGGTATGAGTTTGCGGCATCTCCTTTCCCCTTTATACTGGTTGAGCTGTATAAACATAGTGGTCTTAGTTTTTTTTTAAAAAGTTGAGTTGCAAAAGATAATAGAGGGTGCATGCTGGCATCTCCTTTCCCCTATTGACTGGTTGAGCTGTATGAATATAGTGATCTTAGTGATTTTGAAAAAAGTTGAGTTACAAAAGATAATAGAAAGTGCATGCAGGGTACACCCTGGCCTGGCAATCTAGAAAATCAAGGAGTGCAGCAAAACAGTTGCCCTCCTCAGATTGCTTGGGATTGCAATTGCTCCTGAATTTTTCAATGCAAAAACTTGTATGCTATTTTGGTTATATTCACTTCAAGGTATTAATATTGTGACTGAAAAATTGTACTACATACAGCTACGTAGTGGAAAAATTGGCACACACATCTCATTATTCAAAATGTTGCATTCAATTCTTATGTAACTGACTTCTACGCTCAAAATATATCGAAATGTGACACCGAATGGGTCATGAATTATTGTGAATTAATGCAACATTGACAAATCGTCCCCTGAGTTCCAATGTGTTCTCTGTGCGAGTAGACACAGAGAACACATTGGAACTCAGGGGACGAAATTATAATAGATTAGATTTTAAAGGCAGTCCAAAACAGGTCTGGCATTCCAGAAAATCAAATAATTGCCCTCTTCAATTTTTTCTAGGCATGCAGCACTCCTGATATCCAAAAGAATGCCAGGCCTGTACACCCCTCCCCCTCCCCCAACTGTAGGCAGTAGGCACACAGAACTCATTGGAACTCAGGGGATGAAATGATAATAGATTTTAAAGGCAGTCCAAAACAGGTCTGGCATTCCAGAAAATCAAATAATTGCCCTCCTCAATTCTTTCTAGGCATGCAGCACTCCTGATCTCCAAAAGAATGCCAGGCCTGTACACCCCTCCCCCTCCCCCAACTGAATCCACTCATGTACTTATTAACAAACGTTTTGGATCTCTTAGTTGTAAGAGCAAAAAGGGTGAAGTATATAAATTTGGCACTACTGGTGTTCTGTTTCATTCCATTTTAAAATGCATCAGAGATGAATGTAGTGCAGTGATGAATGATAAGAATTTAAGAAAATTCCCTTCTATGCTTACTTTTGTTCTTGGTTTGAAATTTCTTTTTCAGTCACTTACAGTGGGCGTAATAACTTACCTAGAGCAGGCCATCTCTGATAGCAAAAGTATAGCTCACATAGAATGTACTCCCCAGATCTGTCTCGTTGCATATTTGCTTTTGAAATGAAGTACAATTTGACAGTGATCAAATTTATATTTTTCACTTGAAAAACCTGCAAAGAAAATTTGGGGTTTCTGGAACTGTGTTATTGATGGGCAAAATTGTTGAAAAACAGGGGTTTGCATAGAGTTGTGTTGCGAGGGGGGGGGGGGTAGCAGTAATAGGGCACACCCAATAAAGGGTTATTAAAAACTTACCTTTTGTGACATATGAATGAAATATCCAAATTTTCAGTCTTTGACACTTTCTTCACTTTATCACCATGTATATTTCATTTGTAATTGTTTCAAAAGTTGAGAAATGGTCAGCTCATTATGTATTAAAAGGCCGAGAGTACTTCTTTATCTCAGAGTTGAAAGAATGCAGTTTTCAGAAAACACTTGTGAAGTGCTTGTCCACTTACTTTATATTTCTCCCCAAAATGGAATATCTTAATTATGAAGTAAACTGGAACAACCAACCTACATCTCTTAATGGAAGATATTGATGATGGCTGCATTTAGCTATAAGCTGATTAATGTCAAACATCATAGTGACCCTTGGAGCTTTGGAGTTAATTTGTCATCAGTATTGGACCTCCTTTGAAAACTGAAAAAATCGTAAGTTAACAAAATTGTTTTCCCTGTCAAGAAATAAAATTTTCAATGCACAACTGGTTGAGTGCTGAAAGCCCATATTTGCACTTCATTCTGAAGTGAAGTTACCACAGTTTAAAACCTTCATATTCCATGGATGTGTTTTGTTTTATATTTGAAGTAAAATTATTCAGTCTGTGTCAATTTGTATTGTTACAATTTATGGGAGAGTGCCTTTAGGCACTCTCCCATAAATTGTAATAAATAAAAGACATGTGAGCAAATTTTGATGACCAAAAATAATTTAGCACTCTACCAGTTTAAATATTTCATTATCTGAGTCAACAACCACTATTTAATGACTTCCAGGTCATTCTTATTATTAAATGATGAAGCTTGTAAGCTGATGACTACAGTTACAGCAAAAGTAAGTAGGAAGGCAAAGATTTTTGTAAAATTTAGCACTTTTCAAGCTGTTACTTGTTATCATCTGGGGGAGGTTCATTTACATGTATGTTTACATCGTAATGTTTCCAGAAAAATTAGATATGTGGTTGTACTTGTCGCAAGTGTATATCGTCATTTATCTTGACTGCAAGTGTGGCCTCAGAAGACTGAACCAATCATTACAAAATGAAAATCAATATTTCTTAACTATCCACACTCAAGTTGTTTATTCTCTTAAGAAATTAACACTCTTAAACTGACAAGTTAGCGATAAATACAAACTCATAATCAATATACAATCAATACAGGTAATAGGTTTATTGAAAAGTATCACCAAAGCTTTGTTTCTTGATTAATCACCTACGGAAATTTGGTGCAGTAAACATTAGGTATTCTCAAAGAACACTATAATCCTATCTAAAGGAAAAAGTGTGAATAGATGTTAAAATATTGATTTTCAGCAAAAATACATTGGAAATAATTTTGGGGGTACCAATACAAATATGTTTTCAGATTTTGTAAACTCATATTTGTAATTTTTCATGTGTGAAAATGCTATTTTTTAAAAAGTACACCCTATTTATACTCCCGGAGGGGGTTTCTAGGAATTGCCTTGTCCGTCCATCTGTCTGCACACACAAATGACTACTTATGTGGCTACGAGTTAGTAAAACCGGATACTTATGTGGTTAAAGTCTGTTACATGGCTAGCCACATAACAGAATCTCTTATTGTGTGTGTGTGTGGGGGGGGGGGGGGGGGGGGCGGTTGAGGGTTTGGATAAAAAAGTAGGGTTAAAGCATTCCAGGGTGGGGTGGGGTGGGGGTCAGTGAAGGGGTGTTAGGGTTAGTTTGGGGTTAGGGGTGAGTAGGGTTAGGGTCAATAAAGGGTAGGGTTTGGGTTAGCTGACCCCCCAAAAATTTTCCCCCAAAAAACTTGTTTTATTATGTTGGACATGTGTTTTAGGTTATCCACCTAACATGTCCATAAAATAGCCACATAAGTAGCCATTTGTAAGAACGTCTGTCCCAAAATTCAATCATGAATAACTTGTAAAGTACTTGGTTGAGTGGCTTGATATTTGGTATGCAAGTGTATCCTATTGCTGTTTATCCATAGTGAAATGCAGGTGTTGTGTGAGATTTTATTTCCAGAGTCATTGCCCTTTATGGACTTAGAATTTGTCTGCCTTGAAATTAATTCATGAATAACTTGTAGAGTACTCAGTGGAATGACTTCATATTTGGTGTGCAAGTCTATCCTATTGATGTCTACCCACAGTACAAGGCATATGTTATGCAGTGTATTATTGTAGGAATTATTGCATTTTATGACTTTGATTTCATCCATCTGCCCATCCATCCCGAAATTCAATCATGAATAACATGTAAAGTACTTGGTTGAGTGGCTTGATATTTGGTATGCAAGTGTATCCTATTGCTGTATACCCATCGTGAAATACAGGTGTTGAGCAAGATTTTATTTCCAGAGTCATTGCCCTTTATGGACTTGGAATTTGTCCGCCTTGATATTAATTCATGAATAACTTGTAGAGTACTAAATGGAGTGACTTCATATTTGGTGTGCAAGTCTATCCTATTGATGCCTACCCACAGTACAAAGCATATGTTATGTAGTGTATTATTGTAGGAGTTATTGCATTTTATGGACTTTGATTTTGTCCGTCCCAAAATCCAATCATAAATAACTTGTTTAATTAAGGGTACCTTCATGGTGTAATCAACTCGCCCCCACAATTTCTAATTTAGAGAGTTGAAACTTTAGGATATGGTTACACATGTCTTGCAGATGCGCAACATATATAAAGTTTGCAGAAAAATATTTTTTTCACAGAATTATCAAATCGTCATTCTCACATTTTGTAAAGAGGCTGGGGTACATTTTTGTATCACCCTATGGTGACACTTAATAGTTCCATGATATATGCCCCAATGGCCTGTAATCTGTCACACATTGGTCATCTGTCATCCAGTAATAAATTTTTCAATTTTTGTAATGCTATCCATGGTATTGCAGGTGGAGGTATATGCCACCCTCGACTTTGCTCTAGTTTTTAATTACAGGTGCTCTGTACAAACTAAGAAATTAAAAATAAAGCATGCTATAATATTTGATAATGCTGGCTTATGATCGAAAATCATGAAATACACACAATATTATAGGTTGCTCAGCTCAGCCTTGACCAACAATGGTGAACAGATCAGTTTTACTTTCACTTTTCTTCAAAAACATGGAGATAAATCAACTAAAAATGCATTGTTTTTTAAATATTAAGGAAATCCCTTTTTTGGGTTACCATATTTTTCAGTTTGTACAGGTCTGATGTCAGGCTGATGTGGTGATGCTTTCCAAACTGAAGGAGTGGGGGAATGGGGCATGTCTTTTCAGCAAACATCGACGATTTGCAGGGTTTTCCTGAGAAAATTTTGAAATTTATTACTGAAGAGTCACATTCTCGTGGATAATCTGGTTGATTCATCCTTTGTCTGTTTTATTCAGGCTGATGTGGTGATGCTTTCCGAAATGAAGGAGTGGGGGAATGGGGCATGTCTTTTCAGCAAACATCGATGATTTGCAGGGTTTTCCTGAGAAAATTTTGAAATTTATTACTGAAGAGTCACATTCTCGTGGATAATCTGGATGATTCATCCTTTGTCTGTTTTATGAACAGATGTACATGTAACTTACCAAAGATGTCACTTTGTGTATTTATATCTCACCTATATGGGGGCATGGTGGTGGTTGTATTGTGGTAACCAGTTCTTGTCGATCACCGAAGTTGAGCAACATCGAGTCTGGTTAGTCTTCTGATGGATGACCGTCTGAGCAATCGATTCACACTTCTGTGCTGTGTCCTTGGGCAAGTCACTTAGTCCCCATTGTCCACATGAGGGCACGATGATGCTGTGTACTAAGGCATACTGCACATCAGTGTATGTCTTTTTTTGCATGTCTTCAACCTGTCTAACCCTGCCTGTGCTGCAGTGCAGAGTCTTATGCCCAAGTATGATGACATTTTTTTAAAATCTTCTTCTCATGAACCACAAGTGGGAATGCTTTGATATTTGGTATGAAACTTCCTCTGGTGTTCAAGATTAAAAGTTGTTAAAGAAAGTTGATAGGTCCATATTTGGGCTCTCCAGGGATGGGCTCATTAAAAATCATCTTCTCATGAACCACAAGTAGGACTGCTTTGATATTTGGTATGAAACTTCCTCTGGTGTTCAAGATTAAAAGTTGTTCAAAGAAAGTTGATAGGTCCATATTTGGGCTCTCCTGGGGATTGGCTCACTGTTGAGCTCCCCTCAAACTTTCTATTTCAAGAACCAATGGAGCGATTTGAACCAAATTTTATATGTGGCATTAGTTGACCCTAAGTACTTCATTCATGCCCCCCAAATTTTTTGCGGTTCCCCGTGGGAACACCTGGCACTAAAAATAGAAAAAAAATGAAATGTCCAATATTTCCCCAAACTGCACGGACTAGAGATTTTGTATTTGGTATGAAGCTTTCTTCTGAGCAGTTGAAGCAATTGGACAAAAGAATTGCTGGCGAATCTGTCATATGATTCATTCAGATTACATTTTCTCCATACCCATAACCCTTACAGTTTAGGACAACTTGGTCCAGGTGAGCGTTTTAGGCTCTCTTGAGCCTCTAGTTTAGGTTAGTGGGGTGAGGTTGGGTGGGGAGGAAAGGGGATACTTTGGCTTCCTCCTCTTATAAAGCTGTCTGACAAAAAATGATCCTGGCTGTTGAAAGTGTCATTAAATTCAATTAATTAATTTTGAGTTAGTGTTTATTTATTAAAAATCATTTTGTTACAGTTTATTCACAGGTACTCGTCACAAGCTGGGAAATCGAAGGAAAAATGATATTTGATACCATTTTTGAATCTATGCTTACGTGCCCCTGCAATGGTATATAAATATTAACAAGGTAAACAACTCTCTTTTCGAAAACGATAGCACTCATCTTCGTTTTTCCCCCCTCAAATTTGATTCACACAACGTATCCAACAATACCCAGTATCGATGGAAAAGGGAATGAATAAGCTTTACAGTGGTGTATTACATGGCTGTTGGGTGTTCTTGGGTTGTTCATGATAACTGGGAGAAGTCGCAGAAACGGCCGAAAAACATTTAGTCGAACAAGAAAGTGCACAGTGAAATGAGGTTTACGAGCGACAATTAACCGATTTATTATAAATAATTCGAGGTCCCATTGTATATGGAGGGCAGATTCAAATATTAACCGTATACCTTTATCAATTACTAATCTCGGATCCACATTTATTAATTTCTGGAGTTCACATTTAATGTTTATACACTTTTTAGCCGTAACTTTGACATCTTTTCCCAAGTTGACCTGAGAAGACAGCGTCCTTAGATATGCGACTTCTGCAAAAGCTTTCCCCATTCTCCCATTGGCTTATTTTCATCGATGATTTTCTCGGCATAAATAGTAGCCAATGGGATGTCATTGTGCTTCTATGGATGCCGCTAGCTTGTTTAATTCCAAGGGAAGTAGAGTGAAGGTTAAAAAAATGAATAAACGGCAAATGCGATCGCCAGAAATGAATAAATGTGGATCCGAGATTAGTAATTGATAAAGGCATATGGTTAATATTTGAATCTGCCCTCCATAGACAATGGGACCTCGAATTATTTATAATAAATCGGATAATTGTCGCTCGTGAACTTTCTTGTCCGACTAAATGTTTTTCGGCCTTTTCTGCGACTTCTCCCAGTTATCATGAACAACCCAAGAACACCCAACGGTCATGTAATACACCACTGTAAAGCTTATTCATTCCCCTTTCCATTGATGCTGGGTATTGTTGGATACGTTGTGTGAATCAAATTTGAGGGGGGGAAAACGAAGATGAGTCCTATTGTTTTCGAAAAGCAAGTTGTGGTAAAGCTGAAGAATAGGGGACTTTTCCATTTACGTAAAAACAACACACTTTTCTCACCTTTTTTCTGCATTTTCCTATTACTAGTCATGTTTTCGATAAAATGACCTAAAGATATTCACTTTTACTGGCAATTATAACCTCCCAACGCATGTTTTTTACCGGTGCGATTTGTGACATTCGTGTTTATCTTTCCTCCATGTTTTTTGTGTTTTTCGGCGTCTGCTCTGTGTATTGGTTGTTTTTGGTACACTTGTTTGTTCTGTTCTCAACATGGTCTAGGGTCAGAGTAGTTAGGGTTAGCTTACCCGTAAGCTAACCCTAACCCTCACTACACTGACCCTAGACCTACAATCGCCAGCCAAAGAGAAAGCGAAAGTTATGTAAACGCGCACCTCAAAATGGCGAGAATGCATTATGCAGAAGAATCTCCGGCACCGTGACATTAAAAGGGTTTAAATTATCTCTAATCTTAGTCATAAGAGAATATCTTTCGGTCATTTTATCGAAAACACGACTAATAATAGGGCAATGTAGAAAAAAGGTGAGAAATATGCGTTGTTTTTACATAAAATGAAAAGTCCCCTATTCTTCAGCTTTACCCAAGTTGTTTACCTTGTTAATATTTATATACCATTACAGGGGCACGTCGGCATAGATTCAAAAATGGTATCAAATATCATTTTTCTTTCGATTTCCCAGCTTGTGCCGAGTACCTGTGAGTTTATTGAGAGTGGTTATGGTACAAAACAAAACAAATCCATTTAAACAAAATATTGCTTGATTCTGTGTACGGAGCATGTTTGAAGAATAGAATTCCTTCTCTATTTAAATAACATGGAATGACCTAAGATGTTGAAAATGTCATTAAATTCAGTAACAGGTAAGCTCGGTCATGATGTGATCAAAATTGTCTGTCTTTTAAGTACTCTCTTCTGCCAAATAATAGTGATGGCCGAATAATAGTGATGCTGCACATTTTTTGGTTTAACCCTTTACCCAACATAATGGCCAAAACCGGCCAGCGCTATTCTAAAAAATTGTCAGTTAATTTCCATTATTTTTTAATTTTTATGTCTGAAAAAAAATAGGTTATGACCCCTCATTGGAACGAGCTCATTGAGCTCGTTCCAACGAGGGGTCATAACCTATGTTTTTGAGACAAAAAAAAGAAAAAAATTAGGCCTAAAAAAATAAAACATCTGTTTCTCAGGCCCTCCCGCATGGTCCTTTTGGCTGCTGCATGCCACCTTTTTTATAACCAATTTAAACTTTAAAAAAATAATAATTAAATTGTTTATGTCTTATATTTTACCCAAGTTGAAAAAATTGATGAATTTGTCCCTTGAGTGCAAGAAGGCTTTGCAATGCTTTAGAATTGCAAAGCCTTCTTGCACTCAAGGGATGAAATACACCACCACCCATGCTATTCACCAGATTATGAAGCCTAAAACTTGAACCAAGAACATGAACTTCTGATTGCAAAGAAGTAATTACTGAAATAAAATTTTAAAAAACGCTCGCCCGCATGCAATTTTACAAATAATGGCCTGAGAAACAGAAGATATACTTTATGTGGTCTTAGTTCAAGAATTTTTTTTGCAAGAGTCATCTGCTTTTCGTGTTAGGTAAAGTAAAGGGTTAATAAATGAAAGTGATGGTATCAAATAATACCGATGGCAGGCCTACCAAGATTATGGGAGTATCAGCTGCAGTTGCCTGTATTTCACTCCTGTAAATTTGACATGGATCAAAAGAACTCAATGGGATGGGGTTGATAATGGTGGGAGATTACGCAAAAAAAATTTGCAGGACCTTCATTGTTCTTTCATCGATGAAATGAAATTTTACAATATTTTCTTCAAACAAATGCTGTTTTCAGGTGTTGTTGTTTTTTGGCCAACTTGCTGATGGGATATTCTAATGGCAGTAACTCATTTTAACCCTTTACCCAACGAATCGCCTGCATCCGCCTGCGTAATATGCAAATTCAGCAGTTGAAAAAATATTATTTTTCAAAAAATTTCAACAAAACCATATCATGTGACCCCTCATTGGAACGTGCTCGTTGCACTCATTCCATCGAGGGGTCACATGATATGGTTTTGTTGAAATTTTTTTTAAAATGTGAAAAAAGATATTTAAAATAATAAATTTTGATATCGTCTGCATTGGGTAAAGGGTTAAAGATCATGATGGTGCCTAGGCTAATAATCATGATGCTGTCCTCTTACTCCAAAAATTAATAATAGTGATGTTACTTTTATTTGGTATTGAAACAAGATTCTACTGTATTGTATCAGTGAATGATGTGAGCACATAACTTCATTGTGAATTTTTTTGTTTTTCAGTTCTAAAGAAAACAAGTTTTTTGAGAAGCTTTCCAAAGAATCCACTTGTGTAGTTTAGAAGGCAGCACACATTCTCAAAAATGGAGCTGAATGGTATTGATGTGACGAAACTTGCCAATATGTTGAAAAAAGCAGATGAAGATGATGACAGTGATGAGGATATGGTAAGAACATAAATTCTAGTTATACCTCCTGCAAACGACTATATACAAAAAAATATTTTTCCAGCAATTTTGTAGGCATGCAGGCATGCTGCACGCCTACTACTCTCTGAGGAAAATTGAGTCTCCTGACCACCTCCTGCCCAGACCTGAGCCTAGGCTCAGGTTTGGGCCTGAGGTGGTCAAGAGTTTAATAATAGCTGCATTGAGATTTAACTGTCTGAGTGCTAGAAGCCACTACCAGGGCTTTCAAGAAAATGAGGGTACCAATGCAAAAGCCAACATTTTCCTCTTTCGTGTTCCATATTCAGTCAAATGCCAATTATATTTTGTTTACACAAATTTGTCCTATTACAAAGTTATAAAACAAACTTTGATAAACACATTCAGACCACCAAAAATAATCAAGCCCTCAACCAGTTAAGAAGGCATTTGCTTTCCCTGGCAAACTGAGAAAGGTAATTATTTGTACTCCCATACTTTCTAGAATGACAGACTTGGTGTCATGTGTTGTATCTTTATACTTCTTTCCCATATCAATTACAATGTATTTTGATATTCTACGACTGGCCTGACACTTCTTATGAGCATGATGGGGAGGAGAGTAATAACTAATAATTTATCACTAAATGAGTGATGAAAACCCATAATCATTAACTTTGAAATTGTAGTCAATTGTAGGTGTTTCTGATGATTAGCTGACTTCTCAATTAATCATGACAGGCCTAATAATTACCTGGAAAGATTCCAAAAGAACCACCATATTTAACTCATTCGCTGCCATATAGCACCACAGCAGTACATGCCACTTCCATGCACCCAGTTTAATTACACAGTCATAATACATAGTTTGGATATAGGGGAATAACCTTTTTGTTCAGACTAATATCTTGCTGAAACTTGGTGTGCTGGTAGGTATAGGTCAGGATGCTGAATTGCATTTGAAACTCGGTCATATAAGGTCATGTGATCATGGCAACCAAGATCGCCACCACTCAAAAGTAAGGAAATATTGCCATATTCTTGTGTTTTGTGTAATGGAGTCAAACTATTTGTAGCCAACTAATGGATTTTTATACTAAATGTTGTACTACTATTGTGGTTATAGTACAAATTGATGAGCAGATGTGAAAAAAAAATATTACAGATAGTCCTTATATTGATTTGGCGCAGGCATATTGAAAACCAAGATGCCTTGTCGTGGTCA
Organism: Pictodentalium vernedei; assembly: GCA_031216915.1. Classification (NCBI taxonomy): domain Eukaryota; kingdom Metazoa; phylum Mollusca; class Scaphopoda; order Dentaliida; family Dentaliidae; genus Pictodentalium; species Pictodentalium vernedei. The sequence continues at coordinate 714,972,076 of CM062297.1, forward strand.
GTATGGCTGAATCCAGCATAGACCTGACGAATCTTCTAAACCTTATATTTGCCAGTCAAAACTAATTGGGTCATTTGCCGACTGTGATGACTCTTCTACCTCAAATCCTGCAGAATTTCTGACAGCACCAACATTTAAAACCAAATCTTGGCCTTGAGGGGTTAATATGTCCATATCACTGGCCATATCATTGAGAGATTCCCCATCTTCAGTTTCAGAACCACATTCGCTATCTGAGTCTTGAAACATAGGCTCTATAACCTAGGGTCCTGTGAATCAGGGGTTTTAGCTAAATCAAATCTCGAGCCGATTCACCTTTGTAGTATCAAATCAAGTCAAATCTCGAACCTTGATACCAGTAAAACAAGCACATTCTGTACTGTTAGTGTTATTAATAAACGAATCACCCAAGCTTACAGAGTCGGCTTCATTCATAAAGAAACACCTGTTGTGAGTAATGTATTACATCAATCGCACAGTTTTATGTTGAAAATCTCGCTCATCAGTACAGCAGGCTTGGCAATTTCAGGAGAGCGATTTTTTAGCTCTCCTTACTGCCCTCCTGAAAGAATTAAGGAGAGCGAAAAATTGCCCTCCTAAATATTTTGGTCTGGGATGATTGAGATTACATTATTATGCTCACATTAAATTTTTGTTGTAAAGCAAAAATGTAATTTAACTTCGAAGTCACATAACATCACGTAATTTCATTTTGAAAGTGCTTTAGTGGTAAAAGGTAATGGCTGAAACCATACCCAAACACAGTTGCAATCATTTGAAGCAAAATGGGTCACAGCAATATTTTTTTTTCTGTCAGTTTCAAGTTCAACAACTGACATCACAGTTTGAGGGGTAATTATTCAAAGAATATTGACACTATAATATACTACCATTACTACTATCCTGTCACTTGAAGCACTTGCACCAGGATGTGACTGTAGATTCAAGCAGACCTGTTGTCCAAGAAAGTCATACGCCTACCACCACCACCTTCAACCCCCCTTGGGGGGTTGAAGGTGGTAGTGGTAGGCGTATGACTTTCTTGGATAACAGGTCTGGGTACACACACAGGTCTTGTCAAGTGTGTGTTCGGTTGTTGAGTGAGACATCTAGATGTCTAAGAGATTTCGCTTTACCTTAGTAAAGTTAATAAAATCACTGATGTAGTCTGTTGGTTTCAGTTTCAATGAGTTCGTTTAACTGGATACTTAAAATGCTGTGTAAAGCTAATTGCTCTCCTAAGCTGATTGAGGAGAGCGATTTTTTGCCCTCCAGCATTTTTCAGAATGCCAGGCCTGGTACAGCATAACCTTGCAGCATTTAAAGCTAGTAATCAGATTGACAACCATAATAGACAGTTTTGTTCTTTCTGCTTGCAAAATTCATCAACTAGTCACTCGGGGTCAGGTAAGGAGTCACAGGTAGCTTTCCCTGAGCAGATGAGATTGATGAGCCACAATACTTGGCAAGAGAAATGTAATAGGGTGAATGACCTGTGAACTTAGTTGAAGTAAAAATTATTATTTATTTATTGGTGTTTAAGGTCACATATTTATGCACAATGGCTAATCATGACCGTGACAGTTTTACGGGTGGAGGAAGCCAGAGTCCCCGGAGAGAACCACCGAGCAACGGCGAGCAACTGTCAGCTCCCCAACATACTAACTCCATACAAGCAGGGTTAGCATTGGTTGAAGACAAGTGCACCATCGATGTGCAGTATGCCTTAGTACACAACGCCACCGTGCCCCCACGTGGGCAGTTGAGATGAAGTGTCTTGCCCAAGGACACAACGCGGTTGCCGCAGGTGGAATTCAAACCGAGGACCTCTCGGCTTGCAGCCTGCACCTCTAGCTACTGAGCCACCGCGCTCCCCAGTTGAAGTAAAAAGACTGTAGCCTGAATCAATAGAATGAAGAGTGTTACCGCTAGGTAAGCAAGTTGTAACTAAGCCATTCAGAAGCTACTGAAGACAAGTTGTTACGTTATTCAAATTGAATTTAGTTTATTCTGATCTTATGACTAGGAATTCAAAATTTTCCTACCATGGGCCGAACCATGGTCCGCCCGTCGTACCGACGACCATTGGTCACCCCATAATTTTAAACAGATTACAGTGATCAATTAAGCGTAACCTGTGTTTATGAAATTCATTCCTTATTTCTAGGTCTGTTATCAGTCAATATGCCGATTACTCAACCTTGTACTAAAGTGATGACAAAGCCTCTCTGCATAATGCTCTTAACATGTTGAAAAAGTTTTTCCTCATTTCTGGTTTGAATTCAGTTTTGATAAAACGGAAGTTATTTGGATAGGGTCCAGGTGGGGCTGCTGTTAAACTTGCTAAGCTTACATCTTGCATCTCTACCTACTGAGCCACTGCACACACACCCCTCCCCCTCCCCCCCCCTCCCCCGATTGTGTTTCGCAAAAACGATGAAAGATTTCAATTTAAACAAATTGGTTGTGCCAAGTTATGCAGCAAGGGGGACAATTATGGCTTGGTTCATATTGGACAAGATTGGCTTCATATCAGTCGAATTTCAAGTCATATATGCTGAGTCTGATAATGGGCAATTCTGGGAAAGAAAGTCATATCTAATAAACAAGTGTATCTCATTGATGTCTAGCCCATGTTCAGTGTTGGTGTTATTCAGAATATCTTTGTCAGAATTATTGTCCTTTATAGACTTGTAATTTGTTTCATTTTTTGCCATCTGTCACAGCTAAAGTCCCAACTCACATTTTTTTTTTCTATGACTGAGCAAAGAACAAGCTTTTGCATATACATGTAGCGAAAGAGCCACTAAAGTGGTTTTCATCACTTTACAATAGAGGCTGTAGCACTCATCCAGTTACATTTGAAAGAAGATTATCAGAATGATAACTCGTCTTTCGTCTTGGATGCATAATACAATCTATTGTAATTACTTTTCAAAACAGTAGAGTTAGCCCATTACTTAAAGAGATTGTTTCTTGAAGTCTGAAAATGAACTTTCCAAAATTTATTATACATAAGTTGCATTTTCATATTTTAAAACTAGAAAAAAAATAATTTGAAATTTGTTTTGTTTTTTTTTAACCCTTTACCCAACGCAGCCGATATCAAAATTTATTATTTTAAATATAATTTTTAAAAATTTTTCAAACAATTTCAACAAAACCATATTATGTGACCCCTCGTTGGAACGAGCTCGATGAGCTCGTTCCAACGACGGGTCACATGATATGGTTTTGTTGAAATTTTTTGAAAAATAATATTTTTTCAACTGCTGAATTTGCATATTACGCGGAAGGATGCGGCCGATTCGGTGGGTAAAGGGTTAACTCAAAATTGAAAATGAAACTTGAAATGTGAATTTTCAAAATTATTGGACATTTGATCACACACTGTACTATATTATTTCAGCCATCTACCACTGTTGCTAAGATGGGTCCTGCAGATTTATGCCAAGAAACAGAAAAGGCAACTTCACAGACAACTATTGGTATGTTGCATCTTACATTTTTATTACCACAAGGTGGAAGCAAGGTGACTCAGTGGTCATGGAATTGGAGTTCAAACCAAAAGAGGTCCACAGTTCAATCCCCGCCAGTTGCAACTGTGTTGTGTCCTTGTGCAAGTCACTTAATCTTGATTGCACATGTGGGGGCACAGTGATGCTGTGTACTAAGTTGTACTGCATGTCGAAGGTAGGGCAGGGTGGTTTATTGGTTTTAGCTTAACCCTTTACCCAATGAATCGGCCGCATCCGCCCGCGTAATATGCAAATTCAGCAGTTGAAAAAAATGTTATTTTTCAACAAAATTTCAACAAAACCATATCATGTGACCCCTCGTTGGAACGAGCTCTTTGAGCTCGTTCCAACGAGGGGTCACATGATATGGTTTTGTTGAATATTTTTGAAAAATTAAAAAAAATGATATTTGAAATAATAAATTTTTGATATCGTCTGCGTTGGGTAAAGGGTTAACTTGACAAAGTCAAGATAAGCTATTGCCATCATGCGTGCGGAAGTCTCTCAGTCTGTTCACATTTTCTTTGGCACAGGGTACACCCTGTAGTTCTTGTCTGATCATCATGAAATTTCATACGCAGGTTTGAGGTCATGTCTAGTTGAGAATGTTCCCTTTTAGTCACGATCGGTCAACTGTGACGGCTGCAAGAGCCCGAAACCCCCGAAAACCTTTAGTATAGTCTACAGATCGTATTTATGAAGGGATTTCATTGTAACTTGGTAGGATGACTCTGTGTAATGTCTAGATGAGAACGACCCCTTTCGGTCGCGATTGGTCAACTGTGACGGCTGCGAGAGCCTGAAAACATTTAGGACAGTCTACAGGTCACCATAGTTATGAAGGGATTTCATTGTAACTTGGTAAAATGACTTCATATAATGTCAAGATGAGAACATTCCCTTTTGGTCACGATCAGTCAGCCATGACCGCTGCGAGAGACCCAAAGCCGAAAACCTTTAGCACAGTCTACAGGGCATGTTTTTGAAGAGATTTCATTGTAACTTGGTAGGATGTCTCCGTATAATGTAGAGATGAGAACTTCCCATTTTGGTTGCGATCGTTCAACTGTGCTGCTGCGAGAGCCCAAAAACCTTTAGCACAGTCTACAGGTTGTATTTATGGAGGGATTTCATTGTAACTTGGTAGGATGATGCTGTATAATGTCTAGATGGGAGCATCCTCTTTTGGTCGCGATTGGTCAACCGTGATGGCTACGGGGATCTGAAGCCTGAAAACCTTTAGCAGTCTACAGGTCGTATTTATGAAGGGATTTTATTGTAACTTGGTAGGATGACTCTGTATAATATCTAGATGAGAACATCCTATTTTGGCTGTGATCAGTCAACCACGACAGCCGCACAGGCATGTGACCTAGATGTGTTGAACACAGTTTGCAGTTCATATTTATGAAGCAATTTTATTATAACTTGGAAGGATAACTTGGTATGATGTCTAGATGACACTCGTGTTTTGGTCATGATCAGTCAGCCGTTACCACCACCTGGTCATTTGACCAAGATTCCTTTAGCACTTCTTAAAGGTTGTTTTTATGAAGGAATTTCATTTATCTGGGTGAGATAACTTGGTATGATATTTGATGAGATCCTCCTATTTTGGTCATGATCAGTCATCTGTGACTTCCAAACCACCATGTGAACAAGATTACTTTAGCAAAGTCTGTGAGATATATTTATCAAGGGATTTCATTGTAACCTGGTAGGATGACTCATTTGGAATGATTCTACTGTAACTTGGTAACTTTGGTTGACATATATTAACTGTTAGGGCTACATCAACCCAGGTCTTAATTCATTAGTACAGTCTACACTCAAATGCAGGGAACAGAAATTAACATATTCTCAATTATCACAATTCTTGTCTTATTTCATAATCCTTTCATAAACATTAGAACATTATCCTTTTCATCAAACACTACACACAGTCAAGTTAAACTACACTGTCATTGACACTTTCATTTGGTTTGGTTCAGGTTCAATATTTTTTTTCAAAACTGAAACCGAACCACCTCTTATCAAAAATTGAGACTTTCAGTTTCAACAAATTTCCCAGAATTGGTAAGTTTATGACCACTCAATCACATGCATTGCACCAAAGGATGAAATGTCAGGCAAAGGTAAACGCAGTGCACTTTTTGCTTACTTCAAAAGGATTGATATCAAAACACCCAATTGTACGTGTAACTTGTGCCAAAAATAGTGGTAGCAAATTAACCCTTTACCCAACGTAACGGCCAAAACCGGCCAGCGCTATTCTCAAAAATCGCCAATTAATTTTCATTATTTTTTTCATTTTTGTCTCAAAAACATAGGTTATGATCCCTCATTGGAACGAGCTCGTTGAGCTCGTTCCAATGAGGGGTCATAACCTATGTTTTTGAGACAAAAAATGAAAAAAATTAGTTATTCGAGAATTATTTTTGCATGTGTCGTCTGCTTTTCATGTTAGGTAAAGGGTTAAAAGGTCATACGCAAGAATTCACACATGTGAAAAAATAAGTACATTTATTGAACACGGCGCAGCCCCAGACTCGCACATATTTGACCAAATCGGGACTGAAAGTTACCTGGTAATATATGGTGTAATCTTTAACCCCAAATCATCTGTGTATGGCACATAGTAAATTAGATAGGAGGTAAACATAAAAATTATTGAGTTTTGAAACCTAGAAGTTCACATGGGAAAAATGATGGGTAAATTATGTTAATTAGCCAACTTCTGGTACATTCTGTGAAAGTATCACAGAATGCTACTTGCTCAGAGATAATCCTGTGCATCAGCAGTTCTGTTTTTATCAATAAAATGGTTAAATTAAAACCGAACATATCCTGTTAAATAGCTGGCAGGTAACATTTTTTAAACTTATCACAGTTTGTTTGTATACTATTTGAACTTACTGTAAGGAATTGTTCTGTACTACCTGTTAGCTATAAACTCTCAACGGTCCATTCCAATATGCAATTGTTATAATCAACACGTGTTTCGCCATGTGTATTTGTGTACCCAACAAATCCCTGGATGCAACATTGCAAACGTTCAAACCCTACCATGTCTCTCTTAATATACATCAATTGCCTGTCCTGACTGATGAACGAAATGACAATTGAGAATACTTGCAGTTCGCTACTATTTTCATTAAAATACCCCATCATTTCGACTTGAAAGTAAAAATTAACTTGTTCACTACTGCTGTTGTCAAGTAGCTTGTTTCATCCATGCACATGATTACTGCTGGAAATATGTCCATTAGCTGAGAAAAGTGGTGAGCACTGAGGCTGAGTGAGCACTTTCAAATTTGAAACTGCTGCCTCGAGCAGCATACTCTAACATTCACAATTTTATTGGTTGATTGGAAAGAATGTTTCATGATTACCCTGGTGACTCACAGGTAATCATGACTTGGACGAGAAATACACACACATTTTATGTGTACATTACACTCGAAAATGTGGATTTCTAAAATATTTTTTGAAAATTCGAAAACCGAACCGAATACCGAGTTTTTTTTACTAAACTGAAAGCGAAACTGAACCGAAATGCAAATTTGGAAACCACCCAGGCCTAGTCGATGGTGCACTTGTCTTCAATCAATGCTATCCCTGCTTGTGTGAATTTAGTATGTTGGGGGGTCTGACAGTTGCTCGCCATTGCTTGGTGGTTCTCTCTGGGTACTCCAGCTTCCCCCACCCATAAAATTGTCCAACACGAGGTGACCATGACAGTCTTAAGTGCCATTAAACCCCAATAAATAAATAAATTACCACAAGGTGATTACCAATTTTAAAACCTTCAGAACACTGATGTTGAAATATCAAAATTTCAAGTTGTAGATGTTTCTCGCCATGCAGCTAGGAGTTTAATCAATTCAATCTTGTTTGACAGAGCTCACTGAGCTCTGTCAAACAAGACTGAATTGGTTAAATTCCAGGTTGTGCTCTGGTGACTAGTTGCACTCTGGTGAAAATTTTCTTTTTGAAACTTAGGTATTTTAACATCAGTATGGAGAGGGTTAATAATTCTAGAAATGTTATTGCTTACTGTAGAAAAAAGCCCAATCCCCAATCTCATTGGCTTAATATTTGACGTGAATCATTCTTCTTGTTCTGAGCACTCTATTCTAAAACTGGTTGATTGCTGGAAGCCCATATTTGGGCTTTGACAAAAATCATTCTTTTTGTTCAGAACCCTCTATTTTTATATGCCCATTTTGAAAAAACTGGTCGTATTATGGTATACCGCTGTCCGTCCATCTGTCCGTCCGGTCACATGTCGTACGATAACTCAATTACGCTTTGAGAGATTTTCGTGATTTTTGGGTAGGTGGTGTATATCGATGGAGGGAAGCTCCCTTTCGTTTAGTGTCGCCGTTCGATTAGTCATTGCAGAGTTATGGGACTTTATTACTTAGAAAATTGTTGATTTTTTACATGTTGTACGATAACTCAAGAACGCTTCAAGAGATTTTCACGATTTTTTGATAGGTGGTTCATGTTGATGGAAGGAAGCTCCCTTTCAGTTGGTGTCGCCGTTCGATTAGTCATTCCAGAGTTATGGGACTTTATTTTTAACATGTCGAACAATAACTTGAAAATGCTTAGAGCAATTTTCATGATTTTTTGGTTGCAAGTATATGTTGATAGAAGGAATCTCCCTTTCGATTTGTGTCGCTGTCCGATTTGTCATTCCAGAGTTATGGGACTTTATTCATCAAAATATAGGCAATTTTCCACATGTTGGACTTTGAGCAATTTTCATGATTTTTTGGTGGCAAGTATATGTAACCTGACAAGTACACATGTATACTCATATTGTGTGGTTCCCTCTTGTAATTAATAACAGGCGTATCATTCGCTCATGGTGCAGCTGTTTATTTAACTGTTTTATTGCTAGAAACTCATATTTGGGCTCAGTTAAAAGCAGCTGCAACCATGAAAAAGGGTTCACATTCTCTGCGCGTACATCATATTCATTTAACAGCAAAAATACTTTGTTCATACAATTTGTCCTGTTGAGTAGGCTATCCTAAAAACCAACATGTATGTGAGGGGGCATGCTACCCGTTAAAGTGTGAGTAGCTTCTAATTAAAAGAAATATTGTCTCTCCACTTTTGCTTGTATGTTAACGAGCATGACAAAAGCACTGTATGGAATGTTTTATACACCAGTAGCAATGCAAAATTACTTAAATCCAAGCCAGAAAATAAGCAGACTGTCATCTGCAAAATGAGGTCCCCAGAGGGTGAATTTAGTGATACTACCCTGCATAGCAGAGTAGCATCACTAAAGTTACACTCTGTGAACCTCAATCTGAATAAGGGTCTCAAAACTAAACAGAAAGAGGTACCCAGAAGATAAATTGGCCCACAAAATGGGATAGCATCATCAAATTCACCCTCTGGGTACCTCATTCTGCAAATGTTAGACTGTTTATTTTCAGGCCTGCTTAAATCTATAATTAAAAAACATTAATGCAGAGAAATTTCCAGAAGATTCCATATTGAATGCACAATGTCCATGGTTACCCTTCATGCAAATGTCCAGACAGTGAGAAGATGTGACATACAGGTTTGCCTTTGTTTAGTTGTGTGGACATTGGAGGGAAGCAATTCCTGGTTTCTTCCACCAGGGTTTAAATATTTACCAGTAGGTAATATCATTGGTTTCGGACTCTGAAAGAGCTCCTAAACCATTAATTGGGAGAAGGAAATGTGTTTGCCAGAAATGGCTTTTCATTTTCTTTTGCAATTTGTGATATTGTTAAATGTATAAGGGAATCAACAGAAAATTGTTGAAAATGAGCAATTTTTTTCAGGTAACACAAAAAAAGACACGAAAGATATATGGGACACTGATGAAGTACCAGAGGGTTCTGAATATGATACCATTTATGACCCAAGACCTGAACCAGAGTAAGTATAGACAACTGAATTTAGTGGTTGAAGGGTAATTTAAACATTAATCTCAGAAACGTATTGCCAAAAATATTGGTAAATAGTCATGTTCACAATGGCTTATTAATTAGTATTATTCTGTCAAACTAAATATAATGAATTGAATACTCCATTTTTAAATTTTGACGTTGAATGGTGTTACTGAAGAATGCTATTTATTTATTGGGGTTTAATGACACTTTTGACTGCCTGGGTCACCTTGTGTCGGACAGTTTTACAGGTGGAGGAAGAGAGAGTACCCGGAGAGAACCACTAGGCAACCATGAGCAACTGGCAAACTCCCCAACGTACTAACGCCACACAAGAAGAGTTAGCAGTGGTTGAAGATAAGTGCACCCATTGATGTGTAGTATGCCTTAGTACACAATGCCACCATACCCCCACGCGGGCAATTTGGATTAAGTGCCATGCATAAGGACACAACACAGTTGCCGCAGGTGGGATTTGAACCGAGGACCTCTCAGCTTGCAGTCTGCATCTCTTCCTGCTGAGCCACCATGCACCCTGAAGAATGCAATATATACATTTTTGTTGTGAATATGCAAAAACAACACTACAGTGGAACCCTGTTAATTGAATAGCTATTTTACCAGTGAACAATTTTCAATTTACAAAAGTATTCAATTAACAAGGATTTGGTCACTTTCCTGTATTCTAGAGATAAACTTAACATTTATTTTATTATATCTTGTTTGACAGCTCACAGAGCTCTGTCAAACAAGATATAATAGCTTAAATGCCTGTATTGGATGTACTGAGGTCAAATAGGTTTGTAAACAAAGTGAATTTGGAGACTTGGTAATTTTTTTATATATTTCAAGATTTTTTATTCAATAACTTATATACAATTAACAGGTCAAATGTGTACTGTTGGGATGGTAAATGGTTTTGTGTTTGAATGTTATATTCAATTAACAGGGTTTTCAATTAAGAGATATCCAGTTAAGTGGATACTACTGTATTAATTGATGCAATCAAGAGTAGGGTACATAAAGGCCCTTAAAAGTGTTTGAAAGTTCTTGAATTTTTAATCTGAAATTCCAGGTCCTTCATGCTTGAAAATCAGTCTTGGTAAAAACAAAAACATGGAAAATCCACAAAAGATAAGTGGAGAGAGTAAATAGAAAACTATTCATCAGAGGTCTCCAACCTGGAAGGGGTTCAGCCCAAGGTAAAAGGCTTGTCAGGGAAGGAATCAAGGAGGTCTGTAATCAAAATGGACGAAAAGAGATCAGAGCAAAGAAGGCTAGGCAGATTGCATGATGAGGAAAAAACACTTTTTGAGGAGAACCTGGATGGCAGCTTTGGGGGGTCACTGCTGTTCAAACTGAGGTCGACATTGTTGGGGCTTTTGGGGAAGATTGGGAAAGACAGTGACAAGGAGTGCCAAATGTGTAATATCAGGGTAATGGAGACCCTGGAGCACTTTCTCTTAGAATGGCCAAAATACCAGTCAGACAGAACAGGATTCACTTGAAGAATAATGAGAAAATGGGATGGGTGGAGGGGGGGGGGGGAGGATGAAGGATATGTGGTTATTGGGTGAGGGTTAGTATGCTGATAAGTGAAATTTGTAATAAAGCAATACAGGATAGAATTAGACAGTTCATTTCTTGGTGTTGGCAGGAGAGAAAGGGTGGGAGAAGGAGCCAGATTTGAGAGCTTAGAGGTAATCAATCCATTACAAACCAGCAGATAGCAAGAGTTATTTTTATTAGGGCAGGTCAATTTTTCAATCATTTTGGTCAAAGAAGAAAACCTCTAAGGTGTGAAAGTTGCATTTTTAGTTGCACAAGTTGCATTTTTTTATTCACTTAAGTAAAACTTGTACATGGCACTGATCATCTCTGAGAGCTTTCCAAAGATCAGTGTGGAGTGAAGATATCATTGCTTTGATATCTGCAAGAATTGCTAACTTATGGGTGTACAAACATTTCAGCTGATTAACTCTTTACCCAATGTAATAGCCAAAACCGGCTAGTGCTATTCACAAAAAACGCTATTCAATTTTCGATATTTTTTTCATTTTTTTTTTCTCAAAAACATAGCTTATGACCCCTCACTGAAACTGGTCCTGAACTGAGCATATCTGTTGTAATGATCTGATCTATGAATGAGCAAAATGTAATTTTGGCAGAATTGCCCATGCTCACTCCGAATAGCTTCCATGGCTTCTTCAGACCACTCTGTGGCGCCTGCCCTCTATATCATAAGCCCTGATGGAAATGAGCTCAACAAGCTTATGCCAATGAGTGTTCATAAACTATGCTTTAGAGGCAAAATTGAACAAAATAATAAAATTTTTAAATGGAAGGTTTGTGTGAATATTCCTGATCAAATATAGCTGTAACATTGTGCAAAGGGGTATTAACTGGGGTATTCAGTTATTCAGCATGTAGTCAAGTGGAGAATACTGTGTTATCCTCAGAAAAGGTACTATTGTATTGCCATATAAATAAGACAAGAAATCCATATTTCAAATAAAATGGCTTGAGGAAAGAAGTTTCAACTTCATTATCCATAATCTGTTATCCATTTTAGAGCCTTACAGCAATGGTTTAGTATTGCAGTAAGTTTGTTTTTTGGGAATTTTTTTGTAATCAAATTAAGTCATGGCTGGTACAGAATGGCCACAACTTCATTTGACAACATATTCAAGTAAAACCAAAAAGGAGCAAAAGATCGTTGGGGAAGGTTTCCAAACATTTCTGTTCATTCTCTAAAAATATTAAACAAAGGACAAAATTGTAATCTATTTTCACTTCATTTCATATTGGCTATCCCTCTTAACAGCTAAGTGTCAGTGGTAAAGATAACCCTTCTTTACTAAACACAAATAAAAGCAATACAGTAGAATCATCTTAATTGAATATCCATTTTGCCAGTGAAAATTATTCAATTAACAGGAGTATACAATTAACAGGGATTTGGTCAGTTTCCTGTGTTCTGGAGGTAAACTGAGCATTTATTCTATTATATCTTGTTTGACAGAGCTAGAGCTCTGTCAAACAAGATATAATAGAAGAAATGCCTGTATTGGATGTAGTAAGGCCAAAAAGGTTGATAAATAAGGGGAATATGGTGTGTGTCACAGTAATTTTTTCGACATATTACAAAAATATATATACAATTAACAAGAGTTTACTCTACAACCCATATGCAATTAACAGATCAAATTTGTACTGAAGATATGGTAAATGGTTTTGTGTTTGAAAATTATATATAATTAACAGGGATATACAATTAAGAGATATCCAATTAAGTGGGCTTCACTGTACTTTCAAAGATATTTTGCGAATAACTCCAAAAAATTAATTTTTTGCATTAAAAACAAAGCTTGTGGCATATCATTGTAATGAGCTTGTTGAGGGGTCAAAGGCTATTTTTTTTAGGTCAGAATTGAAAAAATAATAAAATTGGAATGAGTATGTTTGAATAATGCTGACTGGTTATGACCATTACGTTGTTAACCTTTTACCCAATGAATTGGTAGCATCTGCCCTTGTAACAAATTGAGGAGTTGAAAAATAAAATATTTTTAAAAATCTAAACAAAACCATATGTGACCCCTCAATGGAATGAGCTCAACAAAATCGTTCAAATGAGGTGGTCACATTAACAGGTTTTGTTGAAATTTTTTGTAAAATTTAAAAAAATAATATTTAAAATAATAAATGTTGATATTGTCTGCATTGGGTAAAGGGTTAAAAACTTTTGGAGCCTTCATCATTGATCCCTTGGAAAATCTTATAAATGATGACCTAAAACCATTTGGGAATAATAAACTTTGGCATTTGTACAATTAAGATGTGAAAGAAGCAGGAAAACATGTAAATTCTTTCTGAAATGATATATTACAGGCCTGGTCCCATTTAGGATCTGATCTTATGACTAGTTCTACTGATATACTTTGGGGAGCGGGGTGGCTCAATGGTAGACTGTTGGACTTCTATGCTAGAGGTCCCGAGTTCGATCCACGGCCGGGACAACCCACGCTGTGTCCTTGGGCAAGACACTTTATCCCAGTTGCCTACATGGGGGCACGATGACGCCGTGTACTAAGGCGTACTGCACGTCGATGGTACACATGTCTTCAACCGCTGTAACCCTGGTTGAGCAGAGCTTGAACAGAGTTAGAATGTTGAGGAGCTGACAGTTGCTTGTCAATGCTCGGTGGTTCTCTCTGGGTCGATGCTCGGTGGTTCTCCCCGTAAAACTGTCAAGGTCACGATTAGCCATTGTGCATAAATATGTGACCTTAAACACCAATAAATAAATAGTGATATACTTGGAGAAACAATCTTTTGTAAAAAATAATATTAATATTAACCCTTTATCTAACATGAAAAGCAGACGACACTTGCAAAAAATAACTAATTTTTTTCATCTTTTGTCTCAAAAACATAGGCTATGATCCCTCATTGGAATGAGCTCAATGAGCTCGTTCCAACGAGGGGGTCATAACTTATGTTTTTGAGACAAAAAATGAAAAAAATGATGAAAATTAATTTATGATAATTGAGAATAGTGCTGGCTGGTTTTGACTGTTAAATTGGGTAAAGGGTTAACACAAAAATCTACTTTAAAAAAGTGGTGCGATAGTGGTATTAATGTTATCAATTATCTAATGTCTGAAGATAAGCCCTATAGATTACTCATTAATTTACTTGCTTGATAAAATGAGTTGAAATAGAGATTATCATATTTGTTGTTGCCATTAGGTATGACATCCTATTCAAGCAGGCAGTAACATCGGAAGACATGTTTCTAGGAATGGGCAATAAGACACCAGCAACATCAAGTTGTGAGGACATGGTGGTATGTAATTATTTTTGCCATATTTAGCATATCATTCTCATGTTCATACTAGATTGTTGTTATTGAATAATGTCAGTATTTTAAATGGAAAGTTAATTTTAGTGTATTTTTCATAAAAAAAACAGCTTGTGTTCACTGTAGAGAGGTCATAACTTGACTTGGTATACAATTTAAGAAATATCCAAGTCAAGAAAAAACATTAAATAAGAAGTTTCAATGGTAATAAGCAGATATTATCATTACTGGGCAGATCATAATCCCCTAATTTTGCAAAAAGTTAAACAAATATTACTTGAGCTCAATTTGAAGCAAAAAGTTCATTTTCTAAAGAATATTTTACATTACATTCAATAGGTATTCAGGTATCAGTTCTGTTTGGTTTTTTTATGCCCCCGATAGGGAGGCATCTTAAATCTGGGTTGTCTGCCTGTCCATCCATCCATCCATCAGTCTGTCTGGCTGTGCATCCATATGTCCATCTATATGACCATCTGTCCGACTATTTGGCCATCCAGCGCCATTACTCTATAATGCTTTGGTGGATTTTTATGAAACTTTACACAAAGACTAAAGACCAACGGAAGGTCTTTTGCAGAGCAACACCATGCTCGAGTGATAAAGGTCAAGGTCACAGGAATGGGAAAACTTAATTCTCTCACAGACTGTATTTGCCCATCCGAAGCCATAATTCTATAATGCTTGGATGGATTTCCATGAAACATCACACTAGGGTAAACACCAATGGAAGGTCTGCTGCACAGCAACACCATGCTCGAGTGACAAAGGCCAAGGTCACAGAAATGTGAAAACTGAATTCTCTCACAGACCATTTGTCCATCTGGAGCCATAATTCTATAATGCGCAGGTGGATTTCCATGAAACTTCACACAAAGGTAAAGATCAGTGGAAGGCCTGTTGCACAGCCAAATCATGCTCGAGTGACAAAGGTCAAGGTCACAGGAATGTGAAAACCTAATTCTCTCACAGAAGCAGGTTTTGCATCCTGAACTACTGGCACTGCAACTTTAAATAAATGTTTGAAGGTGTAGTGACATAACATATGCAGGCAAAATAACATATATAGGCAACACCATGTTTGAGTGAGAAGGTCAAGGTCACAGAAGTGTGAAAACTTAATTCTCTCATGGAATTGGGTTTTTCTTCCAGAACTACTGAAAGACACTGTAACTTTGAATAATTGTTTGGTATGAAGGTGTAGCAGCATAACATATACTTGCATCACCATGCCTGAAAACTTAATTCTCTCTCAGAATTGTGTTTTTCATCCCGAACTACTCATCCTGTCATTCATTTTGCAACTACGGGAAACATAAAATTACTACTTTCTCAATATAGAAATTACTGCTTCTCATTATATCTACTAAATGCATTATGGAGCTTTGTTTGTGCAGCTGTAACTGATTGAGAAACAGTTTTGTGAGTCTGTGTGTGTCTGATAAAATACACATCTGCACAACAGACAAGTCTCTTGTGATGTAAAGAAGTCAAGTTTTTAAAACACGCTTGAAAGTTAATATGGATGTCATTACGCCAGTTACCTAATGATGCACATCAAAGTTCCTCAGAAAGACATCAAACATCATCTTAGTGTGCTGCCATAATTTCATGCAATACAGGACCAGGTGCATATTCATTTTCTGATCACAGGATGATATGTTGAGGACCAATAAAACATTTAATTGGCTGAAGAGCATTAATAGCTATATACACCAACAGAAAGAGTGACCTGCATAAACTTCCCAGAGTCAGGTTAGTTACCCCTGCAAATAAGTTGAATACTCTTAAAATGACAAAAGTCCTTAACCCTTTCATAAATGATTTCTCCACACTTTATTATTCTTTTGGTGTATTCTAAAATTCTGTTGAGAATTTGACAGTAAGCTCAAGAACTAATATTCATTGATATGTTATGAACATATTTCATATTTTAATTGTTTTTATAAAAGATAAGGAAAAAAAAAAAAAAATTATTTGACTGAAAGTTGTCATCTGCTTACACACTTTCGTCATTTACAATCCATATGTGCGGGTTTTCATTGGTTAAAAAAGTTAATCAGTATCAATAAACCCTTTATCCAAGAAAGTTTTTAAAAAAAAAAAACAAACTAAATTCCACTCATTGTGAAAAAATTCATCTCTGTTTTCCAATAAAACCATTCAGATATCATTGTCAAAAGAACTTGCACATTACAGTACAAGTCGAAATAAGTTGTAACACAACTGCAATAAACTAAGTATATTGCTGCTTGTACACTGATAGGACCAGAATCTGACATTATTTTCTAGAAACCTCACTGTGAGACCTTTCCAGAAAATGATGTTAGTTTCTGGTCTTATCAGACTTATCAGTGTAGGAAGAGAAAGATACATAGTTTATAGCGGTTATCCCACAACTTTATTTTGACCTGTACTGTATGCCAATTAAAGTGACATCCATATGTGTATGGTTCTTTTGAGAAAGTTTCCACATATTTAGCTGCTGTATTGATCTTATGAAAATAAGGTCAATACAGCTTTTGGCTGCTGTGTTCAGATGTATTGACTTGACATTAATGCTATTGTGAGTCCTTGACTAATGTTTTTTCATGTATTTCACAAATTTTTGTGCCTTGTACATGACTAGCAGTCCCAACCATCCCAGGATGAGAAACCTCACCCACACAATGGAAAATTGTATTGCCTTGCATATCAAGGGAGTTAATCAAAGCTTGGATTTCTAGCTGGATGGAATCACAGAGACACCGACTTCCCATTTTATATAATTGATATGATTGAGGTCGTGAGCTTAGGGAGGCCTCTCCTTGCTCATGTAGGTTCTTTCCAAGAGCCTTCCTGTTGCCCCAAGTGAGGTTACTGGTGGTTTCCAGGTGCCCTCGGCAGTGCCACCTCCTAAGATTGGAAGCAGGCCGCTTTCTGATCTCCCTGGTGTTCCTACACCATGGGAGGCTTCAGCTGGATGCCTGAGATGAGCTTTGTGTCTTCCGACTCTGAAGATGGGTCAGACGCACCTGATGTTGAGAGCCATCAGTCTTTTGACTTGGGGGTGGCTCTTGACTTTGTGTTTGAGTTCCTTCTGGAGCTTACACCGTCAGACCAGCTGGAGGTTTCAGCCAGGCCACGATCATTGGTCATACGCCTACAGCCTGCTTCTGGGTGCCTTCGACCGTACCAGTCAGTACAGGTGGTCGAAGATTTTGCAGCATTGGACTCAAAGCTGAGTTCCAAGGCTATGAAGACTTCGTTCTTCACTAGGGGTGATACCTTTTTGCCCCCCTGTGCATTATCATTCCTACGATTCCGCCAATCCGTCTGTCTGCCAGACTTTGATGGTCTTGGATCAGGACTCCTACTCCCTCGGGCTTTCCAAGCCCAAGTTGGCCATTATTCCTTTGGAGTCCCTGTTGGGCTTATCTAGAGAGATGCTGTGCATGCTTTCTCTCTTGGATCACGTCTCTGCCTTGGCTGCTTATCTGCCTTCAGATAAGTTTGATGACATACAGGCTCCTTTGCGTGTGATCTCTATCTCAGCTGCTCATGCATCTTACTCACACGCATGCCTGTAACACGGCTAATTTGGAATTAGTTTGCTGGGATGCTGTGTTGGACACTAGCCATTCTCTTCCTGAAGGGCAGCGCGCTGCTCTTCGATCTGCTTCTTTGATGGGTGATTCCGTGGCGATGGTCCGGGATGATGTCCTGCGTCATTCCAAAGATCAGCTGCTACTTCGCCAGCTTGTTCCACCTTCTGTTGGAGCCTGGGGCCGTTCCAAGCCTAACAAACGCCCTTCTGCTTCCTCTGTGAAACCAAGGGCTGATCCTCCTGCCTCCGCTTCTTCCTCTTACTCACGTGGTAAGGTTAAGCATCAGCAGACCAGAAGGAGGTCTCAGGTTCCTTCTACTAGCAGAGGAGGTGGTTTCTCTTCTCATGGGCCTCGCCAGGGCTCGAAATGAAGGTCCTCACCTCGATTCGTCCCAGGTTGGAGGAAGGATATCAGAGTTTGCATACCATTGGCCACGATCACATCCGATCCTTGGGTGTTAGATGTTGTTTGGTCCGATCTGCGGATATCCTTTTGGAGGCACCACACTCTGTCGAGGGTGCCACTTCCAACCCAAGTTCCTTCAGATGGTTCACATCGGGAACTTTTGATCACGGAGATAGACAATCTCCTGTCAAATGGGGCAATCGAGGTCGTCAAGAACATTCATCCAGTGGGATTTATTCCCGCCTGTTCTTGGTTCCGAAGAAGGACGGCCGACTCAGACTGGCTATCAATCTGAGTATCCTGAACCAGTTTATCATTGCTCCCAAGTTCAGCATGGAGACTTTTAGGTGGTTCACTGCTCCATTCACCAGGGAGATTTCGCTTCCAGCATCAACCTGTGAGATGCTTACTTTCATGTTCCGATCCATCGGACATTGCAAAAGTATCTCATGTTCGCTTTTCTGGGGTGTGTATATCAGTTCAAGGCCATGCCTTTTGACCTCAACCTGGCTTCTTGGGCCTTCACCAGACTGATGTTGCATGTGATAGCCTTCCATCGCACTCAGTCCAGGGTGACTACTTCGGTGTATCTGGACGATATCCTCCTCTTCTGGAGTCCGATGTTGACACACTGTTGAGCCTGCTCTCGTTGCTTGGGTTCAGATTCAATGAGGAGAAGTCGGACCTGGTCCCGTCTCAGTCATTTTGAATACAGTGGCGGGTCCCCAGGCGAGGGCAGTGATTCTCTTAGCTTTCGCCCTGATTCTGACCCAGTCCACATCCACAACAGCTCGGAATATTCTCCAGTTGCTCGGTCTCTGTAGTTCAGTGACGGATCTCATTCCTTTAGGTCTGAGCATGTCAGACCTCTTCAACACTTTTTGCTCAGTCATTGGAGACCAAATGTCGATCCTGTGGATCTGGTGCTTCAGTTACCAGCATCTATCAGTCGTCATCTTCTTCCCTGGACGGATGTTCAGTGGATTATGCTGGGAGTTCTGTTCAACTTGCCCTCGTCCGGTCGTGTTCTGACGTTCAGCGATCTCGGATGGGGCACGATGTTGGATCCTTTAGGTCTTTCCCTTCACAGTGTTTGAGACCAGGATCTGGCAGCTCTTCACATCAACCAGAAGGAGCTTCTTGCTATTCTTCTGAGTTTCCAGCAGTAGATCCCCCACCTTTCGAATTGTCAGATCCTTCTGTTGTCTGACAATTTGACAGTGGTCGCTTACTTTCGGAACCAGGGTGGCATGCACTCGGTTCCCATGTACGTACTGGCTTAGGATCTTATACTGCTCGCTCAGGACATCAACTCCAGTGTGGTGGTTCATCACATTCCTGGTCGCCTGAATGTTCTAGCCGACTCCACGTCCCAATGGGGCAGGGTCATTTCCACCAAGTGGATGCTTCAACAGAGTTTCCGCCGTATCTGCAAGGTGAAGATCACAATTGACCTTCATATGTTCAGAGTCACAAATTGTGTCTCAAGCATAACTCCAAAACTATTAGGGCTACAATCATCTAACTTTGCTCAGTTATAAAGGACAATGGGTGGATGTGTCACACACCACAGCCAGATCTCTAAGGTCAAGGTGGGGGGAGGGGGCATGTGTTACCTTAGTAACATTTTTCTTGTTTCTTGGTGCTTTTGTACCACCTTTTCTTTCCCAAATCTCTTGGGAAAGAACAAATAGAGAGTATATTTCCAAGTTAGGGACTTCCACTGTAGTGCAAGCCTTTGTAAACAATTGTGGTAGGTATAAGAAAGGAAATTTACTATAAAATTTAAATTTCTTTCTCTAATCACAGACACTGGGTCAAGCTGGGAAGTTTAAAAAAATGATATTTGATAACCCTGTTTTGATCAGTTGTGCTGAATTTAACCCTTTACCCAACATATTTGCCAAAACCGGACAGCACTATTCACAAAAATCACCATTCAATTTTCATTATTTTTTCCATTTTTGTCTCAAAAACATAGCTTATGACCCTTCATTGGAACAAGCTCATTGAGCTCACTCCAATTAGGGACGATAAGTGATGTTTTTGATGCTAAAAATGAAAAAAAATTTTGCCATTCAAGAATTTTATTTGCAAGTGTTATCTTCCTTTCGTGTTAGGTAAAGGGATAACAAAACAATTTTATCAGATATTGTTTATCGTTTGTTGACATCTTAACCAGTGCACAGTACATGTGGACAAAACAGCTGTCCTAATTTCATGCTGCTGCATGGCAACAGGTAAACTACTTTTGAAAATTTTAAAATATGTTATTCAAAAATTTCCATTCGGAAAAATACAGAGTGCACATGCAGGTCCTGGTATCTTGAAAGTCCATGAATTTGGTTGATATAAATTCCAGGACTGGAAAGTAATGGAAAACAGTTGTTTCAGAACAGTTCTTAAAAGTTCCAGGAAATCTGGTCTAAATTTTAGGGGCACCGTCACACTCCTATCAAAGTTCAAAGGGCCTATATAAGTAATGGAATTTTGTTTATTTTGAAATTCTCACCTCTCATATTCCTTAAATTCAGATTAAATATACACAAATTATACATCAAAATGAAGGTTGGGATGTATAGAACACGAAACACATATGTAATCAACTCATAGAGTCGACTGTAGGCACCACTGGTTCCTGGAAGTCTGCTACCGTATTCGCACCAGAACTGATAATAAAATAATATTTCATCAGAACAACATGTGGCCAAATGTGCTTCATATATCCAAGAACAAAGCTAGGCATTCAAAACACTTTCGAATACAACGATAGGTCTGCATTTTGGAAAAGGACAATACTGTCTGCATTTTTTATTGAAGATGGTTTCCATGTTCGACAGACATGTGCAAATCACTCGTTACCACGAATTTCCATCCAAAAACAAAATCGTAATTCTAAGAAATTTCAACAGGTATCATGATACCTTGCATTGAATATGGCAACTGTGCAATCTCTATCTAATAACAGTATACTGTATGAAGGCAATCTTTTTCATTATTTGATTTTAGACAGCGTTGTTTTTACATGCTTTTTCTGTCCAATGACGTCGGCCGGAAATCGAAAGTATACTCGTACGTAAACAAAAGCAAAGGCGTTGGAATTTTCCCCACTGCAGCTCTGTCGCCGTGTTTTGAAGAATTTTTATCCCCTAGCTTTGTTCTTGGATATGTAAAGCAAATTTGGCCACAAGTTGTTTTCGTGAAATATTATTAAATTATCAGTTCTGGTGCGAATACTGCAGCAGACTTCCAGGAACCAGTGGTGCCTACAGTCGACTCTATGAGTTGATTACACATGTATTTCGTGTTCTGTACATCCCAACCTTCATTTTGATGTACATTTTGTGTATATTTAATTTGAATTGAAGGAATATCAGAGGTGAGAATTTTCAAAATAAACAAAATTTCATTACTTATATAGGCCCTTAATTTATTTCCAGCTGCATGTTTTGTTTGACAGTGTTGCATTTTCTGAATTGGCAGTGCCCTTGTGTTTTATCCCCTAGCTTTGTTCTTGGATATGTAAAGCAAATTTGGCCACAAGTTGTTTTCGTGAAATATTATTAAATTATCAGTTCTGGTGCGAATACGGCAGCAGACTTCCAGGAACCAGTGGTGCCTACAGTCGACTCTATGAGTTGATTACACATGTATTTCGTGTTCTATGCATCCCAACCTTCATTTTGATGTACATTTTGTGTATATTTAATTTGAATTGAAGGAATATCAGAGGTGAGAATTTTCAAAATAAACAAAATTTCATTACTTATATAGGCCCTTAATTTATTTCCAGCTGCATGTTTTGTTTGACAGTGTTGCATTTTCTGAATTGGCAGTGCCCTTGTGTTTCCAGGTCATGTATTACATGAATACAATATAGAAAATGTCAGGCCAGTGTGTCTTTCTTGACAAATGGCTGCAGAGAAAAGAGCCTGGAGTTGCTCCAATGTGACTTGAAAGGTAGCCATTGAGCAAACTGTGCACCATGTGTCACGTCATTTGATTTTGGAGATGCGGGGGAATCTGTGCTCATAAGGTACACATACGGTAAGAAGCAGACATAGGCTTACCTTTTTTTTCAATCAATCTCCAAGTTTGATGCACTTTAGCCAGTGGCAACGGTATTTCAGCTTTGTGTTGCCCTGTTAGAATACCGACTGTCAACTTGAACACAGCCAATTGCTCAAAAGTCGGAAATTATTTGAACACTGAATACTGTAACAACTCACAACACTTGCCTTTCAGATACAAAAAAAAATTAGGGTCCTGTGTAACTTCGAGATTCGATTCGATTTGGAATCTTAAGTTGGTATTCGGTTCAATTCAAAGTCAGCTATCCGATTCGTTTTCCTTTGATTCTTTTCACTGGTATTTCACTTGGTATCAGTCATCTTAGTCGTCTAACAAAACGTATAGCTGAGATAGAAATTCTACATAAATAATGTTGTAAATAAAGACTGAATGCAATTTCCACTATATTAACCCTTTACCCAACATAATGGCCAAATCCAACCAGTGCTATTCACAAAAATCACCATTCAGTTTTCATTATTTTTTGCAAAAACATAGCTTATGACCTCTCATTGGAACAAGTTCATTGAGCTCATTCCAATGAGGGGCCATATGCTATGTTTTTGACGCAAAAAAAATGAAAAATAAATCGTTATTCAAGAATTTTATTTGCAAGTGTCATCTGCTTTTCGTGTCAGGTAAACGGTTAACATAAAAAGCATCTGTACCCATACCACCAACCATGCTAATTCCAGTTACAGTAGTCACTACCACTGCTGAAAGCAAATTTAATGTTGTCAAGCAATATCAATGATGAGCTCAGGTTGCTAGCAGCTAGCCCATGCAGTACCCAGTACAGAATTCTCGCACCCATTTATGTTTTTGGACAAAAATCCTTACTTGGGGTAATATTCCAACTACATCATCAAGACATACCTTCGATGAAGGCATGCCTTGATGATGTAGTTGGATAATTTTATCAGTTGGGACTCAAGACACCTGTATTCAATTCGAGCTTCGATTTGATTTCAAATAATAGACTTGATTCGATTAAAGATTTAATTCTTATCAAAATATGTGATACACAGGGCCCTAATAAAAATGACAAAATATTCCAAAAGAACATGTATATACTACATATTATTTTGAGTTTTACAGATACAAATGTAGGTCCTTGAAATTAGCAATTCCGTTTTTTTCAAGTCCTGAAAAAGTCCTTGAATTTCAAACTAAATTTAGGTATGATACAAAATGAGCAGTTGGAAAACATTTATTTTTCAAAAAACTTCAACAAAACCATATCATGTGACCCCCTTATTGGAACGAGCTTATTTAGCTCATTCCAATGAGGGGGGGTCACATGATATGGTTTTGTTGAATTTTTGGAAACATCTGAAAAAAATAATATTTAAAATAATAGATTCTGATATTGTCTGCGATGGGTAAAGGGTTAATGTGAAAACAAGGGAATGTTGAAGGATTGAACAGAAGAGTATCTCTGACTAAAAATCAGTTTCTCTCAAAATAACCAGTTCACCCATTATTGATTTGAGTTGAAAATGGTGCTCCATATGTTTATTTTCTATTTTAGGTAAAAATCATGCTACCAGATACTAAAATGTCAGATGTTACACTGGATGTGAAAAATAAATTTTTGGATTGTAGAACACCTAAATAGTAAGTGTCCTTCCTCTTTTGATATTAAAGTGCAGAGCTTTAGTCCTGTACAAAATAGAAATTGGGGTATCACCAAACAAAGTTACCTTAACTTTTGTAGTCATTTCATTTTTGAGGTCTTCCTCAATTTATTTATTGGTGTTTAAGGTCACATATTTTAGGTCTTCCTCAAAAAAATTTCAGATTTTTCAAGCAAAAGAAAAACAGGGTAATACTGATATGTTTGCCATTGATAGTACCAAGACTGATATGAGAAACCCATAGGCCTGAAGCTAGGATATCTCAACATTTTTTGACATGGTGGGACGAGAATTAAAATTTTCTGACCATGTTTCTAAATTGTTTACTGTCAGTACAAACTTAAAACCTAAGTCAGTATACATTTTTAAAACAATAATTAATGAAACAGTTCCAAAACATTTATTATTATTATTATTTTTAAGAATTACAATTCATTTAACAAAAGTAATTCTTTAACCCTTTACCCAACGTAACATCCAAAACCGGTCAGCACTATTCACAAAAATCAAAAATTAATTTTTATTATTTTTTCATTTTTTGTCCCAAAAACATAGGTTATGACCCCTCTTTGGAATGAGCTCATTGAGCTCATTCCAATGAGGGGTCATAACCTTTGTCTTTGAGACAAAAAATGAAAAAAATTAGTTATTCAATAATTTTGTTTGCAAGTGTCGTCTGCTTTTCATGTTAGGTAAAGGGTTAAGATAATAATCATAAATGAATGAGAGTTTTTCATATGGAGGATAGGATAAATGAAACATATAAGGGTATATTCCTACAATGAAAGTTTTGAGTTCGTCAAAGCTTAACTTTTTTTTTTCATTAAGCTGATTGGCTTTGTTGTACAACACTGTTAGAAAGGTCTTCAGGAGCACTTTCCAACAGTGTATTACATTGCAGCATTTTGATGTCAATGTCAAAGATCACTATGCTTTATCATTCTCATAAAATATGTTCTGGTTCTGCAGGAAGAGTTAACAAATGCAGGCTTGGCAATTTCAGGAGAGCAATTTTTTAGCTCTCCTTACTGCCCTCCTGAAAGAATTAAGGAGGGCGAAAAATTGCCCTCCTAAATGTTTTGGTCTGGGATGATTGAGATTACATGTATTATGCTCACATTAATTTTTGTTGTAAAGCAAAAATGTAATTTAACTTCGAAGTCACATAACATCAACCCCCCTGGGGGGTTGAAGGTGGTAGTGGTAGGCATATGACTTTCTTGGACAACAGGTCTGGGCACACACACAGGTCTTGTCAAGTGTGTGTTCGGTTGTTGAGTGAGACATCTAGATGTCTAAGAGATTTCGCTTTACCTTAGTAAAGTTAATAAAATCACTGATGTAATAGTCTGTTGGTTTCAGTTTCAATGAGTTCGTTCAACTGGATACTTAAAATGCTGTGTAAAGCTAGTTGCTCTCCTAAGCTGATTGAGGAGAGCGATTTTTTGCTCTCCTGCATTTTTCAGAATGCCAGGCCTGAAATGAATGTCATGACATATGTGGAGACTTCTCACTGGTTGTCTGTTTGTCTGAGGTCTAGTAATCTAGGCAAACAAAAATGTGATTACACTGTTTCTACTGGGGTTAATGATATGGTAATATGCCCAATTTGTGCAAGTCAGTGCTTTATTATTATTGACTGATTTGTGGGATTTTGGGTAGATTTAGAATTTATCCAGAGTGTTGCTAAAAAAAAAGAGTTGTTTTCTTTTGAAAAATCTTTCCTGCTGCATCCTCATTACCACTATTAGTATGAGTTTGTACACATAAGTGGCTGTAAGCAGGGTATGAGAAGGAAAATGTATTGGGCACTTATTTTATTGAATAAGTGTGTTACGTTCACTAGTTCAAGGCATGGATGATAAATTTATGTTCTTGAACAGGAATACAGTAGAACCATGTTGACTGAATAGCCACTTTTCCTTTTTTCCAGTGATAAACCTAGCATTTAATCTAGAAGATTTCATATACATTTCTGGATTGTGTACGCAATTCCTACATAAATTTATCAACCAATTTCGAATGAAACTTCTCAAACATGACCACTAACAAGTGAATATGTGCATATTTTCAGTCTCTTGTGATTTTAATTAGGTTATCTACCTTTGACCTTGGAAGTTTTTTTTCTATAATAATAACACTTTGGCCAGCCGCTGATTTGTCGCGGGTCTCGGGTGAAAAGGCCTTGGTTACCCGTGTACTCCCAACTCCCTCCCTATTCCCATGCTTCTTCTTCTCTCTTCCCAACACTCAGAGACGAACTGCTTGATGACATCCCTTGCCTCATTCTTTCCAATCTCTCCGATTAGCATATTAACCCTATCCTTTGAGTCTCTCACTAACCACATGTCCTTCTTTCTCCCATTCCATTTCCCCATTATGCTCCCAGTGAATCTTATTCTTTTAGACTGGTATTTTGGGCATTCTAGAAGAAAGTGTTCCAGGGTCTCCACCACGTCCAAATTACACATCTGGCACTCCTTTTCACTGTTTTTCCAAATTTTCCCCCCCAGCTCCAGGGACCGCGACCTCAGCTTGAACAACAGTGACCCCCCAAAGGTGCCATCAAGGTACTCTTCAAAACCAGGCTTCTCTTTGTCACGCAGGCCACACAAAGACCTCTTTGATTTGACCCCCTCTCGCCAATTGAGGTTACCATCCCCCATCTATGTGAAATCCTTGTGTGTGATACTCCTCATACTGTTATGAATCGATTTTGATAAAACTTCTCAAACCTGGCTATTAACCCTTCACCCAACACACATGGTATTAAAATTTAGTATTTTAATAATTGTTTTTTTTTTTAAATTTTTCAAAAATTTCATCAAAACCATATCATGTGACCCTTCATTGGAACGAGCTCGTTGAGCTCGTTCCAATAAGAGGGTCATGTAATATGGTTTTTGCTGAAATTTTGGAAAAATATATTTTTGCAACTGCTTAATTTGTAAATTATACAGGCAGATGCGACCAATTCATTAAGTAAAAGGTAAAAAAATGAACATATGCATATTTCCAGATTTTCAATCTGCTGTGAGTTTACCAAGTTATCTCCTCTTGAACTTATAATACTGATATTCATTTCTATATGGGATTATTTTGTGTGCATCTCCTATTTTTATGAACCAGTTATTGATGAAACTTCTCATGACCACTAACAAGTGAACAGGTTATATTCCAGTTTTTAAGCATTGGTAATTTTAACCAAGTTATCTCCTCTTAAACTTACATTTAATACAAATTTTTGTTTGAAATTCTACTCATCCTACATAGATGATTCCATTTTGATGAAACTTTTTTTCATGACTTGAATGTGGACATGAGCATATTTCTAAATTTCTGAGCTGTGACAGTTCCAAGCATCTTATCTCCCCTTGAACGTAGATTTAGCAGAGATTTCTAAATGAAATTTGTGTATGCACAACTCCTGTGTTGACAAACAGATTTTGATCACACATCTCAGACATTTCCACAAGCAAGTGAACAGCTGTGTATTCAGGGTATCTGTTTGGTTTTGCATCACCGTTTGTGAAACAAGATCTTCCAGTGGCGAACCTATATGTAAAAATGATTCGCACACTGCAATACAAAGCCTTGCTAAGACTTCTGCCGCTATGATTGTCAGACATTCTTTTTAATCACTAAGACTGCTATTACGGCACCACCAATGCAGGGACAACTGATTGGTTTATCCCATTAAGGTATGTTGAACCTTCTAGGTCACCGTGTCCAGTCACTGACTCAATCATTCATTATATAAATGTTGGTTTTTCATACCGTAACCCATCTAGAAACAATTTATGCCATGCACATGCACATTTGTTGTATTTATGTTGCATTTTCCTGAATGTTAGTACATTCAGGAAAATCCAACATAAATACAACTGTGTATGTGTACGGTACAAACTGTGCTCTCAAATGAAACTTCGAAGTTTCAGTCACAAATGAGTGACACCAATTGATTCGAGGAAATAAGTAAATCGAGGTAAGCAAACTTACTGTCTAATTAGTGTGTCAGTGATGCGAAACCATAAAAAAGAATGCATGTGGAACTGCATTATAATGCCATAGTCAATGTTAAGCCCATGAAATTTGCAAAACTGTTACGGAAGGGGAAATGGAATTTAAATTTTAGGCGCCTGTGATGAAGAAATGTGCACAGCTTGGTATTTCAGACAAAAATAAAACAAAGTGGGTTGGATAACAATAAACGTAAAATTAACTACTGGTAACCTTGGTTTAAAACTACGAATCAATTTAACTAACCTTGGTCTAAAACTACGAATCAATTTATACCAATTGATAATCAATGTTCCTGGAGGGGGAGAAAGCCATGAATCAAAATTTTGAAAACAAGATACCTTGGTATTCCAAAATTTTGAATGTTCCACTTGCAGAGGGGCATTCTACAATGCCAAAAGTGGGAGTACTAATCACTTTCAGTGATAGTTTGGGTTTGACAACTCACGGAGGTCTGTCAAATAAGATGCAATCAATTAAATGCTGTTATTAGATGAGCTGAGGCCAAGTAGGTCTCTAAATGTGGGGAATTCAACGGTTAATTCATCGACAGATTACAAGATTTTTTTTTATTAAATAAACAGGTGTTTTTTTTTAAAAATATACAAATTTGAAAGGCAATGGTGCATACATAGTATAGTGCTGCCCAGTTAATACCATCATGTTAGGCAAAGGTTTAAATGAGAATAAGGAAGTGAGGTGGCTCACTCATTAGTGCATTGACCTTCAGTTCAAAAGGTTGATGCTGCATTTATGATCTCAGACATCTGCATTGTGTCCTTCGACAAGACTCATAATACGGAATTGCCCAAATGGGAGCACAGTGGTGCTATATACGATACACTTTCCTTCAACTAATGCTAAGCCTGCTTGTGTCATGATAGTGAGTTGGAAAGTCTAAGAGTTACAGTACAGCCACCATGGACTGGTCACTTTCTACGGGTGGGCAATATTTCCATGGTTTCGCAATAATATATTCCAAACACTAATTATATACATAATATATATAATATTATTATAGGAATAATTATCAAATGTTTTAATTAATGAAACACTGGGTACAACCTGGTGCTTCATTAATTAAAATTTTGCTGATGAGGATTTTTATTACTTGGTAAATGCATGCGTGGACATCACTGCATATGTGTGGATTATGACCAGTCCACTGAGACTGTACTGTACTCACTGTTGCTCAGTTGTTTTCTCTGTAGACTTAGGTTTCCTCCACCAAAGAGACTATCCATTATAATTTGATCTTGGCTGATGGAAGTTGTTAATTAAACTCCAATACACAAACAAACAAAAGAATAAGAGGGGGTCTGGTTAGACTGGTTGTACGTACACACACAGTGAGTAAATCCTTGTTAACTGAATAAGAAATATGTGAATCTATTGAAAAAATATATACTGACATGCCCCAGATTCTTAAAGGCCTCTTTGGTTCCACAGCATCCAGTACAAGCATTTAATCCATCAGGCTTTGTTTGACAGAGCTCATGGAGCTCTGTCAAACAGGATACAATAACTACTGGATTTATTACCAGAATACTGAAGAATCTCCTAATTCTGGTAAATTGAATATTACAGTTGGGAGTGCAGTGGCTTGGTGGTTATGGCATTGAACTTCAAAATAAATGGTCCACAGTTCGATCCCCACCAGGGGCATCTGCATTGTGTCCCAGGGAAAGGCACTTAATTCAGATTGCCCATGTGGTGGTGCGGTGTACTAAGGCATACTGCACATCAATGGTGCACTTGTCTTCTACCAATGCTAACCCTGCTAGTCCTAAGTTAGTACATTGGGCCTCACAGTTGCTCGCCGTTGTTCTCCGGGTACTCAGGCCTCCTCCACCCATAAAACTGTCCAACATGAGGTGACACTGGCTGTCAACAGTGCCATTAGACCCCAATAATAACAAAATATTACAGTTAATTAATAATCAGTGCTGACAAATCAGTTATTCAATTAACAGAGTTACACTGTACTGTATGGATATGTTCATTAATGGTTCACTGAATGTTTTTTTTGCTTTTTAATTCTTTTTGCAGTAAACTTGGTCTCCATCTTCCTCATCCTGTTGATCATGAAAATGGAAAAGCAAAATGGGACAGTAAAAATCAAACATTGGTTGTGACGTTGAAAATGACCAGAGATTATGATTTTGCTAATTTTTGAAAATGAATTTCAAATTTAAGACTTTACGCAGTTGGATGGTTTCGAAAAATGGAGTTCCAAAGAAATATCACTGCAAGAGTGTTTTGATGGAATATGTTTCATATTCACTTATGGAAGAAGAGACTTTAATGACAGTAAGGCCAAGACCATAGCCACAGCCAGAATGGGACAAAAATGTGGAAACACCGTGGAGAAGCGTAATTCTGTTTATATGCAAGGCTGAAAAAATATGTGAATCGTACTGAGCCAGGGCAGAAAGAAGTGTTCATAGCAGAGAGATGTTCCCCAAGTATCACTGCCAAATCCTTAAAAAAACATTACTTGTTTGAATATTTGAAATAACTGCTCCACCTTGGCATATAAAACTTTTTCTTGTTTCTCAGGCAATTTTTCCTCAATTTTATGATGAGGGAGGGAGACCTTTTTTATGTTTATTCATAAAAAAAATTCCCATAATATAGTTGAAAATTTAACCAACTGTATCTTGTTATATCTCTATGAGCTGTCAAACAAGATATAGGTGGTTAAATATTTGTCCTACAAGTGCAAAATAGTGTCTTAGTACAAATTTCCAGGTGAAAAAAGGGTGATGAGGCAGGTTTTCTGTGACAAGAGAGGTGCCTGAGAAAAAATAATTCTTTTTAATAGCCCCAGTTGTGGCTTAAAGTTTGATTGGTTCAATGGAAATAGTTTTCAGCACTGGTTGACAAAACTATACAGTTTATTGAATTCTTTATGTGGCTCTTGTTGAATTTCTGAGTACAGTTCACGTAAAATGGTGATGAAATATGCTAAATAAACAAAACATTACCTTACATTTTATCCTTTTTGAAGGCATGGAAATAATTTGAATAATCATTTAGGTTATGTGGGGGTTACTTCAATGTTAAAATATGCAATTGAACTACAAGTTTCAACAAAATGGTACAAGAAAAGTTAATTTCCTAATCTAGCATTATTTTGCCAGTCTATCTTGACAATCTTTTGGGACCAACTTCACTGAAGGTTGTGCATTGCATCCAAATATGAAAAGAGTGGCATTCCATTTATGTCTTAACAAATTTCTGTCAAAATAAATAGCAGTCTAATGCTTAACTGGTTGAGTGCTAGAAGCCACTATCATGGCTCTATTGAAAAGTGCTAAAAGCCACTTTAGTGGCTTTACACTGTTCGCATAAGCTTGTTGATTTTCTTAGCAGTAGAAAATAAATGTTTATATAAAATTGTTTTGTTACAATTTATTGGAGAGTGCCAAAAGGCACTCTCCAATAAATTGTAACAAAGGTGTTATTCATAAAGAAAATCATGCTAAACTAAGGCTTCCCTTGCTGATTGCATGGCATCTTTGAAAAAAATAGTCCTGTTTCAAATCACCTTTGAAAAATAATTTAGCACTCAACCAGTTAATCTAACCAAAGTGAGATCATGTATTAGTTGTTGATATATATTTTTGGTAGACATTTTGTTAAGCTGTAAATAGTGTGGCTTGTGTTGTATGAACACAATATGCTTCACAGCAGCCATGATTAGATTTGATGGAAAATTCATGACAACTTAACTCCAGAAATCAGTGGACAAAACATTGCTACAATGTGCATAAAAGTGCTCTAATTACACTTATTTAGTGGCAAGAGATTTTCTGTCTTGAAGAGGAATATCTGCAAGCAGCATGCAAGCAGTTTGCCCTTTACCCAATGCAGACGATATCAAAAATTATTATTTAAATAGCATTTTTTTTAAATTAAAAAAGAAAATTTCAACAAAACCATACCATGTGACCTCTCATTGGAATGAGCTCGACAAGCTCATTCGAAAGAAGGTCACATGATATGGTTTTGTTGAAATATTTTGAAAAATATTTTTTCAGCTGCTGAATTTGCATATTACACAGGCGGATGTGGCTGATTCGGTGGGTAAAAGGTTAACCTGCTGAAGGATTATGAGGTAAGCATTTTATTTCTAGGCCTGTTTGAGCATATCATTCCTTGACATCATTTCTCAGTGAGTTTTCTCAAAATTATTCCTGGGAATAATATAAGGTGCTCATGTTTCCATTGATGAAAAGATGTAATGGAACACTCTTGGCATCAGCTTCGATTTTATTATCCCCAGTGGTCAAAGTCAGGAGGGGGAATGGGGGATATTTAAATGGTGTCTGTCTGCCCATCCATCCGTCGGACACAGACTTTGTCCACTCAGTTCCTCCTACAGTTTTCAGTGGATTTTTACAAAACTGGGTCTGAAATATCAGTATCAAGTATAGATGTGCATGTGGTCAGGAATTTTCTATGCGACAAATTTTGCATGGTTACAGCCCATGGAAATAGCAAACTTTCCATCACAAAGGCTTGTCCACTTAGCTCTTCCTATATTTTTTATTGGATTTTTACGAAACTTGCTCTTAAGTATCAGTATCAAGTGCAGATGTGCATGTGGGTGAGGAATTTTCAAAGTGACAAATTTTGCATGGTTACGGCTGTTGGTAATAGCAAAATCTCCGTCACAAATGATTGTCTGCTTAACTCCCCCTGCATTTTTCATTGGATTTTTACGAAACTTGGTGTGCAGTATGAGTGAGATGTGTACATGTGCATATGGAAAGGAAATTGTGATACGAATAAATTTTCCAGAGTTATAGTCCTTATCGACTTTGAATGTACCAAAATTGCAGGCTTTTGGAAGATATCTTCAGTTGCAATTAAAGAAATTAAATGATATTTGGTGAGTGACATTATTGGGTATGAATACATATCCAGGTCATTAATGAGATTGGTCCACATCTTTTTTACCATTTTTATGGCCCTTTCTTACTTAGAATTCTGCTGAATTTCTGTGATGATATATTTATCTTCGTCTTTTTCTGGTTATGGGTTGCATCCATGCAACTGTCTGTTCATTTATGCTTGCAGAAATATTGCATGGCTACAGCCCTTGGTAATAGCAAAATTTCCATCACAAATGCTTGTCTGCTTAACTCCTCCATTTTTCATTGGATTTTATTCCAATCATAACATAAAAGTCAGGTAATGTACTTGCTTTATTAATTCTTACCTAACATAACTAGGGGACGACACTAACAAACAAATTTTTGTATAACTGAACATTTTCATTTTTTAATGTAGTAATGTCAGTTTGTCTGTCTGTCTTCTGGTCGGTCAGTCTGTTACGAACAGGTTTTTAAATTCAATAGCTTTTAAAATACATGGTGGCATGATGGCATTTTTGGTATGCAAGTGTATCTTATTGATGTGTTGTCTGATGTTCAATGCAGATGTTATTTGGAGTAATTTTTTTCAGAGTTATTGCTCATTATGGATTTAAAATTTGTTTTATTCTTACCATCCGTCACAGCTTAGGTGCAAACTTACAATTTTTGCCGAACAACATAGTAATAGTAGCTTTGAGCTCATTCCAATGAGGGACCATAAGCTATTTCCTTTAGGCAGAAATATTGAAAAAATAATCAATTTGAATATTAATTTGTGTGAATAGTGCTGGCCAATTATGACTGTTACATTAGATAAAGAGTTGAAGGGGTACATCATTTACTCAATAAGTATTTTCATCACAAGTTCAGAACCCTTACTCATTTGACTACAGCTGTTATATGTGATTATGAAATCTATCAATAACACTTACAGTTCATCTGTAGCCACAGTCCAGCTCTGTTGTAGGCAGCTGCAAGAAAATTTCTCTCTAGTTTTTTCTTCATCGGTGATTTCATGCACCCCTAAAATAGATACTTGGGTCATGTTGACTTTTCCAAGAATCAATGTCAGGATATGTATGACCATTTAACTCTTTACCTAATGTAATGGCCCAAAATGGTCAGCACTATTCTCAAAAATCACCATTCAAATTTTATTATATTTTTCATTTTTTGTATGAAAAACATATCTTCCATGTTTGACCCCTCATTGGAACAAGTTCATCAATCTTGTTCCAGTGAGGGGGTGTCATAAGCTGTGTGTTTGAAGCAAGTACAACAAAGGGTAAGGAAGAAATAATGACAAAAATTTTATCAAGCTGAACTACCAATATTTTTATCCCCTCCCCCCCCCCCCCTCCCAAATTTCAGGGGGATATAGCCGTGGCGCTGTCCATCCATTGGTCTGTCTGTAGACGGAGTTGGTTTCCACTCATTAACTAAAATTCTGCTTGGCTGACTGAAACTAAACTTAGCATGTGTGTTAGGCATGATAAGAAGAGAACCCTATTCATTTTGGGATCATTGTGCCAAATGTCAAGGTTACAGTGGCCTTGAACTTTAATTTCTTATCTGAGTTGGTTTCTGTTCTGTAATTAAAGTTGTGCTTGGCCGATTGAAACCAAACTTGGCATGTGGGTTGGGCATGATGATGAGAGGAAGAACCATATTCATTTTGGAATCATTGTATAATGGGTCACAGTCACAGTGGCCTTGAATTTTAATTTGTTATCAGTGTTGGTTTCTGCTCTGTAATTAAAGTTCTGCTTGGCCGACTGAAACAAAACTTGGCATGTGGGTTAGGTATGATAAAAGGAAAAACTCTATTTATTTTGAGGTCATTGTGCCAAAGGTCAAGGTCACATTGGCAAACTGGAAGTTTACAAAATAAATACACAACATAGTCACTGTATTTTAATCATATTTTGTTGCAAACACATGCAAATAAATATGCATCATTCAAAAATGGTAACCTTGTCATAATGGGTAATAAGCTATCATTTTGTTGCCAAAAAAGAACATTTTTAGTTATTCAAGATATACTTTTGCAAATGTTCTCATCTAGTTATGTTAGGCAAAGGGATAAAGATGATCACAACCCCCAAAAAGTTAACCCTTTCGTTAACTGATAGAGTGCTAAATTATTTTTGGTCAACTAAATTTGTTCACATACCTTTACCTTGTAACAATTTATGGGAGAGAGTGCCTATAGGCACTCTCCCATAAATTGCAGCAAGGCAATTCCTTACAGACCAAATTATTTCACTTCAAAGATGATATGAAGAACACCCACATAATATGAAGCCTTCAGATAGTCATACTCACACAACAGAGTAAAGCTCAAATTTGGGCTTCCAGCACTCATCCAGTTAACATGAACTGGACTAGATGACAGCACAACTTAAAATTGTCATTGTCTGCTTCCATAACATAGCTACAGATTCACTATCTGGAATGACCTCGACAAGTAAATTTGTTTCAAATAGTGGTCATGAGCTATGTTTTGGAAGCAAAATAAACAAAATTAAATATGACTGGCAATTTTTGTATATATAGTGCTGGTGCGTTGATAGGTTAAAGAAAGGGTTAGCACTCAATTTTGAATTTTCAGGCATCCAAACAGAGGCATCTTAACCCTTTACCCAACGAATCGGCCGCATCCGCCTGCGTAATATGCAAATTCAGCAGTTGAAAAAATATTATTTTTCAAAAAATTTCAACAAAACCATATCATGTGACCCCTTGTTGGAACGAGCTCGTTGAGCTCGTTCCAACGAGGGGTCACATGATATGGTTTTGTTGAAATTGCTTGAAAAATTTGAAAAAATGATATTTAAAATAATAAATTTTGATATCGTCTGCTTTGGGTAAAGGGTTAAATCATGGTTGTCCATCCTTCCAGCCATCTCTCTGAATTTTGTCTGTCAATTAGGAAATTGTATCTTATTCATAACTCAATAATGGCTGGGTGCATTTTTACAAAATTTCACACAGGGTAAAGGACGAAGGGAAGGTGTGGTGTGCAGTACCACAAGGTCTGAATGACAAAGGTCAAAGTAACATGATTATGAAAATTAAAATCTTAAAAACTTGTCTCTCTGTCTGGGAAAAGCTCGGTAATGGCTGGGTGGATTTTCATGAAACTTCACACAGGGATAAAGACAAGAGAAGGTGTGTTTTGCAGCACTGCTAGGTCTGAATGACGGAGGTCAAGGTCACAGGATTAAGTAAACTCTAGTCTTTGAAACATTTTGACTCGGCTGTCACTTTATCATCACTGGCTGGGAAGTCAGTTTTCATAATGAATCAAGTAA
The DNA here is from genome assembly GCA_031216915.1 of Pictodentalium vernedei. Taxonomy (NCBI): domain Eukaryota; kingdom Metazoa; phylum Mollusca; class Scaphopoda; order Dentaliida; family Dentaliidae; genus Pictodentalium; species Pictodentalium vernedei. The sequence goes on from CM062297.1 coordinate 715,008,314, forward strand.
AGATTCCAGTGGCAGATTTACACAGGTTCAAACCAGGCACACACCCTTCAAAATGTGTATACATGTGACACAGTATGAAGTATTATGCAATTAAAAATGTACTGAAGTCATTAAACTAAAGGTCAATGTCACACTGACCTTGAACTTGTAAATTTTCTGGGAGTTCTGCTTTCTAATTAAAATTCTACTGGCTGATCAAAACCAAACTTGACCTGTTGGCTGGGTATGATGAGAGGAAGAACCCTTTTTATTTTGGTGTCATTGTGCCAAAGGACAATGTCACAATGACCATTAACTTATCGATTCTTCTTGTTTCCACTCTCTAATTACAACTTTGCTGTGGCCACCTCAAAACTAAACTTAACATGTTGGTTGGGTATGATAAGAGGAAGAACCCTATTAATTTTGGAGTCATTGTGCCAAAGATCAAAGTCACAGTAACATTTAACTTCCCTGGTTTCTACTCTCGAATTAAAATTCCACTGAGCTGATGAAAATTAAACTTAGCATGTGGTCTGGGTATGATGAGAAGAAGAATCCTATTTATTTGGGGGTCATTGTGCCAAAGGTCAAGACCATTGGGACCTTTCATTTACAAATTTTCCTGGTTCCCGCTAATTAAAATTCTGCTAGAGTGATCAAAACCAAACTTGACATGTGGGTTGAGTATAATCAGAGGAAGAACCATATTTTTTGCTGAAGGTCAAGGTCACAATTACCTTTTACGTACAAACTGTCCTGTTTCCATTCTCAAGGAACAACCCTATTTATTGGCTGAAGGTGAAGATCACATGAGCTCTGTCAAACAAGATATAATAGAACAAATGCTCAGTTTATAACTATAAGACAGGAAAATGACCCAGTTCCTGTTAATTGTATACTTCAGTGATTTATGCTACCACTCAAAGGGTAGGGGGTATACTGGATTACATGTGCCCATCTGTTCATCAGTCCGTCCATTTGTCTGCACCAAAAAATTGGATGTTATGTGCCTAGTCATCAGTATACAGCACTATGTGATGGCTCTGATTTATGTGACTAGCCACATAAATTTTAACTAGCAAATCTTGGTTTATGTGGCTAAAAGAGTGATTTATGAGGCTAAAATGATTTACGGGGCTACTAAGTTACAAAAAGTGGGGATTGTATTTTCAAGGATTTTATGTTAGGGTAAGGAGAAGGGTTAGGGTCATTAAGCCGACTCTCATATCTGACCAAATGTGATATTTTGTTATGCTTGTTACCTGGGTATGCTGGTATCTCCTGTAACACCAAAGCAGACAGTACAGTAAAACAGGCCTTAAACAAGTCTCTCACTGATTTTAAAATTCCTTTCTGTGATTTTAAGCTACATATCAAAATGTAGATCAAATCTATAGGCAGGCGGATTGGGATGGTGCGACAAATAATAAGCTCCATCACTTCCGACCAACCAACTATCAATGATAAATATCCTTCAAGTAACCTTTGTGGAAAAGATCAGGTAATGCTAACACGATGACATCTTGGTCATACAAGACTTACACATTCCTTTTTAGCTTAACATGACAAAGTTAAGATAAGCTATTGCCATCACACATGCAGAAGTCTGTGAGTCTGTTTGTCTGTGAGTCTGGGGTCTGTTAACATTTTCCTTTAACACAGGCTACACCCTATAGTTCTTGTCTGATCGTCACGAAATATCATATGCAGGTCATGTTTAGATGAGAACGTCCCCTTTTGGTCTCGATCGGTCAACCAGTATGGCTGACCGAGCCCAAAACCCGAAAACCATTAGCACAGTCTACAGGTCGTATTTATGAAGGGATATCATTGTAACTTGGTAGGATGCCTCTGTATAATGCCTAGATGAGAAAGCCCCCTTTTGGTCATGATCTGGCAACCGTGATGGCTGCCCAAGCCTGAAACCCAAAAACTTTTAGAACAGTCTGCAGGTCATATTTAATATGGAGGGATTTCATTGTAACTTGGTAGGATGACTCCGTATGATGTCTAGATGAGAACTTCCTCATTTGGTTGCAATCTGTCAACCGTGACAATTGCCCGAGCCCAAAACCCGAAAACTTTTAGCACAGTCTACAGGTCATATTTATGGAGGGATTTCATTGTAACTTGGTAGGTTGACTTCATATAATGTCTAGATGAGAACGTCCCCTTTTGGACGTGATAGGGCAACTGTGATGGCTACAGGGGCTCGAAGCTCGAAAACCTTTAGCGCAGTCTACAGGTCACATTTATGAAGGGATTTCATTGTAACTTGGTAGGATGACTCCGAATAATGTCTAGATGAGAACGTCCTCTTTTGGTTGCGATCATTCAGCCTTGATGGCTGCCCGAGCCCAAAAACCTTTAGCACAGTCTACAGGTCATATTTATGAAGGAATTTCATTGTAACTTCGTCGGATCACTCCAGATGATGCCCAGATGAGAATGTCCCCTTTTGGTTGCGATCATTCAACCATGATGGCTGCCCAAGCCCGAAAACATTTAGCACAGTCTGCATGTCATATTTATGAAGGAATTTCATTGTAACTTCGTAGCATCACTCCAGATGATGCCCAGATGAGAATGTCCCCTTTTGGTTGTCATCATTCAACCATGATGGCTGCCCGAGCCCGAAAACCTTTAGCACAGTAGACAGGTCACATTTATGAAGGGATTTCATCGTAACCTGGTAGGTTGACTTCATATAATGTCTAGACGAGAACGCCCCCTTTTGGACGTGATTGAGCAACTGTGACGGCTACAGGGGCCCGAAGCCCGAAAACCTTTAGCACAGTCTACAGGTCATATTTATGAAGGGATTTCATTATAACTTGGTAGGATGACTCCAAATAATGTCTAGATGAGAACGTCTCCTTTTGGTCGCGATGATTTAGCCTTGTTGGCTGCCCGAGCCCAAAAACATTTAGCATAGTCTGTAGGTCGTATTATGGAAGGATTTCATTGTAACTTGTTAGGTTGACTCCATATAATGCCTAGATGATGTCGTCTCCTTTTGGTCGTGATTGGTCAACTGTGATGGCTACGGGTCCGAAAAACTTGAACACAGTCTACAGGTAATATATATGAAGGGATTTCATTGTAACTTCGTAGGATCACTTCAGATGATGCCCAGATGAGAATGTCCCCTTTTGGTTGCAATCATTCAACCATGATGGCAGCCCGAGCCTGAAGCCCAAAAACCTTTAGCACACTCTACAGGTCATATTTATGAAGGGATTTCATCGTAACCTGGTAGGTTGACTTCATATAATGTCTAGATGAGAACGTCCCCTTTTGGACACGATTGGGCAACTGTGACGGCTACAGGGGCCTGAAGCCCGAAAGCCTTTAGCACAGTCTACAGGTCATATTTATGAAGGGATTTCATTATAACTTGGTAGGATGACTCCAAATAATGTCTAGATGAGAACATCTCCTTTTGTTCGAAATGATTTAGCCTTGATGGCTACCCGAGCCGAAAAACCTTTAGCATAGTCTATAGGTCGTAGTTATGGAAGGATTTCATTGTAGCATGGTAGGATGACTCCAAATAATGTCTAGATGAGAACGTCCCATTTTGGTCGTGATCATTCAGCCTTGATGGCTGCTCGAGCCCAACAACCTTAGTCTGTAGGTCGTACATGTGGAAGTATTTCATTGTAACTTGTTAGGTTGACTTCATATAATGCCTAGATGATGACACCCCCTTTTGGTCATGATCGGTCAACTGTGACGGCTATAGGGGCCCAAAGCCCAAACACTTTTAGCACAGGCTACAGGTCATATTTATGAAGGGATTTTGTTGTAACTTCGTAGGATCACTCCAGATGATGCCCAAATGAGAATGTCCCCTTTTCGTTGCGATCATTCAACCACGATGGCTGCCCGAGCCTGAAAACCTTTAGCACAGTCTACAGGTCATATTTATGAAGGGATTTCATTATAACTTGGTAGGATGACTCCAAATAATGTCTAGATGAGAACATCCCCTTTTGGTCTAAATGATTTAGCCTTGATGCCTGCCCGAGCCCAAAAACCTTTAGCATAGACTATAGGTCGTATTTATGGAAGGATTTCATTGTAGCATGGTAGGATGACTCCAAATAATGTCTAGATGAGAACGTCCCCTTTTGGTCGTGATCATTCAGCCTTGATGGCTGCTCGAGCCCAAAAACCTTTAGCATAGTCTATAGGTCGTACATATGGAAGGATTTCATTGTAACTTGTTAGGTTGACTTCATATAATGCCTAGATGATGACATCCCCTTTTGGTCATGATCGGTCAACTGTGACGGCTATAGGGGCCCAAAGCCCAAATACTTTTAGCACAGTCTACAGGTCATATTTATGAAGGGATTTTGTTGTAACTTCGTAGGATCACTCCAGATGATGCCCAAATGAGAATGTCCCCTTTTGGTTGCGATCATTCAACCACGATGGCTGCCCGAGCCCGAAAACCTTTAGCACAGTCTACAGGTCATATTTATGAAGGGATTTCATTGTACCTTCGTAGGTTAACTTCATATAATGTCTAGATGAGAATGTCCCCTTTTGGACACGATTGGGCAACTGCGATGGCTACAGTGGCCCAAATCCCAAAAGCCTTTAGCACAGTCTACAGGTCATATTTATGATGGGATTTCATTGTAGCATGGAGGATGACTCCAAATAATGTCTAGATGAGAACGCCCCCTTTTGGTCACGATCATTCAACCTTGATGGCTGCCCACGCCCAAAAAACCTTTAGCATGGTCTATAGGTCGTACATATGGAAGGATTTCATTGTAACTTGTTAGGTTGACTTCATATAATGCCCAGATGATGACATCCCCTTTTGGTCATGATCGGTCAACTGTGCCGGCTATAGGGGCCCGAAGCCCAAAAACTTTGAGCACAGTGTACAGGTCATATTTATGAAGGTATTTTGTTGTAACTTCGTAGGATCACTTCAGATGATGCCCAGATGCGAATGTCCCCTTTTGGTTACGATCATTCAACCATAATGGCTGCCCGAGCCTGAAGCCCAAAAACCTTTAGCACTCTCTACATGTCATATTTATGAAGGGATTTCATCGTAACCTGGTTGGTTGACTTCATATAATGTCTAGATCAGAACATCCCCTTTTGGACGTGATTGGGCAACTGTGACGGCTACAGGGGCCCGAAGCCCGAAAACCTCTAGCACCGTCTACAGGTCATATTTATGAAGGGATTTCATTATAACTTGGTAGGATGACTCCAAATAATGTCTAGATGAGAACGTCCCCTTTTGGTCGCGATGATTTTGCCTTGATGGCTGCCCGAGCCCAAAAACCTTTAGCATAGTCTATAGGTCGTATTTATGGAAGGATTTCATTGTAACTTGTTAGGTTGACTCAATATAATGCCTAGATGATGTCGTCCCCTTTTGGTCGTGATTGGTCAACTGTGATGGCTACAGGTCCGAAAACCTTGAGCACAGTCTGCAGGTCATATTTATGAAGGGATTTCATTGTAACTTCGTAGGATCACTTCAGATGATGCCCAGATGAGAATATCCCCTTTTGGTTGCAATCATTCAACCATGATGGCAGCCCGAGCCTGAAGCCCCAAAACCTTTAGCACACTCTACAGGTCATATTTATGAAGGGATTTCATCGTAACCTTGTAGGTTGACTTCATATAATGTCTAGATGAGAACGTCCCCTTTTGGACACGATTGGGCAACTGTGGCGGCTACAGGGGCCTGAAGCCCGAAAGCCTTTAGCACAGTCTACAGGTCATATTTATGAAGGGATTTCATTATAACTTGGTAGGATGACTCCAAATAATGTCTAGATGAGAACATCCCCTTTTGGTTGCAATGATTTAGCCTTGATGGCTGCCCGAGCCCAAAAACCTTTAGCATAGTCTATAGGTCGTACATATAGAAGGATTTCATTGTGACTTGTTAGGTTGACTTCATATAATGCCTAGATGATGACATCCCCTTTTGGTCATGATCGGTCAACTGTGACGGCTATAGGGGCCCAAAGCCCAAACACTTTGAGCACAGTCTACAGGTCATATTTATGAAGGGATTTTGTTGTAATTTCATGGGATTACTTCAGATGATACCCAGATGAGAATGTTCTCTTTTGGTTGCGATCATTCAACCATAATGGCTGCCTGAGCCTGAAGCCCAAAAACCTTTAGCACTCTCTACAGGTCATATTTATGAAAGGATTTATCGTAACCTGGTAGGTTGACTTCATATAATGTCTAGATGAGAACGTCCCCTTTTGTACACGATTGGGCAACTGTGACGGCTACAGGGGCCTGAAGCCCGAAAGCCTTTAGCACAGTCTACAGGTCATATTTATGAAGGGATTTCATTATAACTTGGTAGGATGACTCCAAATAATGTCTAGATGAGAACATCCCTTTTTGGTCGCAATGATTTAGCCTTGATTGCTGCCCGAGCCCAAAAACCTTTAGCACAGTCTACAGGTCATATTTATGAAGGGATTTCATTATAACTTGGTAGGATGACTCCAGATAATGTCTAGATGAGAACGTCCCCTTTTGGTCACAATCATTCAGCCTTGATGGCTGCCCGAGCCCAAAGCCCGAAAACATTGTAACTTCGTAGGATCACTCCAGATGATGCCCAGATGAGGATGTCCCCTTTTGGTTGTCATCATTCAACTATGATGGCTGCCCGAGCCCAAAGCCCGAAAACATTTAGCACAGTCTACAGGTCACATTTATGAAGGGATTTCATTGTAACTTGGTAGGTTGACTTCATATAATGTCGAGATGAGAACGTCCCCTTTTGGACGCGATTGGGCAACTATGACGGCTACAGGGGCCGAAGCCCGAAAACCTTTTAGCACAGTCTACAGGTCATATTTATGAAGGGATTTCATTGTAACTTGGTAGGATGACTCCAAATAATGTGCAGATGAGAACGACCCCTTTTGGTTGTGATCATTCAGCCTTGATGGCTGCCCGAGCCCAAAACCCAAAAACCTTTAGCATAGTCTTTTGGTTGTATTTATGGAAGGATTTTATTGTAACTTGTTAGGTTGACTCCATATAATGCCTAGATGATGACATCCCCTTTTGGTCGTGATTGGTCAACTGTGACGGCTTCAGGGGCCCGAAGCCCGAAAACCTTGAGCACAGTCTACAGGTCATATTTATGAAGGGATTTCATTGTAACTTCGTAGGATCACTCCAGATGATGCCCAGATGACAACGTCCCCTTTTGATTGCGATCATTCAACCATGATGGCTTTCCGAGCCCAAAACCCAAAAACTTTAGTACAGACTACAGGTCGTATTTGTGAAGGGATTTCATTGTAACTTAACAGAATGACTCAGTATCATGTCAAGATGAGGACGTCCCCTTTTAGTTGCAATCGGTCAACCATCATGGCTACACGGGCCTGAAGCCCGAAAACCTTTAGCACAGTCTACAGGCCACATTTATGAAGGGATTTCAATGTAACTTGATAGGATGATGCATTTTGGAATAATTTCACTGTAACTTGGTCACTTTCGTTGACATACGTTAACTGTGATGCCCACATACATTAACTGTGAGGTCATATTAACCCATCCCTCAGCCGTTTAGTACAGTGTACTCCTCATATTATTTTTATTAAAAACATAGCCTACAGGGAACAGAAATTAACATATTCCCAATTATCACAATTCTTGTCTTATTTCATAATCCTTTCATAATGAAACATTTAACATTATCCTTTTCATCAAACACAACACACAGACAAGTTAAGCTACACTGTCTTGGACACTTTCATTGTTAGAGTGTTCCTTTCCAACCAGTGTTGACAGTGGAGCACATTACATTGCTCTGATTTTAATCATGTCAGAGGGCAGTATTTCACAGTAGGATCTCTGTTTATCATTTGAGCCAGCTCCAAGTTCAAGCATATCTGTAAGTAATTAACCTTTTTATGCCCCCTCTTGAGAGCATTATGTTTTCACCATGTCCATCCATCTGTCCATCTAGGCTTAGCAGGGGTACATTGTGGGGTTTACAATTTAGGGTCAGTGGTAGTTGTGGGGTTGGGTTAGTACAGTGGCCACGGGTGAGGGTATTTTTTGCACTGTGGGGTTAATTTTTTGATCTTGTGGGGTTCGGGTTTAACCTGGGAAAAAATCCACAAGTAAGAACGTTTAAGAATGTCCATCCATCCATTAACGTTTGGTTTTGGTTTTCCGTCTAATAACTAAAAAACTGTTTATTAGATCAAATCATAATTTACGGGGTTACTTGTGGATGACTAGCCAATGCTTCCTTTTGATTTTGGTCCAGCTAGCCAATTCAATATGGCCACCATGGCATTATGACATCGTGGGGGCATATGCCACGCCTCGCATTGCTCTTGTTGATAAATTTTAAAACTATTAGTTTTTTAAAGTAGACTCTTCAAGTCTCATATCACCAGGTTGATTTATAAGGTATTCACTACATTAGTACGGTCGCTCATTACTTTTGCAGTACGCCTTAGCACACAGCAGTACTTAATCACGATTGGCCATGGTGGTTCTGTCACAGCACCTCCATACCACCACAGCCAATCGTGATTAAGTGCCTTGCTTTGAAGGTCAATGGGAAAAAATCCGTGAACCTCTCGCTTTGAAGGTCAGTGCCATAACCACGGAGCCACAGCACTCCCTCCACAAGTCCATACAAACATATATTCATCAATGGATGAAAGATCTCACACAATGGAACAGATGACATGATGGTGTAGAGGGGGACGAACCATATGTCACATTTTGGGTTTTGATAGCCATCAGAAATTACTGCCATCAGCCATTTTGTTCTGAAAATAGCAGTTGCACTTTTCAAGCAAGAACTTTCAAATCGTGATTTGGATTTTGATTATTTTTGGTAGTGAACACAATTAGCACAATGTACATAACACAGTGTACAGGTTTCTTTCTTATGCATAAATTATGCAAATTAGACAACCATCTTAGTTTTTTTGTTAGTTTGTTTACATTTGTGTTTGTTCGAAATCTCCTTCCACATGGATTGTCTAATCACCAATAAACTTGGCACATGAGTGTATGTGGACATCATAATTGTGACTGAAGGGCTTGGCATTCATGTCCCGGTGGTAAAACAAAGAAAATACATCGAACCCCCTCCGAAAATGTAGCATTATGTCCTTGTTCAATAACTCCCATGTGGCTGGCCTGATTGTCACCAGACTTTTGTCACAGGTGTTTGTGGCCTTCACAATTACCGGGGGAGGGGGAGGGAGGAGATTTTTTTGCTGTGAAGAAAGACAATAGTTCTGAATCTCTAATGTGGATGGTCTGATCACACAAATCTTCGGTAACAGGTGTATGAGAATCTCACACTCACAATTGCTACAGGGTGTTGGATTTCTCTCCCTGCTGTAAAATAAAGACAAGAAACACCTCACATGTTTTTGCTTAGTGTTAAAAATATGTTCATCTTGGCATTGTTGGAGGGGGTATGTGTCACTTTTCTTTTAAAATGTATTTTAAGTGATTGTATGCAAAAAACATTTTCTTCTGACACAGCCCCATCCCTCAACTTGGTACTGGTAAGGGTATGCTAGCATCTCTGATACAGTCTCTTGTTGAATATGTTTGGGGGCAAAATGGCTATTCAATTAACAGGATTCCACTGTAATAATCAAGGGATAAAACTGAAAAAGAAACTTCTTATAAATATTTAAAATGACCAATTCCTTCCTCGAAATGGTAAATTTCCCAATATGAAAGGTCTCATGTTCCCTTCCCAAAATTGACTGGACAGTTCTTTAAAAAAAATGCCACAGTACGCCATGAATAATGACTGTTGTCCCAAAATACCTCTGTACGCCAGTGTTTTTGCAGACAATACTGTGATGTTCTATGCAAGCCTAAAAATAAGCAGACTGTCATCTGCAAAATGAGGTCCCCAGAGGGTGGTTCTGTCACAGCACAAAGTTTACCCCCTGTGAACCTCAGTCTGAATCCAGGTTTCAAGCCAAAACAGAAAGATGTACGTAGAGGATAAATTGGCCCACTGTATTGGATAGTATCAGCGAATTCGCCCTCTGGGAACCCCATTTTGCAAATGACAGGTTGCTTATATTCAGACTTGGTTCTATGATATATGTCAAAGAGTGGGTTGCAGAACCTTCTTTCTGGATACACCAGCAGCCATGTACCTATCAATGATTTGTGGGGGGACTCTCATACACCCCTAAACACAATTTCAGGATCTGTCTTTCTATTCGTTGTGTCCTAATGATGCTGGATTGCCATTGTTTAAATGTACAATTATACCAAAAGAACATTAACCCTTTACCCAACGAATCAGACACATCCACCTGCATAATATGCAAATTCAGCAGCTGAAAAAACATTTTTCCAAAAATTTCACTAAATCCATATCATGTCGAGCTCGTTTCAATGAGGGGTCACATGATATGGTTTTGTTGAATTTTTTTGAAAAAATTTAAAAAATGATAATTAAAATAATAAATTTTGATATCGTCTGCATCGGGTAAAGGGTTCATTTTGATTCCTGCTGAAATAACCTTTCACATTTTGACAAAATTACGAATTTCATCCTATTAATGGAAGATCTCTCAGTCAGAAGGGGCTGATTCCTATCCAAGAGATGTCAAGAAAATTCCTGCAATAGATAAACAGTCACTGTCACTAATATGAATAAGAGATTTTGGTAGAGGCAGGTCGTATTTATGAAGGGTAAAAAAATGAAAGGTCAAGGTCATTGTTGCCAGAGCCAGCAGAGCCGGTCCAGACGGTCTAGCTATGTCCAGACCAATAATTTTCAAAATCGTGTTATTTAACATTATGAAATTTCACAACGCTCTCCTTCCAAGACTTCACTTGGATACCCATATTTTGTTATAAGAACCCTGTTACTTCATTTAACACCTAAGCCCAGTCGTTATAAAAGCAGTTATCTGATTTTAATAACCAATATAGATTACTTTTACAAATCACATGTATCATGCTATTATTACTTTAGTAATTTACACTGTGATACATTTTCGGTTCTGAAGATGATATTGCTCTCAGCATCTGAATGCCAAATTCGAATTCATGTTGAATGGTTGCAATAAAACAGTTGATATCTAAGTCAAAATATACAAAAGTTAATTAAGCTTAAAACAAGCTATTAATTGAAAATAGAATATGTTTTCATTTTTGGAATTCACTTTTAAGAAAATTGCCACAATCCTGAATAAGTATTTCCATTAGTTCCTTAAATCCTGCACCCGGTGTAACAACATGCAACCAACTAGCCCTGTGCATTTTTACAGCCTTAGTCAGTGTTAGTACTGAAATGGATAATCGGTTACATATCTGATTTGAAAAAAATGTCAACCGGTTATCCAAAATATCGATAGTGATCGCCATTCCACTGTTAAAACGTAGTAAATCTGCCGCATCTCCTTTGGGATAGATACACCTCAAAGCCATGTTGTATATATTGAGAAATAATCGACTTTGGCTTCAAGACTTTGTTAATGATCGGCAATTTCCGTGAGTACTGAGTAACTGCAGAAACTATCCCGTAGTATGTATACAAACGAACGTTCGTTTGTATACACACTACGGAATAGTTTCTGAGAATACTGCTTTCCAATTCCTATAGTTTTGATCCCAGATTCGGTGAAATAATGGCTATGGATAACCGAATATTAACCGGTTATAGCTCTCTGTTAGTCGGTTGTGAAAATAAGCCAACCATTTCAGCCCTAGTCAGTGTATAATTTCCTGCAGTGTGTGATAAGGAAGTTACCAATTTTCTATAATCAGAAAATGTGACTAACCATGTGCAGTGCACACAGTTAGTCACACTTCTTTGTTACATGTATAAAAAAAATTATTTTTCAACCGAGTAACTAACCCTGTGCACTGTGGGGCCTACTGAAGAACGAACACAAATGAACAAAAGTAAAAACGAGGGGGAAATACAAGTTAATGAAGGTTTAACAGGTATAGAGAGTGTGTGTACTGGTATTTTCCACTCATGTGTAAAATTTTATCTGCTTCTAATGAGTATTTTGATGATTAAGCAGATTTAAAATGTGTTCTGTTATGCAGAACTTGTGTTCATTAATTCGTCCCTGTTGACTAAACCTACTAATGGATGACCTCAACTTCAAAAATGCTTCTTCAGCTTTCCCCAATCCCATTTTTGTAACCATTATGGAATACCATGCCAGGGCCGCTCCCTACCTGACATTGCTGTTGGGATTTCTTCTCTCCAGCATGACAAGGCTCCCCAGTTTGACTTGTCTTTCCCTGGCGTCGTCAAAACCAATGGTAACAGTGCTAATAACAGAAGCTTTAGTACCATACTGGGGTAAGACGGTGGTTAAACAACAGCAATGTGATTTCAGATACTGGTCCCCAAACATTGCTCCCCACTAGTCCCCAAAGATTGGTCCCCTCCCTCTATTGGTCCCCCCGACTAGTCCCCAAACATTGGTCCACACTAGTTCTCAAACAGTGGTCTGTGTTGGTCCTCAATTACCCGAATGTGCCCATGTGCCGCATATGTTATACACACGGTGTACAGCTGCACACAGGCACTTATCAACACTTTTGGCCTGTGCTGCATGTGCTATTCGCTTATTGTGTACAAGCTTATACATAGACAAAAATCACAATTATTGGAGCGAAGAAGATTATGAGCGGGAGCTGAGGTGAATAGGTTGATTTGATTGGTTGCTTAATCCTGGAGAAGCAATCTGACTGGTTGTTTAATCCTAATTAGTATCACGGAAAAGGACAAGCGGAATAATTCTGGGAGCAAGTAGAACAATAGACTATACTAAAAAATAATTATTGTATACTCCAGAGGAACGGAGCAGTATTCTATGAAGGGATAAGCACGGGAAACGACGATTTTGACCTTCAACAACAAAATTCATGCTTTCATAAAACAAAAGACAGCCCATACTCTCATTAGGTTATGAGAGCCTAAATACGTGCATACGTGATCCAGTGCATTTGACACTCAGAGTTGTGATTAGGACTAAATAGAGATGATCAGCCAATTGGTTCAATATTGGGCTTTGAAACCATTAATTAAAATTTGGACTTGCCCACTTCAGATATTTATTATTTATTGGTGTTTAAGGTCACATACTTATGCACAATGGCTAATCGTGACCGTTTTACGGGTGGAGGAAGCCGGAGTACCCGGAGAGAACCACCGAGCAACGACGAGCAGCTGTCAGCTCTCCAACATCGTAACTCTGAACTCTGCACCACAGCACAGGCAGGGTTAGATTGGTTGAAGACATGCGCACCATCGACGTGCAGTACGCCTCAGTACACAGCATCATCGTGCCCCCATGTAGGCAATCGGGGTGAAGTGTCTTGCCCAAGGACACAACGCGGTTGCCGCAGGTGGGATTCGAACCGAGGACCTCTCGGCTTGCTGTCTGCACCTCTACCAACTGAGCCATCGCGCCCCCTGCCCACTTCAGAAAGGATTAAAAAGATTATTTGTAATTGTGTGCCGGAATGTGTGAGAATCTCTCAAAAAATATGAAGCATGAAAAAAAGTGCCATGGTCATTCAGAGCAAGTTCATAGGGTAGTCGTGAAAATTCAATATTAAAATTGACATTTGATGTTGGACCATATATTTTTTTCCAGTTTATTTTTTTCAAGAGATGTTGTACTTTGTGGATGTGTTTGTAATTATTTTTGTAATTATTTTTAGCTGCGACTAGCAGCTCTATAAGTGGCAATGTCGGTCTGTCTGTCAGTCGGTCTGTCGGTCGGTCGGTCTGTCTGTGACCAACGAGTTTGTCTATGACCAACGAGTTTCAAAACTCAATAACTTTTGAAATACTTGATGGAATGACTTTATATATGGCATGTAAGTGTATCTTATTGATGTCTAGCCACTGTTCAATGCATGTGTTGTTCCAAATATTTTTCTTCGGTCTGTCGGTCGGTCTATCGGTCGGTCTGTCTGTGACCAACGAGTTTGTCTGTGACCAACGAGTTTCAAAACTCAATAACTTTTGAAATACGTGATGGAGTGACTTTATATTTGGCATGTAAGTGTATCTTATTGATGTCTAGCCACTGTTCAATGCATGTGTTGTTCCAAATATTTTTCTTGGAGTTATGGCCCTTGATGAACTTAGAATTTTGTGAGATTGCACCACCCGTCGCAGCTACGGCGTCGATGTCGCGATTTTTTAAACACAAATTGATGTGTTGTACGGAGAATCAAAAGTTAGTACTGTTGTTAATGGGATTTTTAGCTCAACTTTGGCGAAGCCAAACTTGAGCTTATGCCATGGCCAGTCGTCCGTCGTCCGTCTGGCCGTCTGTCCGTCTGTCCGTCAACAATTCAATACGGCTCGAGCTAGAGGCCGTATTTATGAACCGATCTTTACGAAACTTCTTGGGTACCTTTGTTATGACCGTGGGACGAGAACGAGTGTTTTGGGGTCCGATCCGAAAATCAAGTTGGCCGCTGGCGGCCATTTTGTACAGACTTAGGTGAAATCAGATTTTTGCACAGAACTTCCATATGAAAGCGCTGATTTGAATAATTTTTTGTATGAATGTTTAGTACCATGGGATACATCACATATAATACAGGTTTTTTTCTCGTATGTAAATTAGACTAACTTTAATGTATTTAGTGTTACTTTCAGCACTGTAAGTGCAAATGCCAATACGGCTCGGGCTAGAGGCAGTATTTATCAACCGATCTTCACAAAACTTCTTGGGTACCTCTGTTATCACCTTGGGACGAGAACGAGTGTTTCTGAGTGCGGTCCAAAATTCAAGATGGCTGCCAGTGGACATTTTGTACCAAAATTAGGTCTAATCAGTTTTGTGTACACAACTTCTATATGGCTCAGGCTAGAGGCTGTATTTATGAACCGATCTTTATTAAACTTCTTGGGTACCTTTGCTATCACCGTGGGATGAGAACGAGTGTTTTTGGGTGTGGTCCGAAATTCAAGATGGCCACCAGCAGCCATTTTGTACCAAAATTAGTGCAATCAGTCTTTTGTACAGAACTTCTGTATGAAAGTTCTGATTTGAATAAATTTTTGTATGAATGTTTAGTAAAATGGAATACATCACATACAGTACGTGTTTTTTTCTCGTGCAGAAGTTATGCAAATTAGATGAATTTTGATTTATTTAGTGCTACTTATACACTGTAAGTGCACATGTCAATACAGCTCGGGCTAGAGGCTGTATTTATCAACCGATCTTCACGAAACTTCCTGGGTACCTTTGTTTTCACCTTGGGACGAGAACGAGTGTTTCTGAGTGCGGTCCAAAATTCAAGATGGCTGCCAGTGGCCATTTTGTTCCGAAATTAGGTCCAATCAGTTTTTTGTCACAACTTCTATACAGCTCGTATTTATGAACTGCTCTTCACGAAACTTCTTGGGTACCTTTGTTTTCACCTTGGGACAGGAATGAGTGTATTTTGGGGTGCCTTTGTTATCACTGTGCTATGAGGTGCCTTTGTTATCACTGTGCTATGAGAACAAATATTTTGGGGTTCATTCAGACCCACTCTGGGACTCAAAGATTTCTTATCCAGTTTAGCATCTGACTGTCACCCACCTTTACAATACTTTACCTATACATTTGTTACAGGCTGCGGTCAGTATTTATGTACAGACCGTTACAATACTTTATATGTACCTTTGTTATCAGGTCATTATCTAGATGTTTGTCATTGCTGTGTCACATACTATACATGTACATGTCTTGACAAGTTGAGCTACAGTGTCATTGACACTTTCATTATAGGCTTTCATAACCTAAATTAACATTATTGCCTCCCCACGGGAACCCCGGGAAGTGAAACAGTGCCTGTTCACGGCGGTAAACAGGCTCTGTTTTACTGGTAAAGTAGGACCCAGTCGCCAATGCTTGGGAGGTGCAAATCCTCTCTAAAATGGGCAACGTGGCTTATTAACACTCGCCCCTGGTCTTGATTTGATACTCATGTTGTGGTCATGATTAGCCATTGTGCAAAAATATGTGACCTTAAGGGCCTATATAAGTAATGGAATATTTTGTTTATTTTGAAATTCTCACCTCTCATATTCCTTAAATTCAGATTAAATATACACAACGTATACATCCAAATGAAGGTTGGGATGTACAGAACACGAAACACATATGTAATCGACTCATAGAGTCGACTGTAGGCACCACTGGTTCCTTGAAGTCTGCTACCGTATTCGCATCAGAACTGATAATAAAATAATATTTCATCAGAACAACTTGTGGCCAAATGTGCTTCATATATCCAAGAACAAAGCTAGGCATTCAAAACACTTTCGAATACAGCGATAGGACTGCATTTTGGAAAAGGACAACACTGTCTGCATTTTTTATTGAAGATGGTTTCCATGCTCGACAGACATGCGCAAATCATTCGTTACCACGAATTTCCATCGAAAAACAAAATCGTAATTCTAAGAAATTTCAACAGGTATCATGATACCTTGCATTGAATATGGCAACTGTGCAATCGCTATCTAATAACAGTATACTGTATGAAGGCGATCTTTTTCATTATTTGATTTTAGACGGCGTTGTTTTTACATGCTTTTTCTGTCCGATGACGTCGACTGGAAATCGAAAGGGGTTATGGACTATTCGACGAAAGACAAATTCGACGAATGTTTTTTTAGGACGATTCGACGAGATTTTGGACGATTCGACGAAACTTCAGAACAAATTCGACGAAACTTTGGACGATTCGACGAAACTTTGGACAGTTCGACGATAAAAAAGTACAAGTTCGACGAAAACTTTTGTATTTCCCCCACCGGATTAAAATGCCGACAACCACGCAATAAGGTGACACGTGGGAAGGAGGGGGCACCAAGTTGTTCAAGGATTTATAAGATCGCCAAACAAACTGATATGTCTAGACAGCCATATATTTTATTCAGTGTTGAGTTCAACCCTTAACCTTACAAAACTGCAAAAACTCCCAGAAAATTAACTTAAATAACGTTCTCACGAGCTGGAATATTTTGCAGGTTTCTTGATAAAACCACGCCAATACGGATATCATTGGAACCGACTGAGCCAATCGGCTCCAAGGATATCCATATTTCCATGGTTCCCTTGTGTTAGAACCATGAACATTTTCCGAAAATATGAGATTTTATTTACTTTTCATAAAAAGTTATATTGGGTAAAACGTTAAATAATGTTATAAAACCACTTCCAGTGTATTTTATCTGTTTATTTGAATATTTCACGGAATTTACTATTTCACAGGATCGCATGGGGCTACTGGCACCTGTCACTAAGGTTCACGTTATCGATTTCCATGTTTGAATGCTGTCGATAATCAAATTTTATGAAATATATACTATTTGGAAAATGGTTATCAAAAGTTCAAAACATATGCTCATGCGGTAAAATGTTTGTCGGCGACATCAACAATACCACCACCAAGCTATATGGACACCAAAGTAAACAAGCAGATGTTTCGGTTCTTCTTCAAAGAACGGTTTAACAAAAAGAAACAAATAGCTTGGTCAATTGTGTCTTTAATATCATTTTTTTAAAAATATTCGTCGAATTGACCCTTTTAAAAAAAATGTCGTCGAGATTGTCTTCCGTCGAATTGTCTTCTCGTCGAATAGTCCATTTCGTCGAGTTTGTCTTTCGTCGAATAGTCCAGATCCCATCGAAAGTATACTCATACGTAAACAAAAGCAAAGGCTTTGGAATTTTCCCCAATGCAGCTCTGTCGCCGTGTTTTGAAGAATTTGTATCCCCTAGCTTTGTTCATGGATATATAAAGCACATTTGGCCTCAAGTTGTTTTCTTGAAATATTATTAAATTATCAGTTCTGGTGCGAATTCGGCAGCAGACTTCCAGGAACCAGTGGTGCCTACAGTCGACTCTCTATGAGTTGATTACACATGTGTTTCGTGTCCTATACATACCCAACCTTCATTTTGATGTACATTTTGTGTATATTTAATTTGAATTGAAGGAATATCAAAGGTGAGAATTTTCAAAATAAACAAAATTTCATTAGTTATATAGACCCTTAAACACCAATAAATAAATAACATTACTGCTATAATTCTAGAGATAAGGAACAAAGGACAAGTGGGATGTGGTTTACATAAAAATGAGGATTTTTGACCCAGAATTCGAGCCAAGTAAATGGTATCACTGAAGTAAATATTTGAACTAGAGTTACCTGCCTTGAAATGTTGCACTCGGAAATGATGCAATCTCCAAAAATAAACAGCCTTGGTAAAATATGTTGTTTCAATAAACATTTGAAGCATTCTAATGACATCTTGCATTATTATTGAATATTCCAGACTCTTTGGACCTACAAAATACGATTGAGTGTTGGTGTGTTTTTGTTAGGAATTCCCTGAAGAATATGTGACTGGTACTTCCCTTCCTGTCAGTTTTTCTCTCTTATTTGTTGCATGACCCCCTGTTTTCAGGTCAGAAAAAGTTGTGTGAAGGGCTATACTTGACAAATATATTTGAATGCCAAAATTAAAGTGATATGATCATATTTTTTTCGCCTGAATGTTATAATGGTCGCCTATGGGAAAAAATTAGTTCTGTGATACCTTTAGGAAATACATTTTTTGGCTTCCAAAACTGATTAAATTATTATTTTTGGAGTTTATTTCACATTGAAATGTTAATTGGGGGACCACTCACCTTACAATACTGTTTTATTGTTTTGAAACATTATATTGTTGTCACAGTCATCAATAAAGGCTATATATTGCCAAAAAGAAGGCTGTTGATGCAAATGAATTCCCATCTTGACCAAGTGTAGCCTCCAGGAGCACACTTAACCTCTGGCAAATGCCAAGTAACAGCCAATTTTACCCTATTAGCACATTTATTTAAATCATGATTACCCCTCATAGTCCTAGGGACAGAGGGGGGTTTCCAATCTTCCAACACCCTCTTAAATCACCATTCAAAACCACAGCCAGAAAACCTACATTGCACTTTTATTTACTGGTATTTATAAGTCTTTCTCCTTATTATGCTGTTAAAAATGTTATAAAACAATTTATCCATTGAAAGAGTTTTTGGAACATAAATTTGAGGGGGGGGGGGGGGGGTGTACAGTGGAAACAATAACATAATAAAGTGACAGATGTGAATGAATGACATTTGTGCATAGCTACCACTATGGTAGTTTAGTACTACTGCTGTCAGGGTTCCTGTTTTTGTTCTCTCCTTGAACCAAGTCCCCCTCCCAACCACACTGAACCCCTCAGCTGAAGAGAAACATTTGGAAATACAATGCTGCATGTTTCGGAGACAGAAGTTAATAGTATACACTCTCATTTTTTTATGGTTTGCTTTGGGACTACCACACTCATGGTCCACAGAGGTTTGGGGGGTTTTTTTGACAACCTTGCCCTGGTTCTGACTATTTCATTGTATGTCAGTCAGCACTCTTATGTAGACTTCCAAAATGTGTGATTGTCTGTTCATCAGACAAAATGTTTTTTTTTTGCTTTTCATTTGCCTGATTCTACATTTACAATAATTAGCTGCAGATATCTTTCACCCTTAACCTCCACACATACACAAATATATTAAATATCAAAGAGCACTATATTCTTGAAACAAATATCTGATTCATCCTTTTTGGAAACATACTTTCTACAATTTCTCTCTTTTTGTCAGAATGGGTATTAAAACCAAAGTTGTGAAATTGCGCTATTTGAATAATGGATACTTGCAGCACAACCACAGCACTACAGATTTAATATTTGATGGTTTTAAGGCATTTTAACAGTGTTATGAGATATTACAGGAGCTGAACTGGTCATACTGTTGGAAAAATTCAGTGTTTTATATTTTCTCAGTGCCATACCAGTGACTTTAGGTACCTAAACTGGGAAAACTGAGGCTTTTTTTTACCAAACAAATGCAAAATATTCATCAAACACAATGTGAAATGTCTTCAGAAGCCAGAGTGTGATTTAAAAACTATCACCGATGGGAAATTTACTTTCACAAGAGGTTTGTTTTGTGTCAACATCAATTAATTTATGAATTTCTCAATTTTTTTTATGAAAAGAGCATACCAGGGGGCAGGATTGTAGCTAGGAAGTTTTCAATGGGAGGGGGGGGGGGTGGGGGGGGGGTGTAGATCTATGAAAATTCAAACAAGGGATGGATTCAGAAAGGGCCCGTCTGCCCAACCTCTTTCTGTACCACTCCCCAGGAGGAGGGAATTTTTCAAAATGTTGACTCTGAGTGACTGTACTGTTAGGTTTTATGGCATTCTGAGAATATTTCCAAGCAGTTTAAATGACTACTGCTAAATATCTATACACATAATTTGAGGTTTTAAGACGGCACAAAATGACAATTTCTTGTGGTACTGTCATCTGTAAGTAGGCCTCATCTTCCTTCATTAGACATTGTGTCAATTGGATAAATGTACATGCATGGAGAATGCTAAAAAATCAGTATTCAACCCATAATTTATTAATTAATCATCTCAAATATGAGGTAATGCTGATCAGTGAGCACACTAACCTTGAAATGAACTCAATAACCATTCATTATGCTTACAAAGTATAAGTAATGAGTTAGCTAAGTTAGCTAACTAACTCAGCCTTTCTGTCACAATATGTGTGAGATATTAATTCAACAATACCAAAAACAAATCAAAATGTTCAGCCTGGCTATATCTGTCTTCCATGCACATACAGATCCCCAAAACTATGTACAATTGTGGTAGTAACTTTAAAAGTTCCAGAGCACAGGGTGGGGGGGGGGACATTTTGAGTCCTAATGCAAACTGCAGTCTGTGAGTGCATTGGATATAGAAGAGAACAAAATGTGTAACAAGACCACAGTTGTGGAATTAATCTCAGAGGCGCAGAGTAGTCGCAAAATCTTACGTTGTTCGATTAGAATTCTGTCTGGAAGTAGGCGATAGGAATTTTCACAGAAATACCATATTAGGAAAAAACCTCCATTACAACTGTTGCAATATTTGCCTAATAATTTCCAACTATCATGATTTTTGGACAAATATTGGGGGGGGGGGGGGGGGGCTCTCCCCCTAGCTACTTTCCTGTCAGGGGGGTCACACTCAGGGCTATATTTTACATCAGTATGTAGAAGAAAATTTGACCCCATTTGTTAGGATAAAATGGCACTGTCTTGATATTGTTGAATTATATATCTGCAACCCCAATTTTTGAAACAAAATTGACATTCATATTGTTTTGTGTGTGTGTGTGGGGGGGGGGGGGGGGGGGGGGGCTGTAAACACTATTTATCTCGCCACATGGTTAAATAAGACAGATTTTTTTCAAAAAGTATTGTGTGCTAATACATATTTTAGTGTTATTTGAGAATTCGGGTAGTTTTCAAAGAAAGCTGTGAATTGTTATCCCTTCCAGCTTACTCGTTAGGTAACAGAGTAGAAAACTCTATTGGAGGCTATACCAGTTTTTAAGCCCATTTGACAGTTTGGACACTTTTCTTCAAAAGAACAAATTTCCCATGTTTTGGGGGATGATTATAGGTATCACCGAAGTAAATATTTGAATTAGAGTTACCCGCCTTGAATGTTGAACTCAAATTGATGCAATCTCCAAAAATAAACAGCCTTGGGAAAATACGTTGTTTCAATAAACATTTGAAGCATTCTACTGATATTTTGCATTATTGTTGAATATTCCAGATCAATAAAGAGGGTGATTTGATGACTTTTTTAGCCTAAAACATGTATACAACCGACTGTTGGTGTGTTTTTGTTGGGAATTCCCTGAAAAATATGTGCATGTGACAGGTACTTTCCTTCCTGTTAATTTTTCTCTCTTATTTGTTGCATGACCCCATGTTTTCAGGTCAAAAAAAGTTGTCTGGAGGGCGATACTTGACAGATATTTGAATGCCATAATTGAAGTGATGCGGTCATATTTTTTCTCCAAATGTTATAATGGTCGCCTATGGGAAATATTTAGTTCTGTGATACCAAATGAGTTTCGGAACTTATTTCCGTAGCACTTGTGGGGCCCATTTAGATAATTCTATGATGTAACCGAGGATTTGGGAGACATTTAAGCTAAATAAATAGTTGTAGGGTCTGTTTGCGGTAATTTGATCGACTCTTATACAAAGGAACGGCCCTTATTGTTGGACAAAAACGAGGCTTCTGGGGGAATCCGAGCCAAATAAAGTCGGTTTCGGTAATTTTGAGCACTTGTCGATTCCATTTGGGAATTTGTGTAGTCGGCTCTATATGGTAATCAGATTTACTTCTAATCAATCTAACACACCCTGTAGAGGTGCCTTGGCCCTCTGTAGGCCAGTGAGTTACATAGCAATCACGTGCCATCACAGAAACAGGAATGACGACCTCCATACAAAATGGTCGACGGAAACACGTGGTACTCTAAACAACACGAGCCGCGATGATCACTCGCATCACCCATGGGAACTGGATAACTCGGCCTCGGCATGACGTCACATGAGAACCACCAATTGAGAACCACCTGATGAGGCCTGCCCTGGTATCATTATTTTCCATTACAAAAGCAGAATCGTCGTCTTCTTTTATTATTCCATATCTTCTTGGGTTTCAGATAGGTTCGACTCATCGGATTCCGAATCTTTCATTGGTGAATAGTTTCGTGGTGAACACTTCAGCTTACTGAATTGCATTGCGTCCGCTCTCTTCGAAGGTCAGTACAAACGACAAATTTGTTACAAGTACGTCCTTTTTATAGGCCGAGGTTAACTGACAATATATTCACGACGGGTTTGAGTAACTTCCCTGAAGATCCTCCTTTCTGTATGATCCGTCTTTTTCCGAAAAGATAGTTTATCATTTGGTAAGGTTAGCCTATGTATTTGGTAAGTATGGGATCAGCTGAGCTCTCTCAGAGTATGGTCAGTGTCACTTTATAATCCAGTAGGTTCTTGGCAGAATCAGATATGCATTACAAGGGTCAAGTCTTCTTGATCAAGATAGCACGAGGAGGAAAACGTGGGGTACTCAGAAGATGTCCGGGGTCATGGTGTTCTTTGGAGTTACGACGATTCAATTTTTCGTGGCGATCTTCTGATGTTAAACCTCGGATGAGGACCAGTGTGAGTGTGGGTCCTCTCAACAGAGTTGCTACCTCTCCCCGAGGGTGTGGTGTTGACGTTTTCAGGCAAGTGAAGTTTTGTTGTGGTGAGCCATCATTGGCAAGATTAATCTGCCTCAGGTAATCGATGAAGGTTGAGTTGGCTTCTGCGTGGAATTCTGTTTACAGGAGGACTGGATCTGGTCGAAAAGAAAAGCAACAACGGCACCTTTCGGGGACCACCCAGAGAAAGACCCGAACTTCCCTGGTTCAGGGGCTGGCCTGCATGGTAATCTATTTGGCCGGGACCCGAATGCGCATTTTGGCTAATCCCTCTTCGCTTTCTGACACTATCACCATGTCGTCTGCGAAAAATAGCCCTGGGATCTTCAAATCCCTAACCGCTACCCTTCGTCGTTATGCGGGAGTTCATCTCCTAAATATTTGATGAAAATGTACAATGCAAAAAAGAATTGGCGAAAGGATGTACCCCTGTTTTAGGCGTATCTCCATCGGCACACGTTTTGTTATTGTGTTACCCAGGCTAAGTTCACGCTGTACATCTTTATATCATGCTTTCAGAATTCTAACAAATTCCCCTCCCAAGCCCAGGACCTTAAGCTTTCGCCTCTTACCCTCCCTCCCTCCATAATCTATCGTATGCCATTTTAACATCCAAAAAGGCCATAAACATTTTTTTCTTTTTTGGCATCCGCAGATTCTATCATTCCAGTATCTGACCGTACTTCTTGAATCTCTTTTTTCGCTCTGTGTGCATGTGCCACATGTGTTGTGCACCCATTGTGCATTAGCACACAAACACGTGTAGGAAAATCGGAATAGGGCCTCCTTAGTCAAAAGCAGATAGATGTCATAACATAGGTAGAACAGGTCCATGAATGGTGGGATCAGAGTAGCTAGAATAATGAAAGCTTGAAATAGGTTAATTTCTTTCTTTTTAAACATGATGTGCACATATAACATGATTTTTTTCATTGCAATAAAAATGTTGTTTGAACAAAATAGGTAGAGGAAACTGGTGACCGAAAAGAATTGGATAACTAGATAGGCCGTGATAGATACTTTTATTTCACAATAGGCCTCGGCCTACACATTAGTACTTTATTATTATTATTTATTACACAGACTGACATTAATTTTCACTTTGGGCTTTTATAATTAAGTTTCTGTATGAATAAATGGCGATCGCTCCAAGATTCGCACTCCTGGCTGATGGCCTTGGCTCTTTAACAAGATTGTAGATGACAACTCACTTGCACCGGTCAGGTTGGAAAGAATCCAGTTGTTTGCTTGGGCAAGGAGTCGTGAACACCTCCAAATGTTATTTATTTATTGGTGTTTAAGGTCACATACTTATGCACAGTGGCTAATCATGACCGTGACAGTTTTACGGGTGGGGGGGGGGGGGTGGGGGCGGGCGGAGTACCCGGAGAGAGCTACCAAGCATCGACGAGCAACTGTCAGCTTCTCAACATTCTATGGAAGCGTATTGGTGCCAACAACTACAAAAAATATTGGACGTCTTAAGTCCTAATGATGAGATATTATCTCATCATTATGAGATATTATCTCATCATTAGGACTTATTATCTCATCATTATGAGATAGTATCTCATCATTAGGAGATATTATCTCATCATTATGAGATATTATCTCATCATTAGGAGATAATATCTCATCATTACGACTTTTTATCTCATCATTAGGATTTTTTATCTCATCATTAGGAGATGTTATCTCATCATTAGGACTTATTATCACATCATTAGGACTTTTTATCTCATCATTAGGAGATAATATCTCATCATTACGAGATATTATCTCACCATTAGGAGATAATATCTCATCATTACGACTTTTTATCTCATCATTAGGAGATATTATCTCATCATTAGGAGAAAATATCTCATCATTAGGAGATATTATCTCATCATTAGGACTTTCAATCTCATCATTAGGAGATAATATCTCATCATTAGGACTTTTTATCTCATCATTAGGACTTTTTATCTCATCATTAGGACATATTATCTCATCATTACGAGATATCATCTCATCATTAGGACTTTTTATCTCATTATTAGGAGATATTATCTCATCATTAGGACTTATTATCTCATCATTAGGAGAAAATATCTCATCGTTAGGAGATATTATCTCATCATTAGGACTTTTTATCTCATCATTAGGAGATATTATCTCATCATTAGGACTTTTTATCTCATCATTAGGAGATAATATCTCATCATTACGAGATATTATCTCATCATTAGAAGATAATATCTCATCATTAGGACTTTTTATATCATCATTAGGACTTATTATCTCATCATAGGAGAAAATATCTCATCATTAGGAGATATTATCTCATCATTAGGACTTTTTATCTCATCATTAGGAGACAATATCTCATCATTAGGACTTTTTATCTCATCATTAGGACTTTTTATCTCATCATTACGAGATATTATCTCATCATTAGGACTTATTATCTCATCATTAGGAGATAATATCTCATCATTACGGGATATTATCTCATCATTAGGAGATAATATCTCATAATTACGACTTTTAATCTCATCATTAGGAGATATTATCTCATCATTAGGAGATAATACCTCATCATTACGAGATATTATCTCATCATTAGGACTTTTTATCTCATCATTAGGACTTTTTATCTCATCATTAGGAGATATTTTCTCATCATTAGGACTTATCTCATCATTAGGACTTTTTATCTCATCATTAGGAGATAATATCTCATCATTACGGGATATTATCTCATCATTAGGAGATAATATCTCATCATTACGACTTTTTATCTCATCATTAGGAGATATTATCTCATCATTAGGAGATAATATCTCATCATTACGAGATAGTATCTCATCATTAGGAGATAATATCTCATCATTACAACTTTTTATCTCATCATTAGGAGATATTATTTCATCATTAGGACTTATTATCTCATCATTAGGACATATTATCTCATCATTACGAGATATTATCTCATCATTAGGACTTTTTATCTCATCATTTGAAGATATTATCTCATCATTATGACTTTTTATCTCATCATTAGGAGATATTATCTCATCATTAGGACTTATTATCTCATCATTAGGACTTTTTATCTGATCATTAGGATATAATATCTCATCATCAGGACTTATTATCTCATCATTACGAGATCTGCTCATCCTATTCAGTGAAGAGTTAAAAATGTCTTCACATTCTCCTCGTAATGACTAGAAGGTTGTGGAGGGGCATGGTAGGCCAAAATGAAGTGCGGAGGGGAAAATATTTTACAGCAGCAGATAAATGATTTATTCCCTCACCCCCACCTGCGGGGTTAACCCTTTACCTAACATAATGGACAAAACATACCAGTGTTATTCGCAAAACAACCATTCAATATGCATTATTTTTTTTCATTTTTTGTCTCAAAAACATAGCTTATGACTCGTTCATAGGCTATGTTTGTGACGCAAAAAATGAAAGAAAATACTTAGTCAAGAATTTTGTTTACAAGTGTCATCAGCCTTTCGTGTTAGGTTAAAGGGATAAGATTGTCTATTCCCCATAGATGAACGTCTAGGGGAACGATAGTAACTTTCCCTGCCAACTTGAGAACCTGGGTACTTTTTGAAGGCTAGTAGCGGGGGAGGAATTCGTCACATACAGGTGAATTGTGCACTTGGTGATACCTTCTTGAAATTTGGCACACTGTTAGTGTAGGCTATGAGGTTCTCAAAAACGATCGGCTACAAGTTGACACCGACCGGTGGCGACCAGTAGCGGCACAATCCAAAATGGCCGCCAGCGGCTGAAGGGAACCTCCTTTTCGACGGTCTACCGACTATACATCCGATTGTAAGGGCGCGAAAGTGAACTCTGATCCACGCACGTGTTGGAAACAGACGTGGGAGATGATGTAGAATAAAACGAGATTCTCTATACGGACGCATCAATTTCTTGGAACTTGAAAAGAGCGTTGTTTCTCCGGGATCAGCGTCATTCAGGCAAACCTGAATGACGCTGATCCCGGAGAAACAACGCTCTTTATGAAGCAGTCTCTTTGCCATACAATCTCTTGTTTGGCGTAATTCCGCAAGCAATTCTGATTTGTCTGTCGAAATTAATTCGAGAACGCGATTGTTCACAAAAATCATTCACAGAATGAGTGAGAATCCTCTTCGTGTACGGACTAGTACTGACTGGGAACGTTGTTGCTTTTGCCAGCAAGACAGTTCCAAGAAATTGATGCGTCCGTATAGAGAATCTCGTTTTCATGACGCCTATAAAGCTATTGAGGAAGACATAACGCGCTTCCTAGATAATGGCGTTGAGCTTCCATATAATTTGACCATTGATTGTTTGATGAGAGAGAGTGATGAGTGTATGTCGATGTCACTGTTGACGAATAAGGCAATATATCATAAGACATGCCGTGACAGTATTCGGACTCACATCGTACAGCGCGTGCTACACAAGCGAGAGCGAAATGAGGCAGTGGCATCCTGCTCCACGCTGAGTCCTAAAAGAACACGGACAAGTTTTGAATCTGGCTGTGACAGGAAACTGCCCCAGTGTGTTTATTGTCACAAACGCGAAGGTGACAGCAGTGAGCCTATTTGCAGATCAATGTCTGATAACAATAAACTCAAAATTATGGCAAAGGAAGCCGAGAACTGGGTTGTTTTTTCTCGGGTCAATGCAGCATTTGATTCCGCTGCTAGTGATCTTTACTATCACAAAACCTGTTATTGTAAGCTTGCCAATGAAGCACGAGCGGCTAAATCTAAAAAGTCGAAGAACGCCGAACATTCCGCGTCAGGCCTGCCCTATGACCCTCTCGTTATGGCAGAGCTCATAACATTTGTTGAACACAACGATTCCGCGATGAAGCTTGTCGATCTCAAGAATCTGTACAGTCGGAGGTTGAAGCAAGTCGGTTCTGATTGGCTTAGTGAAGAAATACATTCCACTCGATTCAAAGAACATTTGTTGCAGAAATTGGGCGATGGCTGGGACGCCTTCACACAGGGTAGAGATGTGTTTATTTCAAGTAGGTTTCGAGTTGGCTCCTTGTTGTCCGAATCTTTAACTCGTATAGTGTCTGAGGAAGAGGCAAAAAAGATAGTTGATGTGGGTCTTCTTCTGCGTAAACACATACTCATATCTCAAGCTCCTTTCACGGGATCATTTTCATCTTATTGCTTGAGCGAGCCTGTACCCAACTCACTCCTGACTCTTCTTAGAGTTCTACTTGAGGGCACATGTAGTATACAGAACTTAGGCGATGATGAGACTGTTAATGCCAAGACTCGAGTGGCTTGTACTATTTCACAGATGTTGATCAGCAATTCAGCGAAACGCTCCGAACATGCACAAAATGTTCACCAGAGACGTGACAGAGAAACTCCAATGCCTCTTTATGTGGGTTTGAAGTTGCATGCCCATGATCGTATGAAAAATCTTATCAGAGATTTTCATCAAATGGGACTCTCTGTCTCTTATGATCGCGTAATGGATGTTCGCAGGAGTTTCGCGAGAGCTGTTTCACTGCGGTTCAAGAACGAAGGTGTTGTAGTCCCAGCTAACTGCAAACGTAATGTTTTCTCGATAGGAACCACTGATAACATTGATGTATCTGGTAGATCTGATATGCATGGTACGTCCATCACACTCATTGGTCAACTGAGCAGGGACAATGTGGGTACTGATCCCCCACCACTGAGTTTAGATGTTCCAGAAGACACACAAATTGAACTCCCAGACGACTATGCATTTGTTCCTTTCGTTGAAGACTTTGGTGGGGACATCAGGCTTGAATCTCCAGATGAATGTAATGTACGGCCCAATGAATATGCAGATTTGAACGTGGGAGAGAATGACTGGTTGTCTCATGTGTCACAGATCAGCAATAAAGGGAAGGTTGATGGCAGCTGGCAGCTTGATGAAGTCCCTGTGACCTTTTCAGGCTTCTTTTCAAAACATGAAGATCAAGACAATGTCAAACCTCGTGCAGTTATTGGGGTATTCCCTGTTTTCAGTGAGCAGAAAGCGGACTCACTCAGTATGCAGAAGCATGCTATGTATGTGGTCAGGGAAGCTACTGCTTTCGTAAACCCCGGCCAGATACCTGTCATTGAAGGTGACTGTCCGTTGTATGCCAGGCAGAAAAAATGTCAATGGCTGTTCCCAGAGGAGATAGGTGAGGATCGAATGGTGTGTATGATTGGATTCCTGCATCTTGAAATGTGCACCCAAGAAGCTGGTGGTAAGCTTATGGGTGGTTCTGGTTGGGAGCGAATGTTTCACCTCGCAAAGATATTCACACCCGGTGTAGCATCATCCCTACTTGGTGGGAAACATGTCAAGAGGACGCGACAGGCATATCTTCTCACTCTAGCTTGGCTTGAGATCCTCAGAAAGAATGCTTATGAGATTTACTGTCAGCAGACTGGGCCCCATGAGTCATTTGAAATGTGGGAACAGAGGATTCTTTCACAATCTCCAACTGCGCGCTATTGGGGTGAAATCGTTCGGAACTTTCTCTTGACAAGCTGTCAGTTCGTTCGGAACCAACGAATCGGTAACTGGCCTGGTACACTGTGTTCTATCGATGAGTTGTGCAGTTACTTTTTTGCCCTAGGACATACAAATTATTGTCGGTGGGTCCCCGTATTTCTGAGAGACATGTCTCAGCTACCCAGGCGGCATCCTTCAATCCACAACAAATTCATGGAAGGCCATTTTGTGGTCCAGCGTAGTGAGAGGAAGTTCAGTATGATGGGTTTAGATCAGAGCCAAGAACATAGTATCCAACTACTCAAAGAAGACAGTGGTCCAAAAGGTCTCTATGGCCAGGCTGAAGAGAAAGTCGTTATTGAGCTTTCAAGGTCAGAAGTTCTGCGTGTTATAGATGAGTATGAATATGCAAGTTTCCACACAACATCATCAGATAACACGGAACACCCGGAAAGTTCGGTATCAGAGCAGAAAAAATTTCTGAATCAATTGAAATCTCTCCTCGATCTGGTGAATCAGGGACTCATTATCAACCCTTATGATGAAACTAGTGGTCAGCTGGTGACATTAGATACTGGTGAATATATGGACCCCGAAGTTAGTAAGAGTTTACGGTCATTACCCGAAAGGGGCAAGCATTTATATTCCACTTTCTTGAAGGAAAGGCTTGTGGAATGCACCGTACCCCTGAATGATGTTATTCCCAAGGCAAATATATATACCTTCCTTAACCCACCCCCAGCCAACCTGGACAAAGGCCGAGACAAACTCATGTCAAGTAAAGCAACTGCCGCAATAGTTACCCAGATGTTCGTTTCACTGCAAGCCCGGCCTGATTCAAACATGGATGAGTTTTTCATGCACGAGAATGCACGTGATCCGCCAGCATTATCCGATAGAGGTAAGCTACGGAGTGGGACAAAATCTCAAATTCTCAATTGTTTACCAGCTATTCCTGCACAAGGGAAGAATTCAGCAGCTAGACAAGCTTCAGTTGTCATCTTGGATATGCCTGCTGTAGTCCATGTAATCAAACCACAGAAAGCGGATCTGTTTGGAGAATATGCTCGATTGCAATTATTGCCATACATCGAATCTCTGATTAACACGAACACCACAAGGGTTGATGCGATCTATGACTGTTACCCCGAAGGCAGTTTGAAGAATCAGACGCGAGCAAAACGCCTCGGTGAGACAGCAGTTAGGTTGATACGGGTGTCCGAGAACGTCCCTTTACCTAAAGGGAAGAATTGGCAGGCATTCTTGAAAGTTAGTGAGAATAAAGACGAATTTTTCAAGTTCCTGTCTGCTGAACTGCTGAAATTAACATCAACATCCGAGTACCAGTTGTTAACGACATCAGGAGAATATGTACTATGCAATAAGGATGTTAGCTTATGTGACATATCTCCATCGAACCACGAGGAAGCAGACACGCGCATGATGCTTCATCTCAACCATGCAGTCTCACAAGGTCACAAAATAGCTTTTCTTCGCACGGTTGATTCTGATGTCGTCATTCTGTCTTTGCACCATTTCGCAACATTCCGTGACCTTGGACTCAGTGAGCTGTGGATTGGGTTTGGAATTGGAAAGGCATATAAAGATATGCCAATTCATGAGATAGCTTCACAACTTGGACCTGATTACTGTAAGGCCCTGACTTTCTTCCACGCCTTCACAGGTTGTGATGTAACATCCAGCATGCTCGGCATTGGGAAGAAGACAGGATGGAATGCATGGATGAATTTTCCCGCATCAACTGAAATGATGATAGAATTGACTGAGAATCCGCAAGTCTTTTCAGAGGATTCCCCTCATATGCAGCATATCGAAAAACTCACCATACAGATGTACAGTAACAGTTGTGTCAGTACACGTGTCAATGATGCGAGACGGCATATGTTCACACATGGCCTTAAGTCTATGGAAAACATCCCGCCCACCAAAGCAGCTCTGTATCAACATGTAAAAAGGGTAATTCTTGTGTCATCTTTCATTTGGCATCGTGCTCTGCAGAAACACTTATGTGTGCCAGACCCATCACAGTACGGATGGGAGTGGAATCCACGTCTCAATATTCTGGTCCCATTTTGGACTCACCTAGGAGACGCAAGTGCTGCATGTGCACTGATGCTCCACTGTAGTTGTGCCAAGGCCTGCAAGGGCAATTGCAAATGCTTGAAAGCTGGATTAAGGTGCACACCTTTGTGTAAGTGTGAAGGTGGCTGTTGTAACAATATTGAGTAGTATACTGTCATGTTAGGACCAGTCATCTCCTATTCTGGTATTTTTTTTTCCATTTTCGGCCAGTTAACACATGTCATGTTTCTAGTTGAGTTGATTTTGCTAACAAATGTTCATCCCATGTGGCTTGCTACATTGTCCGGGGTATAGGAATACAGTTTTAGATTTCGGAAAATAGTCTGTTATTTACTGCACAAGACGGTGTTAATTCATGCATAGCATGATACAATATCCCCAACTATTTTGCCTCTGTACAACAGTTGATACCTTCGTTCACCCGTGTGTTCATCTATGGTATCCTTGTCTTTCTCTGGCCATAGGCCACATGTGACTAGTCAGTTCCTACTCCATAGCAAATCAACTTGGAAATCCTTCATCTTGTAGCGCACTCATGTCTCAATGAATCCATACCTGAGTTGATCTAATAAATCTAACGTAAGGTATCAAATTGCCATACCGGATCATATTTCGATAAGTTATTCGCTAAAACATTTCGACCACTCATCGACATCAAAGGTCATGTTTTGGCTCCCAGTGGTGGCTATATCTCTATATCCCTGGTAAAGTAGCATACCATGAGGGATGGGCATTAAGTGTCGGCAACATTAATCCTGACTTGGAACACACCACATCTTAACTGGCCGAAAATGAAGAATACTACTTGTAGTCAAAAAATATTCCTGTACCTCGAATGACTGCAAACATACACTCACCCCTTCTAGTCCCATTTTGCCAATGTTCTATACTGGCAAGATAACATTGTATAATTAACAACGGGAACTAATGCATCCCGAGTTCATTCCAGCACTGCCCTTGCTGGCAGACGTGTCGCTATGGTGTTGAGATTGAACCAGAACTCCTCTAGAAATTTGATAGTTTTATTTTCTTAGAAAATAAATCTATCGAAAATGCCGGAAGTTGAGAATAGACTGTCACTTTAATTGGATTATCAAATGTCCAAGTATCCCCACTGCTGCATACTATCGAGTACCCTTGTTCATGTGTTGACAGGAATCTCTCATACCATGTTCATTTGACCATTGCATTCCCGAGAAACATTCAACACTAATTTATCTACGGACGGACGATCATACTGACAGTCAGACACACAGATGCACACATCGACGGAAATTCTGATCCCATTATCCATTAATCTTCCCCCCAACTTGTTCCAAGGGCTTCACTCCATCATTCACATCAATTACAGCACATGTATGGTGTTAGGTTTGGAGCTTCAGTTGTGCGATCGGCGAAAATAGCTTTTTTTCGATCCGCTTGGCGGCCATTTTGGATTTCGCTGCTAGTGGTGGCTAGAGGATGGTGCCAACTTGTAGCCGATCGATTTTGAAATCTCTGATGCCTACCCTTACATCATGCCAAATTTCAGGAAGGTATCACCAAGTGCACAATTCTAGCGAATTCCTCCCCCGCTATAGAGAGTGTAAGAGTAAGCATAGAAAGATAACCCGACAAATATCAGAGTGAAAGTACATGAACCAGTTCTAGGGGGTTTCAGGTTGAAAAGTGTTCCAATTTTTCAGGAAGGTGGGGTGTTTGGGTGATTCCCCCTCAACAACGCCACAGAGTGGTGGAAATTTCACTGTTCACCGAACAGGACTAGCAGACATTTTAGCTGAACTTTGAATCCAGTTGTCCACCAAACTCCCTCGTAACTCCTTTCCAGTGACTGGAATTGAACTGAACCAGCACTACAAAATTTAACTGGGCCTCATTTCAAGAAACACCAACTGTTAAATATCTCAATGAGGCCTGTTAGTCGTCATGCGCATGATTGAACGAACGTAGTGGCGAGCTGAGACCGATCACAAGAGGGGGTATCCCATTTTCGTTGGTGGGGCCAGTTTTCCTGGGGAAAAATTTGGAAAATGGAAAGTCAGTGAGGCTCTCCGATGGCTTCCTTGTACAAGAGCTCAATTTTTCCCATCAAAATACTCCTTGTATTTGACCTTTACGGAAGCGTATTAGGGACATGATAAAAAAAATTTCCAGACCCAGAAAGTCGAAATTTCGACTTTTTATCTCGAAATTTCGACATAAAATCTCGAAATTTTTACTTTTTATCACGAATTTTCGACTTTTTATCTCGAAATTTCAACTTTTTATCTCGAAATTTTGCCTTAAAATCTCGAAATATCGACTTTTTATCTCGAAATTTCGACTTTTTGTTGTACACTTGGTAGCCTTTTCAGCTGCGACGGTGTTGCGTATTTACTGTTTATGCACACTACGACGCTTCATTTTGCTTTTGTGGGATTGCTCCATTTTGATCTTCGTCTATTATGGGTGTTGGTGCGCCAGGATTTGAAATGGGGAATATGCTAGGTGGGGTGGAAATTGAATTAGAGGTGGAAGGCTATTATTTCCACGGTTTTTTTATTTTCTGCTGTAATTTTGGGGCACTGAACTGGGTGAAAGTCGCATATCTTCGTAAGGTTGAACCAGTCCAGTGATATTTACCGGCAGCACTTTTCGAGTAGTATGTGTGGGGAGATGGGGAGGCAACTTCCACAGCATTGCTCATTGGCGGATGGGAGAAACATGCGTGCACTGATATTATTTGGGTGTATCGCTCTTTTTGTGGATTATAATGACGGGATGGGGAAGGCATCCGAAGTTGTGGGACGTCTTCACGGAGCCTCATGTATATATTATAGACGCGCTCTGTGGAGTGATATTGCAACGTGATTTAACGGTACTTGTCAATAACGTGTGTTGTTTGGTATTTTATTAGAATGTTTATTGGACGAACATAACTCTGTGCGTGTGTGGAGGGGGGGGGGGGGGGGCGATTGGTAAATTTCACGTGGAACAGTATTTGTTAAGCTGCATCCTTAATTTTGTAATTGCGGTTTGGAATAGAGCGTCAGATTATTTGATCATCAACTTTAGGATGCTGGGCGGGGTTGGACTAAATTCTGATTTACAGTTAGGTAACGGATAGCGAAGTCGATGGACAAAATTGGGCATTTGTATGGGTGAGGTCTGTTGTACTCGTCCGGAAAACAATATTCCACTTGGAGTGGTCGTTAATGTTAATGAACGAAAAGGAGGCCTACCCCAAGCTGGCAGAAATGTCAAGGTTCGGGCGTGTGTGTGGGTGGGGGTGGGGGGATTCGTGTCCGGTCGGTAGGGCGAGAGTTTGTTAGAAATCAGAAGCCAGTGTATTGTCGTACATCCTAATGCATTAGAAAATTATTTTATTAGTCTTGGGGATAACATTGTGGTGGTGGCGGGGGTGGGAGTGTGGGGGGGGGGCGGGGCTCACCTATATTCAATTCTGGATAAGACAGGTATAGGGTAGGTATAGAAAGATAACTTAGATAATTGCTGGTTGTTTCAGCAGAGTTTCGGTCACTATGACTGACACAGCTGCATGCTGACCATAACTTGTGTTGGTGGCACCATTACTCCTCCATAGTTTATTTACACTGCCGTCCAAGGTTTTAATGAAACTAACGCTAGAATGGTATGTCCTTCAGCTAAAATGGTGAAGAGGGGGGGGGGGGGGGTGCGACCCATGACCCTGGCCGTGTTGGAATTTTTCAAGTTGTCTGTCGGAAAACTTATGGCCGCCCTCAGGACAACGATATCACATTTTTCATTGTACAAAACTATCTTTCGGTTTCATATATCCTTTGTGTGTAAACGCTTGTTCGTTTATTATTACTATAATAAAGAATACTTCTGTGAAACGAAGGTAATTCTTGAAAATAATAATAATATAATAATAATAATAATAATAATAATAATAATAATAATAATAATAATAAACGAATATTTGGGGTTTCGTTAATTATTGTTTTACGAAAAAATATGGAGTTAGGATTCAAGTTCGTATCAACGGTCATCGATCCGGGAACACTGTCGGAATATTTACCACTCGACCCACCATGTCGGGGGGGGGGGGGGGGGGGGATTTTGAGATCCTATCTCTGTGCCTGGTTTGGGGGAATAACTACAAGCTTGAATTTTGTATTGCGGTTTACCGTTATTTACGGTCAGCCAGGGTCACCTCGTGTCTGGCAGTTTTTACGGGTGGTGGAAGCCAGAGAAAACCAGCAGCGGCGAGCAACTGTCAGACTCTCCAAGGTACTAACTCTGCAGAGAGTCATCGTTGGTTGTAGAAGGCAAGTGCTCCATGAACGTAAACACAGTGCGCCTTAGTACACAGCGACACCGTGACACCATGTGGGCAATCGGGATCAGAGGTGACTGAGGTGACTGCTTTGGGTAAAAACTCTTCATTCCATCATGCGGGGCACGAAGGCGTTGTGTACAAAGGCGTGCGGCACATCGCTGATTCACTTGCTTTCAATCGCAGCTAACTCTGATTGTGCAAAGTTCGACAGTATGTCAGTTGCTCGCCGCTGCAAGATTGTTCTCTCTGGCTTCCGCCCACCGTTAAACTGCCCAACAACACGATGTCACCCTGGCTGTTGAAAATGTGGTTAAATACAAACAAACTTCTCCCAAACACAAACATCGATATCCAACCGGATATGCCAGGGGCACCCATGGGGAAAGACTCATAATATTGAAAACTGTAACCTCCTTATCAATATCTACAAACATATACCCTTTCAAGTATGTACATTTTTGGCTATATACCTTCCCTATACCTGTCTTGTCCAGAAATGAATACATGTGCGCCCCTTCCCCCGCACACACACACGTCTGCGCGCGCGCAGTCACCACCACAATGTGTTGATTCGCATGGCCCTCCACGAGGTACATTGTTTTTTTCCGGAAAAGTACAACAGTCCACCTCCATAAAATGTCCAGTTTTATCCATCGAATTTGCTAGTCAGTTCGCTAACGGTAAATAAGAATGTAATACACCCGACGCACAGCTTCCTAAAGTTTACGGCAAAATACATCCAAATGATCTCTGCGCGCACATGTTTCTCCCACAGTGCTGCCCAATAAATATCAGTTTTACCCAGTGCGCTGCTCAAAAACTTACAGCATACACTTCTGGCAGTGCATCTCCTATAATTTAACTTGTTGGTGGTGGTTCGGAAGGGGTTGGGGGGGGGGGGGGCGGGGCGTATTTGCTGTTTATCCACACAATGACGCTTCACTTGGGTGACATGTGTCTCGTTTTGATTCTCGTTTTGTTTTTATATTTTTCCTTCTGTAATATTTCGGTAGTGTCCTGGGTAAAAAGTAGCACCTCTTCGTAAGGGAAAATACCCTAGTGATATTTACTGGGCAGCATATCTTCGTAAGGGTAGACTACTACTCCTGTGATTCACCGAGGGTACCCCGGGACGTGAAGTGGTGCTTAGTGCTCGTTTACTGTTGTAAACAAGCTCTGTTTTACTGTTAAAATATAGGAGCCATTCATCAATGCTTGGGTGGAAGTTCTCTAAAATGAGTATAAACGATTGACTAAACTTGACTTTTTCTCCATGTTGTGGTCACGATTACCCATTGTGTAAAAATATGTGACCTTAAACACCAATAAATAAATACTCCGGTGATATTTACTGGACAGCACTTTCGGGGACTGTGGTGGGGCTGATGCAGAATTACTTATCAGAGGGTGGGAGACGCATGTGTGCATTGGTATTATTTGGATGTACCGCTCTTTTTGTGATGTATAATGGCGGGATGGGGAAGACACCCAGGGGCATGTCATGTGGTAGTCTTCAGTGAACCTATGTGGTCTATAATGGCGCGATAGAGAAGATTTCCAAGTGCATGTGGGAAGTCTTCAATGAACCTCATTTATTGGATTGGATTTTATTGAAAAGTGAGTTAACGGTACTCTTAAAGGTCGGAGGTGGGGTGGGCAGCATCCCTGTCCTGTCGGTTCGGTGAGAATTTACTAGAACTCAGAACCTGGTGTATCGGAATCTATCGAACACTACTAATGAGCAAAAGACCACCCACGTGCATACCAAGCGAGATGCAATCTCGAAATTTCGAGATAAAAAGTCGAAATTTCGAAATTTTAAGTCGAAATTTCGAGATAGAAAGACGAAATTTCGAGATATTAAGTCGAAATTTCGAGATTTTAAGTTGAAATTTCGAGATAAAAAGTCGAAATTTCGAGATTTTAAGTCGAAATTTCGAGATATCAAATCGAAATTTCGAGATTTTATGTCAAAATTTTGAGATAAAAAGTCGAAATTTCGACTTTCTGGGTTGAGAATTATTTTTTCTCAAATCCCTAATACGCTTCCGTAGACATGGAACAAACGTCATAGCCATAAACTAGGAATAGAAGATATCTCCTAATGATGAGATAATAAGTCCTAATGATGAGATAATATATCCTAATGATGACATAATATCTCCTAATGATGACATAATATCTCGTAATGATGAGATATTATCTCCTAATGATGAGATAATAAGTCCTAATGATGAGATAATATCTCGTAATGATGAGATATTATCTCCTAATGATGAGATAATATCTCCTAATGATGAGATAAAAAGTCCTAATCATGACATAATATCTCCTAATGATGAGTTAATATCTCGTAATGATGAGATATTATCTCCTAATGATGAGATAAAAAGTCCTAATGATGTGATATCTCCTAATGATGAGATAATATCTCCTAATGATGAGATAAAAAAGTCCTAATGATGAGATAATATCTCCTAATGATGAGATAATATCTCGTAATGATGAGATATTATCTCCTAATGATGAGATAAAAAAGCCCTAATGATGAGATAATATCTCCTAATGATGAGATAAAAATTCCTAATGATGAGATAATAAGTCCTAATGATGAGATAATATCACCTAACGATGAGATAATATCTCCTAATGATGAGATATTATCTCCTAATGATGAGATAATATCTCCTAATGATGAGATAAAAAGTCCTAATCATGACATAATATCTCCTAATGATGAGTTAATATCTCGTAATGATGAGATATTATCTCCTAATGATGAGATAAAAAGTCCTAATGATGAGATAATATCTCCTAATGATGAGATAATATCTCCTAATGATGAGATAAAAAGTCCTAATGATGAGATAATATCTCCTAATGATGAGATAATATCTCCTAATGATGAGATAATATCTCATAATGATGAGATAATATCTCATAATGATGAGATAAAAAGTCATAATGATGAGATAATATCTCATAATGATGAGATAAAAAGTCCTAATGATGAGATAATATCTCCTAATGATGAGATAATATCTCGTAATGATAAGATATTATCTACTAATGATGAGATAGTATCTCCTAATGATGAGTTAAAAATTCTTAATGATGAGATAATAAGTCCTAATGATGAGATAATATCTCCTAATGATGAGATAATATCTCGTAATGATGAGATATTATCTCATAATGATGAGATAAAAAGTCCTAATGATGAGATAATATCTCCTAATGATGAGATAAAAAGTCCTAATGATGAGATAATATCTCCTAATGGTGAGATAATATCTCGTAATGATGAGATATTATCTCCTAATGATGAGATAAAAAGTCCTAATGATGAGATAATATCTCCTAATGATGAGATAATATCTCCTAATGATGAGATAATATCTCATAATG
This sequence comes from Pictodentalium vernedei, assembly GCA_031216915.1. Classification (NCBI taxonomy): domain Eukaryota; kingdom Metazoa; phylum Mollusca; class Scaphopoda; order Dentaliida; family Dentaliidae; genus Pictodentalium; species Pictodentalium vernedei. The sequence continues at coordinate 715,047,791 of CM062297.1, forward strand.
ATGAGATAAAAAGTCATAAGTTATTCCCAAAACCACAGATCGATAGGATCTCAAAATCCCCCCCCCCTCCCTCCAGACATGGTGGGTCGAGAGGTAAATATTCCTACAGTGTTCCTGGATCGCTGACCGTCGATTCACAAAAGTAATTCTTTATTATAATAATAATAAACGAACAAGCGTTTACACACAAAGGATATATGAAACCTGTGTACGACAATACACTGGCTTCTGATTTCTAACAAACTCTCGCCCTACCGACTGGACACGAATAACACCCCCCCCCCCCCACACACACACACACACACACACACTCACATACACACACACCCGAACCTTGACATTTCTGCCAGCTTGGGGTAGGCCTCCTTTTCATTCATTAACATGAACGACCACTCCAAGTGGAATATTGTTTTCCGGACGAGTACAACAGACCTCACCCATACAAATGCCCAATGTTGTCCATCGACTTCGCCATCCGTTACCTAACTGTAAATAAGAATTTAGTCCAACCCCACCCAGCATCCTAAAGTTGATGGTCAAATAAACTGACGCTCAATTCCAAATCGTATTTACAAAGGATGCAGCTTAACAAATGCTGTTCCGCGTGGAATTTACCAATCCCCCCCCCACCCCCACCCCTCCACACACACAGAGTTATGTTCGTCCAATAAACATTCTAATAAAATACCCAACAACACACGTTATTGACAAGTACCGTTAAATCACGTTGCAATAAAAGTCCACATAACGCGTCTATAATATATACATATGAGGCTCCGTGAAGACGTCCCACAACTTTGGATGCCTTCCCCATTTATTATTTATTTATTGGTGTTTAAGGTCACATACTTATGCACAATGGCTAATCGTGACCGTGACAGTTTACGGGTGGAGGAAGCCGGAGTACCCGGAGAGAACCACCGAGCAACGACGAGCAGCTGTCAGCTCCCCAACATCGTAACTCTGAACTCTGCACCGCAGCACAGGCAGGGTTAGATTGGTTGAAGACATGCGCACCATCGACGTGCAGTACGCCTCAGTACACAGCGTCATCGTGCCCCCATGTAGGCAATCGGGGTGAAGTGTCTTGCCCCAGGACACAACGCGGTTGCCGCAGGTGGGATTCGAACCGAGTACCTCTCGGCTTGCAGCCTGCACCTCTACCAACTGAGCCACCGCTCCCCTAATGCCTTCCCCATCCCGCCATTATAATCCACAAAAAGAGCGATACACCCAAATGATATCAGTGCACGCATGTTTCTCCCACCCGCCAATGATCAATTATGTGGAAGTTGCCTCCCCATATCCCCACACATTCTACTCGAAAAGTGTTGCCGGTAAATATCACTTGAGTGGCTCAACCTTACGAAGTTATGCGACTTTCACCCAGTTCAGTGCCCCAAAATTACAGCAGAAAATAAAAAAATCGTGGAAATAATAGCCTTCCACCTCTAATTCAATTTCCACCCCACCTAGCATTTCCCCATTTCAAATCCTGGCGCACCAACACCCATAATAGACGAAGATCTAAATGGAGCACATCCCACAAAAGCAAAGTGAAGCGTCGTAGTGTGCATAAACAGTAAATATGCAACACTGTTGCAGCTGATAAGGCTACCAAGTGTACAACAAAAAGTCGAAATTTCGAGATAAAAAGTCGAAAGTTCGAGATAAAAAGTCGATATTTCGAGATTTTATGTCAAAATTTCCAGATTTAAGTCAAAATTTCGAGATAAAAAGTCAAAATTTCGAGATTTTAAGTCCAAATTTCGAGATAAAAAAGTTGAAATTTCGAGATAAAAAGTCAAAATTTCGAGATAAAAAGTCGAAATTTGGATTTTCTGGGTCTATCTCACCATTAGGACTTAAGACATTCAATATTTTTTGTAGTTGTTGGCACTAATACGCTTCCATAATGAGTGACCACTTGAATCCAAGGTTGATTTTTTCATAAAACGTAAAATGTAATGTACGTTACGTCATACAAGATGTTCTTATTGATATGTTTTATTACAAACAGTAAGACCTTACAAAACTATGGAACGAAATTAAAAACACTTCCATTGGTAGAACATTAACATAGAAGTATATGCAAGTAAACAATCAATATTTTGCACGCCGTGTGCTGATGAAGCCAAAGATAAAAAGAGAGTGATTACCAATTGTTCATAAAAAAAACCTGCTATGCCTCAATTGTTTTATAAGGCATTTACGACAAAACTGGATCGAAATTATCGAGCCTGTCAAAATCGGATGTAAGTACTTTACAAGAGAATCTATCTTTCATAACAGTCAGTATAAACCAACATAACTAAAATACTCGTACTTCGAGATATTACACCCAGTAACGTACATTTCGCAATTGCTCAGCACATATGTTAAATTCTGAAAAGTCTTAAAAAGAAGCCTTTCATGTAGAACATATGCCATGCATTGTTTAGTAGCCTTTGATAACTTTGAAACTTAATGTTTTTTTTTTAAAAAGTATGCTAACACACAAAATGATCAAAATCGCGTACATTTAAAAAAAAAAAGACTACTGTTTCCTGTAGCTATTCAGATAGCGAGACTATACGTTTGCATTTCAAACCCTAGCAGAACAGTAGATATAAGCTCGGTGTCGTTTTTTAAGGAAAAAACCACCAATAAAAGTTCTAAACCGTAAATGTTCGGTAACGTACATATTCTAAGCCCTAATACGTAAAGGGAGATATACATGGATACATGTCGACAAGTTTATTGTGGTGAGGATTGTAAATTTGAAAAACGATTTTTTTTCGGGCAGTTTTATTGTCGTCTCTTTAAAAAAAATTCTATAATTTGCGCACCAAAATGTCCTTGAACTCGACATCGCTTTGTTGAAGCTGCTATATTCACCCCTATTCGTTTTCTGTTTAGGCCAGTGGCCTTACTCATCCAAGTTTTTGCGCGGTACATCTTTATGATCTTACCAGATATTACAGTGTATAATTTGTTTTTACAGTGCTGAGAATGTTTTGTTTTGCTGTAGCTCTCTTTTATTTCATCAAGAAGAATATGACCTGCCAATATCTGTCTGCGGACTCTAAAATGTTAGTTCCCCCCCCCCCCGCCCCCCCAAAAAAAAACATTGACCCAATGCAAGTTTCACATCACTTAGAGTCCAAAAATACTCTCCAAAATAGGGCTACACATGCTTCAATTGCCTCAGATTCGATTTTAGACCACTAAATTTTGCAAAACACATTTCGAGGAGGCCTTGTCCTAACTAGGACCTTCTGGTCGTTACCACCCTCCTCCCACTTGTCTGTCCTAACTAGGAACCTCTGGTCGTTACCCTATCCTCCTACTTCCCTGAAGTAGGACTATAGGGGAGAACCCTGAAACCCCACAACAACCTTCCAAATATCATGGTAGCACCCCCCCCCCCACCCCCCAACCTCAAAAAAAGAAAAGGAACTGGCTACCCCCCCCCCCCCCCCCCTTATAGAATCCTCGCTACGCCCCTGATGCAGACTACGGATATTTCTAAGTTATCCAACATTCAAAGGAATTTTGGAATAGATGTTATCAGAATGTCGCAATTTTCTTTCATATAATCGGCAACAAATGCTTTACCCGAATTTGGAAAATGTGAAATGTACGTTACCATTGATAACGTACATTTCATTACACTTTATGCAAACTCCCGCGAATAAAGCAATTCTCAAGCCCCCTCGTAATCAACAATCTCACTTTTCCCGTCCAAAAATAAAAACTTACCTGAATGAATTTGTTTGACTAATACTTAACTTCGACCTACCTTTGGTTTCACGACGTCCCTGGTCCTTTATTTTTTCACCGTTGAAATTTTAAATTTTCAAATAGAAACATGTGATGATACACAAACCACGCTTTCGGCTTGCAAAAAATATCAATGGCGGTCAACCAGTACGCACGTGTTGGCGTTTCCTTGAAAACAGGCACGTGCAGAGACTTGGATTCATTTTTGACGTAACGTACATTTCTGTAAAGTTCATTTCAGTAATGCTTCATTCTTTAACAGAGGTCAGAATCTTTGTTGAAAAAATCAAAGTAGTAAATTTCTATATGTGTTATAGGGTGGCCTAAAGAAATAAAATGGTTATATATTTCGCATCTTCTATTCTTGCGAGAACCGACTGGTAACGTACATTTCTGCGTGGAAATTAACCACTGAATTTCCAACTTTGTCATCAATGTGTTTACTCGAAGGCGTGTATTAGCCTAAGACGTAACCGCTACAGGTTAACACACTACGAATTATGAAGCACCTAAATCATGTAGAATTTCAATTTAAAGATTAGTACAGGCAAATTGTCTATGCCTGCAAGTTAATATGAACATTTGAGTCCGATTTTAGGCGACACAGGCTATTATATATTGGCGCTTACGAGTGCTTTGCTTTTTCTGTGTACGAACGGTATGACAGTAACTGCCATGTGTTCACGTTTCATAAGAAACAAAGATTGTAGTGTTCCCGAACTAAGGAAACGGGAGAAAATGGGGATGAACATCGAAAATATGCACGGCGACAGTAACGTACGTTTCAAAATCGCACTTTTACAATAACTTAATCTAGAAAAAAATTGGAAAGTCTGGTTTCTTGGGGTGATTTATGTTTTAAGTTTGACATGGTTAAAAATGGGGAAAAACAATATTTGGAAAAGCCATGACCATTTCAGGATTATCCGTTGACGACATTGTTTGGCCCGTCTTATTGAGAATGAGTGAATATCTCCTAATGATGAGATAATATCTCCTAATGATGAGATAATATCTCATAATGATGAGATAAAAAGTCCTAATGATGAGATAATAAGTCCTAATGATGAGAAAATATCTCCTAATGATGAGATAATATCTCATCATTAGGACTTATGACATCCAATTGTTTTGTACTTGTTGGCACCAATACGCTTCCATAACATTCTAACTCTGTTCAAGCTCTGCCCAAGCAGCGGTTGAAGACATGTGCACCATCGACGTGCAGTACAGCTTAGTACATCGTGCCCCCATGTAGGCAACGCCAACGGGGATAAAGTGCCTTGCCCAAGGACACAACGCTCGTCGTCCCAGACGGGGATCGCCCTCCAAATGTTAAAAATGTTATTGATCGTTTTGGGCGATTTTTTACTTTTTTTTAGGCGGGGGATGCGGATTCACGACTCCGTTTCACAAACAAAATTTGACAGCTCGAAAATGTCGTTTTGTGGGTTTAGTAGCAAAGAACATTATAGAGACCACTTTGAAAAAGGTAATAGTATTGCCATTGGCACATAATACCGGTTTATCAGTAGTAACTTTGTGTAATTATTCAGTCATTTTGGCTCTTTCGCTGAATGGCCTCTCCACCCCGACAGCTTCATTTACTTGCATCATTAATTGTGTCAATTTCATGGTCGCATGATTGATATTGATAATGAACATGATTGTCATGAATCGAATGTCAGTGCCATGGTAACTGCATTGCCTTTACACATGACATTATTTATAGGAATGCTGGACGAAACGGCCCATGGACGAAACGACCCAGATCGATTTGGGTCAGAATGGCCTAGATTTTGAGACGGAACGGCCCCCAGATCATTACGAGATAGAACGGCCCGTAGTTTTGGATAGAACGGCCCTTGGACTTATTAAAAAACTCATTTATTCAAAAAATATTTCTTATGCCCCCATTATGTTTTTTTAACAAGAGTACTTACGGCGGTATTGAAGTTGGTTGAAGCAATGAAGGTCACCTATGACTAACATATTTTTGTGATCATTCCACAACTTATTTCGACTGGTACTGTAATCTAGTGTTTTGTGGGTCATGTCAGTGGTTTTAGAAATAAGGGATCCGATTATAAAAAGGTATTTAACTGCTTTGTAATCAGCCAGGTGTACAAAACAATGGTCAACAGTTATTATTTTTCGACTTGTGTTTTTATTACAATCATTCTGAGTCAATTACAATTATCAAAGAAGGAAATGAAGTAGATTAATTGCTTTGTTATTGTTAAAGCTTATCATGCTTCAAATATTTACTATTTAATTGATTGATGTTGGTCCGTGAGATGAAATTTGTTGGTCCTGTTTGTATAATATATTATTTACTTTTTTTTTTTTTTTTTTAATAATGTTACATTTGCAAAAAGATGGAAGGGGGAAATTAAACATTTTCACTAAAATTTTAAACAATTTTTTCAAGCGATACGCAAACTTTTGCCATCAACTGAAGTGAACACATATGTTGCTGCTTTTGAAATTGAATTTGGGTTAGGGCAATTATTTGATGAGCCCACAATACAGAGGTGAGAGTTTCGTTTTGGACAGGCATTTTTGAAAAAAGTTCAGGAGACTGGTTTGTGGAGGGTCTATTTTACCAAAGACAATGGAAATAAACTTTAGAGAAAAGTTTTTGCTTTGTCCATGTTACCCGTGGATGACGCTAGACCTGCATTTGAAGATTTATGACCCAAAAGTGGACCCAGAGGCAGATGAAACGGCGAGATTTTTTGAATATGTGGAACATACATGGGTAGATAACACACTAAAGCCAGTGCAGGCGTGGTGTGTTTATGGACGGTCCATCAAAACAAACAACGATGTAGAGTAATGTCATAATAGACTTAAGATGACTCACAAAAGCTCCAAGCTTACTGTCGAATCCATTACTTACAAGTTGTCCTCTTTGTTTACAGTTATTTAATTATATTATCTTAGATTTCGCTTTTTTCCGGGGGGTGGGGGTGGGGGCACTTATCTGCAACCTGATGGTTCACTTAAATCCCGCTTAGTAGGTCCTTATGGTGTGAATCAGTTTTGCGAATTATTCAGTTTACGAATAATTCACTGCAAAATCTGAGCGGGCACAACTCCGACCCCATTGTTCTTTTTTGTAACTCCAAATAAGTTTGTGTAAAAAAAAAATAATAAGAAGTAGAAATAAATTTTTCAATGAGGGCCGTTCTGTCCAAAATGTGGACCGTTCTGATTAGAAATCTGGGCCGTTCCATCTCAAAATGTGGGCGGTTTTGACCAAGATCAATCTGGGCCGCTTCGTCCATGGGCCCTTTTGTCCTGTTACCATTTATAGACTTGAGTGGTCCACTGACATGGGATTCGATTTATCGATATTTATAACCACCCATTTCTGGAGTTTTTCTTCGGTTGTTTCATCACATAATAATAATAATAATAATAATAATAATAATAATAATAATAATAATAACACTCCTCAGTGTTACTGTAGATATATATATATTGTTTTAGTGCTGTATAGATGTGATTTTTAATAAAAGATAGTTATATTAGTGTTTTGGTTAGTTTCTTTATCGGATATCTGTGGCGTGTTCCCTATCTTCGCGCGGGTCATTTTCAGTGGTTTTTTTTTTTTGTTTGTTTTACGATTTCGACCGGTTTTTCAAAGTTTTGACTAGGGTTGCTATGGATGGTAAGTGTTTCGTGACGCGAGAGGCTCAGACCAGCAGGGTAGAGACGGTTAGTATAGGTGTACAGGTGGGGGGAGTGGTTGAGGCCAGCACAGGGGGTGCTAGTGAGTTATCAACGGGCGGTCAGCGGTCGGATGTGTGTAGGCACTGTGATATGGTGTATGTGGATGGGCTTGAGCTGGGGGAGTTGGGGATGTGTGCCATCTGTGTAGAGTTAATGCAGCTGCTAGAGGCATATGCAAAGTTGGAGGAAGAGGTGCAGGTGGTGAGGGGGAAACTGGGGAAGGCAGGAAAGTCTGATGTTACCCCAGTTAGGGTGACATTCGATGGGGGATGGAAGGTGGTGGGTAGTAGGAAGCAGACTTTTGACGTGGATAGTGGGTCTTTTGGGAATAGGAAGGTGCGTCGGGTTGAGGGTAAGGAAGAAGTAGGGGCTAGAGTGCCAAATTCCCAGGCTAGTAGTGTGAGTCGGGGGGGCGAAAAGGCGTATTCGCTTAGAATCGGATAGTGAGGGAGATATCGATGACCATGTGGAGTCTGTCAGGGCAGGAGTCAGAGGGAAGGTTAGGAAGGTGGTAAACGAGGACAAGGTGGCTTGTAGTGGGAGTGGGCAGAAGGTGGAGTGCAGTGTCCAAAATAGATTCAGTGTGTTAGGTAATCTCGAGAATTTTGAGGAGCAGGGTGGGTCTGAAGAGGTGGAGGTAGGCATGGAGGTTAGTGTGGCGGAGTGCAAGACTGCGAGCCGGTCCAGTGGGAACAGAGGTGGTAACAGGGGTAGTAGGACAGGAAAGAGGCAGTTAGTGGTTGCAGGGAGTAGTATAGTGCGGGGGTTAGATAGGGTGGTGTGTGGGCCCGACAGTGTCAACAGGACCAATTTGTGCTTTCCGGGGGCTAGGGTGGAGGACCTAAGGGAGAGAGTGGGTGGATTAGTTAAGGGGTCAGGCCCAGACCCAGTGGTTGTTGTACACGTGGGGACCAACAACATCAGGGAGAGAAAATCAGTTCAGCTTATTGAGACTTACAAGGACTTAATAACTCAACTGAATGCCAAGAATGCACAGGTAGTGGTTTCGGGGCTTCTCCCAGTACTAGGTGGTGGGGGCGAGCGTAATTCGCGGATCATTGGGACCAACGAGGAATTGGGGGAGTATTGTAAGGAACTTGGGATACCCTTTGTAGACAATTGGGGATCGTTTTGGGGCAGAAAGGACCTATATGGAAGGGATGGTCTCCATCTTAGCCCAAGGGGCACAGAGGTTTTAGGAAGAAATATGTTGCAGGTGGTGGAGCCTTTTTTGGTATAGGGAGGGGAGGGGGATCAGTGAAGGGGGGAATGAACACAGGAAATGTGTCACGAACCATAGGTGTAAAAAATGGGACAAGGGGGATAAGGAAAAGGGACCAAAAATCCAAATCAATAGGAATAGCTTCCCAAGGAAAGTACAGGTACACAAAGTAGGATATACAAACCTACAGGGACTAAATAATAATGGGACCAGTAGGCGGAAGCCAATGAACCTTGATTCCCTGAAAGTGGGTTATAGCAACATCCAGGGTCTCCACCGGAAAGTAAGTGAAATTGCTACATTGATCGAGGCAGAGGAGTTTGACGTCATGGGCTTAAGCGAAACGTGGGTAAGACACGAGGAACGGGTAGACCAAGTAAGGGGTTACGTATGGATAGGTGTAGGGCGAACGGAAGGCCAGAAAAAAGGGGGAGGGGTCGGCATGTACATTAAAGAGGATTTAAAACCATCACTGATCACAGACCTGGAAAACATCAGCACCCCGGCTGAGGTATCGAAAGAAATTGGATGGGTAAGGATCAGTCTGAAAAACAAAAGTATTGCCCTTGGGGTTGTGTATTGTGTGGTGGAGGGAAGCAAACCTGAATGGAATGATTCGATATACTCAACACTAAGGTCCAATATCACCGAATTACAAAACAAGGGGCTCGGTATAATCCTGATGGGTGACTTTAATGGCCACATAGGTAATGATGAAGAAGGCATAGAGGGTGGGAACAATAAAGTCAACAGGAATGGAAGGAAGATGCTGAACTTCACAAACGAGCTCGGTCTGAAGATTCTGAACAGGGACGCGAGGTGTAAGGGGAAATGGACCTGGGAGAGGAACGACAGAAAATCAATAATCGACTACATCCTCACAGATATTAATTTATGGAGGGAGGTGATAGGGGTAGAAGTGGATGATGAGGGTAAAATGGAGGTGGATAGTGATCACAATTTGATTACAGTGACGATCAGGGCCAAAACTCTAGTAAAAAGCAAAGGAGGCTCTAAGGAGATTTGGGAACTCAATAAAGATGCTGACTGGGCGAAGTTCAATGAAAAACTGAAACCAAAGCTTGCAACCGTACCCAAGAAGTGCAGTGTCCAGAAGATGGCAGACGCCATAGTTGCGAGCCTGGTGGAGGCAGGAAAGGAAAGTGTAGGAAAGGTCAGGGTGCCAACACGAGAACTTGGGTACAGAGTGAATGAAGAACTGAAAAGGGCCATGAAGGGAAGAAAAGCTAAATGTGCTGCATACAGGAGAAGTAGAAAACTTAAGGGGGCGGAAAGCAACGAGGCCACGGTAGCAAAGGAAGAATACCACCAAGCACGAAATAAAGTAAATAAGATTAAAGACGATAATCAGAGAGTACGAAATAGCAGTCTTATTAGGACGATAAGAACGACAGGGGGGTCAAGTTCGAACGTATTTTGGAAATGGGTGAACAAACGTAACAAAGGAAGTAACCCACAGAGTATTAAAGTAGATGGCAGAGTTACAGACGAGCAAGATCAAGTCGCATCAGAACTAGTCAAGCACTGGGAAAAGGTAAACGATAAGCGATGGGGCACGGGGAGTCCACCTGAGTGTCCGAATCAGGTCGAGGAAAACCTATCGAACTTCGTGTGCAGCGAAATTAAAACGGAGGAGGTGCGAAAGGTGATATCAAAATTAAGGAATGGAAAAGCGGGAGGAGTGGATGAAATTCCTAACAAGTTTATCAAAAAAGGGGGAGAGGAACTCGTAGAAATCCTAACTGCCCTATTCAATCTAGCCATAGAAAATCAAGAGGTCCCAAAGGAGTGGAGAGAAAGCAAAGTGACATTTATTCACAAAAAGGGGGAAAAAGACGTTTTGGATAACTATCGAGGGATCTCTGTCAGTAGCAACATTGGAAAGGTTTTCTGTAAAGTCCTTTATGGGAGACTAGAGGAGGTGATTGAAGAGAAGGGTTTTTTGGGAGAAATCCAGAATGGCTTCAGGAAGGGAAGGAGAGTAACCGACCATCTTTTCACGCTATCCCAAATGATAGAATCTGCGAAAGCAAAAAAGAAAAAGATGTTTATGGCCTTTTTGGATGTCAAAAAGGCATACGATAGAGTATGGAGGGAGGGTATGTGGCGCAAACTGGAGGCTCTGGGCTTAGGAGGCGAGTTTGTTGGAATTATGAAAGCATTATATAAAGATGTACAGAGTGAACTTAGCCTGGGAAACATTACAACAAAACGTGTGCCTATGGAGATATGCCTAAAACAGGGGTGTATCCTTTCGCCAATGCTGTTTGCATTGTACATCAAAGGTTTAGGAGATGAACTCCTGCGTAGCGATGAAGGGGTAGCAGTTGGAGACTTGAAGATCCCAGGGCTATTTTTTTGCAGACGATATGGTTCTAGTGTCAGAAAGCGAAGAGGGGCTAACGAAAATGCTGGGAATTGTTGGGAAATATGGGAGCAAACAGAGACTCAAACTTAATGAAAGCAAGAGCAAAGTTATACCTGTGGGCCGCAAAGTGGACCCCACTCGAAGGTGGAGAGTGGGTGAGTTCTGCATTCCGGAAGGGAGCAGCAAACTTCTCAGTGTAGGAGAGACAGGTGATTACGAGTATTTGGGGGTAAATATAAATATTACAGGAAGAGGCATCTACCGAAACCACACAAATAAATTGATTCTGAAGGGGAAGCGAATCCTTAACCAAATGAAACTTATAGGGAGAAACAGTTTCAATAAGGTTTTCGTGGGGAAAACCATTTGGGAAATGGTGGGGCTGCCAAGTATAACATACGGTACGGAAGTGGTACCCCTAAACCAGATGGCTGTAAAGAGCTTGGAAATCTTACAGAACGATGCAGGCCGATGGATAACGGGGTCGAGTAATGCCGCAGCGCTAGAAGCAATCAGGGGTGAGCTTGGGTGGATGAGGATCAAGGACAGGATAGACCTGTTGAAACTCGGTTATCTTAATTATTTGGTGAATCTCCCCGACAGCCGATGGTGTAAAGTAATGTTCCTGAGAATTTTCAACTCAAATATCAAAACGGGGTGGATGGTCCAAGTGAGGGAGCTAGTAGAGAACTACTCATTGGAGATCTCGGACCTGAACGTTGGGGCAAACCAGGGTAAAAAAATCGTCAGAGAAAGGGTCATGGAGGATTGTAACCATAATTGGCGAGAGGGGGTCAAATCAAAGAGGTCTTTGGGTGGCCTGCGTGATAAAGAGAGGCCAGGTTTTGAAGAGTACCTTGATGGCACCTTTGGGGGGTCACTGTTGTTCAAGCTGAGGACGCGATCCCTGGAGCTGAGGGGGAAAATTGGGAAAGACGGTGAAAGGGAGTGCCAGATGTGTAACTTGGGCATGGTGGAGACCCTGGAACACTTTCTTCTAGAATGCCCAAAGTATCAGTCTAAAAGAATGAGATTCACTGGGAGTATAATGGGGAAGTGGGATGGGAGAATGAAGGACATGTGGTTAGGGGGAGACTCAAAGGAGAGAGTTAATGTGCTAATCGGAGAGATTGGGAAGAATGGGGTAAGGGATGTCATCAAGCAGTTCGTCTCCGAATGTTGGGAGGAGAGGAGAAGCGTGGGAACAGGGAGGCAGTTGGGAGTTCAGGGGTAACCAAGGCCTTCTCGTCCGAGAACCGCGACAAATCAGCGGCTGGCCAAAGTGTTATTATTATTATACCGAAATACCCCATTTAAAGTCAAAAAAGTATTTTTTTTCACTTATATTCTTGTTCTTTGTTATGTTTTGAGTACTTGCACAAGAATTCTGCAGAAAATTATGTCCGTTGAGTGATTTGTGAAGGCATTTTATATATCGCATCTTGTATAGTGGAACGAGTTTACACAATTCAACATACGAAAAACACTGTTTACCAGCAATATATACCATGTATCATCATATATACAAATTCATCATTCGTTACCCGTGCCTATTCTTTATGTTATTTGTGAAAACGTTCTTCAGAAGAGTTATGTTCGAACATACTTTCGGAAAACTGGATTTGTTGACATATTTTCGTTTTCACGAAATACCCTCAGTTGATGGGAAGTAACTTGTGTTAGGGAAACACCCAAACCGTCCTCTGGCTGAAACGTCCTCTGCAATTTGACCCAAACCGGCTGCTACATTTAACCCAAACCGCCCTCCACAGCACCCGAACCGTCCTCTACATTGCCCGAACCATCCTTCCTGCAATTTGGCCCATACTGTCCTCTAGAAATTGTGGTGACCATTAGGTCTCTTTGTGGAAACAAGAAAAAGGAATACTATTTTCACAATATTTGCTTTTATTTTTAATGCTTCCTTCAACATCATCATCCGATTCTTGTGAGCTATCACCCGTTTCACTTAACGGTGATAGCTCTTGAAACGGATGATAGCTTCTTGAGTTTTCGCCATTGCTCAGACTTTGTGCAGTGTGACAAAATGATTAAGAAGAAAGTCCCAACTTGTTGCAGGTTCTGAAAGCTGTGTCCACATGATAGGTACTTTCAGATTTCTTAATCGGTTTACACTGCGACCATATATATGGTTCGCGTAGTTGTGCCTGTGCCATGTTATCGGTAGCGGGTGGGCAAAGACAGGAAACACTGATACCAATTGCGGCACTTAACCCTTTACCCAATGCAGACGATATCAAAATTTATTATTTTAAATATCAATTTTTCAACTTTTTCAAAAAATTTCAACAAAAGTTGAAAACCATATCATGTGACCCCTCGTTGGAACGAGCTCGACGAGCTGGTTCCAATGAGGGGTCACATGATATGGTTTTGTTGAAATTTTTTGAAAAATAATATTTTTTCAGCTACTGAATTTGCATATTACACAGGCAGATGCTGCCGATTCATTGGTTAAAGGGTTAAATCATAAATATGCAACACCTCAGCCCACGAGCCTTCTCTACAGACAGCATGAACAAGGTTGCTGTATGGGTCACAAACTATGTCGTCCTTCCTGATGAGATCCATGTACCCTGGGGATTCTGTGTTGTAATAGTGTGGATGACTTATGATCTCCAGGGCCGTCAGCAGATGGATATGCAGATGTTGGTCTTCATGTCCATAAACTTGGCATAAAGCCCTCTAGAGACGGTTCTGTGTAGACAGTTTCCATCCCCATGATTTCCAGAACCAATGGTTGGAACCGACGCAGAATGCTAATAGACACCAGGTCCTCAGCCCTCAAGATTTGATAATTTTGATGAGCAACTTCTAAACAGGGACTAAAAACCTAACACTATCACATGTTGAAGGGTCTTCAATATAAGTATCCTCATTTTATTTTGAGTGAGTATCTGTGGTATTGTTTTCAGTTTTCACAGCACTGTTTACTATTTTAATCCTTTACCTATTATGAAAAGCAGACAACAATTGCAAACAAAATTCTTGAATAACAATTTTTTTCATTTTTGGCATCAAAAACAAACCTTATAACCCTCATTGGAAGGAGATCAATTGCTTGTTTCATTGAGGGGTCATAACCTATCTTTTTGAGACAAAAAATGAAAAAAATACTGAAAATTGAATGGTGATTTTTAGCCCGACTGTTTACAGTAATTAGCCCGACTGTTTACAGTAAAGGGTATAGTAATGACTTTTGTCCGTCCATCCATCTGTCCATCTCTTAACATTTAGAGTTTTTGGTTAAAGTTTGTGGTTAAAGTTTTTTACTGAAGGTTCAAGTAGGTTTTTTTTTTTTTTTTTTTTTTTTTTTTTTCTCTCTCTTTTCCTGTTTAGTTGACATTTGGAGTTTTGGTTAGTTTTTTACTCAACCTCCAAGTACACGCAAAACCCGGTAGTCCTTGTCTGATCGTCACAAAATTTCATATGCAGGTTTTAGGTCATGTCTTCATGAGAACGTCCCCTTTTGGTCGTGATCGGTCACCGGTATGGCTGCCCGAGCCCAAAACGCGAAAACCATTAGCACAGTCTACAGGTCGTATTTATGAAGGGATTTCATTGCAACTTCATAGAATGCCTCTGTAAAATGCCTAGATGAGAACGTCCCTGTTTGGGCATGATCTGTCAACCGTGATCAATGGCTGCCCAAGCCCGAAGTCCAAAAACTTTTAGCACAGTCTGCAGGTCATGTTTAATATGGATGCATTTCATTGTAAATTGATACGATGACTCCGTATGATGTCTACATGAGAATTTCCCCATTTGGGTGTGATCTATCAACCGTCACAACTGCCCGAGCCCAAAACCCGAAAACCTTTAGCACAGTCTACAGGTCATATTTATGGAGGGTTTTCATTGTAACTTGATAGGTTGACTTCATATAATGTCAACATGAGAAAGTCCCCTTTTGGACGTGATTGGGCAACTTTGACGGCTACAGGTGCCCGAAACCCGAAAACCTTCAGCACAGTCTAAGGTCATATTTATGAAGGGATTTCATTGTAACTTCGTAGGATCAATCCACATGATGCCCAGATGAGAATGTCCCCTTTTGGTTGCGATCATTCAACCATGATGGCTGCCCGAGCCCGAAGCCCAAAAACCTTTGGCACAGTCTACAGGTCATATTTATGGAGGGATTTCATTGTAACTTGATAGGTTGACTTCATATAATGTCTACATGAGAACATCCCCTTTTGGGCAACTGTGATGGCAAAAGGGGCCCGAAGCCCGAATACCTTTAGCACAGTCTACAGGTCATATTTATGGAGGGATTTCATTGTAACGTGATAGGTTGACTTCATATAATGTCTAGATGAGAACGTCCCCTTTTGGGCAACTGTGACGGCAAAAGGGGGCCCGAAGCCCGAATACCTTTAGCACAGTCTACAGGTCATATTTATGGAGGGATTTCATTGTAACGTGATAGGTTGACTTCATATAATGTCTACATGAGAACATCCCATTTTGGGCAACTGTGACGGCAAAAGGGGCCCAAAGCCCGAATACCTTTAGCACAGTCTACAGGTCATATTTATGGAGGGATTTCATTGTAACGTGAAAGGTTGACTTCATATAATGTCAACATGAGAAAGTCCCCTTTTGGACGTGATTGGGTAACTTTGACGGCTACAGGTAACTTCGTAGGATCAATCCACATGATGCCAGATGAGAATGTCCCCTTTTGGTTGCGATCATTCAACCATGATGGCTGCCCGAGCCCGAAGCCCGAAAACAACAAGCACAGTCAACCGGTCATATTTATGGAGGGATTTCATTGTAACTTGATAGGTTGACTTCATATAATGTCTACATGAGAACATCCCCTTTTGGGCAACTGTGACGGCAAAAGGGGCCCGAAGCCCGAATACCTTTAGCACAGTCTACAGGTCATATTTATGGAGGGATTTCATTGTAACGTGATAGGTTGACTTCATATAATGTCTAGATGAGAACGTCCCCTTTTGGGCAACTGGTGACGGCAACAGAGGCCCGAAGCCCGAAAACCTTTAGAATATTCCACAGGCCATAATTATGAAGGGATTTCATTGTAGCTTGGTAGGGTGACACCAAGTTTGTGGTTAAAAACTCAAACAAACACCACCACCCCCTACCCCCACCCAGTTAGGCATTTTATTTTTTTTTATTTCCTCCAATATGCATTTTGAACTATTTACAGTCACTACATGCAGAACTTTTTTTTCCTTTTGTCAAAACTGCTTTTTTTTGTTAAAGTTTGTGGTTAAAAATCCAGACAGAAATTATCAATCCCCCCCCCCCCCCCCCCCCCCAATTAGGCCTTTTTTTAAACTATTTACAGTCACTACATGCGGAACCTTTTTTTAAATTTAAACTCACGTAACCCCCCACCCCCACCCCCCACCCCACCCCCCCACCCACCGGGGGGCCAATTAGGCACTTTTTTTTTCTTTCATCAAAAATGCAGTTTTACAGTTTTGGTTAAAGTTTGTGGTTAAAAACCCAGACAAACACCACCCCCCACCCCCACCCCCATGGTGCCACTTAGGTATTTTTTTTTTTTTCTCTGCTCAAAATGCATTCTGAAGGATTTAGACTGACACATGTGGAAAAAAAAATTTCATATGCAGGTTTTAGGTCATGTCTGCATGAAAACGTCCCCTTTTGATCGTGATCGGTCAACCGGTATGGCTGCCTGAGCCCAAAACCTGAAAACCATTAGCAGAGTCTACAGGTCGTATTTATGAAGGGATTTCATTGCAACTTCATAGAATGCCTCTGTATAATGCCTAGATGAGAACGTCCCTGTTTGGGCATGATCTGTCAACTGTGATGGCTGCCCAAGCCTGAAACCCAAAAACTTTTAGCACAGTCTGCAGGTCATGTTTAATATGGATGCATTTCGTTGTAACTTGATACGATGACTCCGTATGATGTCTACATGAGAATTTCCCCATTTGGGCGTGATCTATCATCAACCGTCACAACTGCCCGAGCCCGAAACACGTAAACCTTTAGTACAGTCTACAGGTCATATTTATGGAGTTATTTCATTGTAACTTGATAGGTTGACTTCATATAATGTCAACATGAGAAAGTCCCCGTTTGGACGTGATTGGGCAACTTTGACGGCTACAGGTGCCTGAAACCCGAAAACCTTCAGCACAGTCTACAGTCATATTTATGAAGGGATTTCTTTGTAACTTCGTAGGATCAATCCACATGATGCCCAGATGAGAATGTCCCCTTTTGGTTGCGATCATTCAACCATGATGGCTGCCCGAGCCCAAAGCCCGAAAACCTTTGGCACAGTCTGCATGTCATATTTATGGAGGGATTTCATTGTAACTTGATAGGTTGACTTCATATAATGTCTACATGAGAACGTCCCCTTTTGGGCAACTGTGACGGCAACAGGGGGCCAAAGCCTGAATACCTTTAGCACAGTCTACAGGTCATATTTATGGAGGGATTTCATTGTAACATGATAGGTTGACTTTATATAATGTCTAGATGAGAACGTCCCCTTTTGGGCAACTGTGACGGCAACAGAGGCCCGAAGCCTGAAAACCTTTAGAATATTCCACAGGCCATAATTATGAAGGGATTTCATTGTAGCTTGGTAGGGAGACTCCAAGTTTGTGGTTAAAAACCCAAACAAACACCACCACCACCTACCCCCACCTCCCCACCCCCAATTAGGCTTTTTTTTTCTTCTTTTCTCCAATATGCACTTTGAACTATTTACAGTTACTACATGCGGAACCTTTTTTTAAACTTACGTACCTGCCCCCCCCCCCCCCCTCCCCAGGGCCAATTAGGCACTTTTTTTTCCTTTTGTCAAAAATGCTTGTTTACAGTTTTGGTTAAAAAACCCAGACAAGCACACACACCCCCCCCCCCCCCCCCCCCCCAATTAGGCATTTTTTTTTTATAATTTCCTCCAATATGCATTTTCAACTAAAAACCCAGACAAGCACCCCCTCCCCCCCCCCCCCCCCCCCCCCCAATTAGGCATTTTTTTTTTTTTAATTTCCTCCAATATGCATTTTCAACTATTTACAGTCACTACATGCAGAACCTTTTTTTAAACTCACGTAACCCCCCCCCCCCCCCCCCTCCCCTCCCCTCTCCCCACTGGGGGGCCAATTAGGCACTCTTTCTTTTCTTTCGTCAAAAATGCAGTTTTACAGTTTGGGTTGAAGTTTGTGGTTAAAAACCCAGACAAACACCACCCCCACCCCCATGGTGCCAGTTACGTATTTTTTTTTTTCTCTGCTCAAAATGCATTCTGGAGGATTTAGACTGACCACATGTGGAAAAGAAAATGGACTCCCCTAACACACCCCCAATCTCCCCCACCCCTCATCCTCCACCCCACCTCCTTCTCACCCAGGGCCATTCATGCAATAATTTTTTCTTTGGTACAAAATGCATTTTTAACCTGACAATAGTCAGGGCTATAGTCATGACTTTCGTCCGTCCATCTGTGTGCAAACAATTGGTTTCCAACTGATTACTCCAGTTTGGATTATTTTATTTGTTTTCAACCCAAGTTGATATGTGTATTTTCCAGCTAGTAATACAGGCCAGGTTTCAATATAGGTTTAGACTGACCACATGTGGAAAAGAAAATGGACTCCCCTAACACACCCCCACTCTCCCCCACCCCTCATCCCCCACCCCACCTCCTCCTCACCCAGGGCCATTCATGCAATATTTTTTCTTTGGTACATAATGCATTTTTAGCCTGACAATAGTCAGGGCTATAGTCATGACTTTCGTTCGTCCATCTGTCTGCAAACAATTGGTTTCCAACTGATTACTCCAGTTTGGATTTTTTTATTTGTTTTCAACCCAAGTTGATATGTGTATTTTCCAGCTAGTAATACAGGTCAGGTTTCAATATAGGTTCCACAACTCCCCCCCCCCCCCCCCCCCCACACACACACACACACACACACACACACACACACACACACACATACATACAAACATGTCACTTAGGCAATTATTCCCCAAATGCATTTTGAAGGATTGGGAGTTATTACATACAAAAAAGAAAATTGACTCAAAAAGCCCAACATTGCTTTATGTACTGCATCTTTAATCTTTTACCTAACACAAGTTGAAGCCAACAGTACAAATTATTTTTCTGAAACATCAGACTTTTTCATTTTTTTTATTTATTTGCTTCTAACCATGGCTTATTACTCCTTATTGGAACAAGCTCACCAAGTTTGTTCCATTAATATTAAGGCCATGAGGTATGTTTTGAAGTAGAGAAATGAAAAAATAAAATTTGAATAGCAAATTTTGAATATCACGAGTGTAGATATGGCAGATTCGTTAGGTAAACTGTTAACAAAAAATGGCTCCGACTATTTTCCATCTAAGCATTGCCATTCCTGGGACAGTCGGGCTGCATGCGTGACATCACTCTAGTTGTGAGTAGGTTTTTATTGAGACAAAAAAATAATGAAAATTGAATGGTGACTTTTAGCTTAACTTAATTGTCAAAGTCAAGATAAGCTATTTCCATAATGCGTGTGGATGTCTGTTCGTCTGTTCACATTTGTCTTTAGCACAGGCTACACCCTGTAGTTCTTGTCTGATTGTCACAAAATTTCATATGCAGGTGTGAGGTCATGTGTAGATGAGAACGTTTCCTTTTGGTCGCGATTGGTCATCCGTGATGGCTGCCCGAGCCCAAAACCCAAAAACCTTTAGCACAGTTTACAGGTCATATTTATGAAGTGATTTCATGGTAACTTGACCTGTCAACCATGATGGCTGCCCAAGCCCAAAACCCAAAAACTTTTAGCACAGTCTACAGGTCATATTTAATATGGAGGGATTTCAGTGTAAGTTGGTAGGATGACTCCGTACTTCCCCATTTGGTCATGATCTGTCAACCATGATGACTACCCGAGCCCAAAACCCCAAAACCTTTTGCACAGTCTACATGTCGTATATATATGGAGGGATTTTATTGTAACTTCGTAGGATGACTCCAGATAATGTCTAGATGAGAACGTCCCCTTTTGGTCGCGATCATTCAGCGGTGATGGCTACCCGAGCCCGAAACCCCAAAACCATTAGCACAGACTATAGGTCGTATTTATGAAGGGATTTCATTGAAACTTGGTATAATGACTCAGTATAATGTCTAGATGAGGGTGTCCCCTTTTGGTTGCGATTGATCAACCTTGATGGCTGCCCGAGCCCAAAAACCTTTAGCACAATCTGCAGGTCTATATTTTTGAAGGGATTTCATGGTAACTTAGTTTAAACAATATTTATTCATGTAAAAATATGATACATATATATAATAAACTACAACATGATTGTCATACAGAGTGCGCAGTACAATGGTATGCATTAAAGTAATGAGTCAAGAACGAGATTTGTTGAAAAGGATTCAGCAGTAAGCTTTTAGCTTGTATGAGCTGTCTCCTTTGGATTACTGACGAAGTTTAATAGTAGCTGCAAACACTAAGTAAAATATTGTTTAAACATAGAAAATAGAGAGAGTAAGGAGAGCAATAGGGAGAATGAGAGAATGAAAAGAAAAAGGAAACTTAACCCCTTACCCAACACGTGTAGCAGGCGACACTTGAAGAATAAGTTTTCGAATAACTGGAAGTTTCCAATCTCCGTCTCGAAAACACAGCTCACGATCCCTCACCAGAACGAGCTCGTCAAGCTCATTCCAATGAGGGGTCATAAGCCATGTTCTCGAGACAAAGATTGAAAATATAAAAGGATTTAAACGATGATTTTCATGGGTAACACTGGCCGTTACATTGGGCAAAGGGTTAACTAGGAAACAGGGGGAACAACCTGAATTCAATGTTCGCTACCAAAGAATATTAAATAGGGCAGCCACAATGGGTGTAACGGTGGCCCATTTGTGTGGCAAGAAATACTGGAAAAGTTCAAGAGTGCACTGCTACTTCTTAAAAGCGTCCACTCAGTATGATATACATGTAGTCCTGCACGGCTCTGAAGACAAGAAGGTTTTCATTATTATTCAGTTGTTCAGATCCAAATAGGAGTGTGGAGAGCTCAAGAGTAAATGGCAATGCATTGATTGTGGAATCACGAGCATCGTCATAGATTGGGCAGTGCACAAGAAAGTGCTCAGTAGTTTCGAGATCCCCACACAGGCAACGTGGAGATGGTAACTTAGTAGGATGACTGTATAATATCTAGATGAGAATGTCCCCTTTTAGTCATGATCTGTCAACCATAATGGCTGCCCAAGCCCGAAACCCAAAAACTTTTTGTACTGTCTATAGATCATATTCAGTATGGAGGGATTTCATTGTAACTTGGTAGGATGACTCTGTGTGATGTCTAGATGAGAACTTCCCCACTTGGTTGTGATCTGTCAGCCGTGATGACTGCCCGAGCCCAAAACACAAAAACGTTTAACACAGTCTACAGCTTGTATTTATGGAGTGATTTCATTATTTCATTGTAACTTGGTAGGATGACTCCATATAATGTCTTGATGAGAATGTCACCTTTTGGTCGCGATTTGTCAACTGTGACAGTTACAGGGGCCCAAAGCCAGAAAACCTTTAGCACAGTCTACAGGTTGTATTTATGAAGGGATTTCATTGTAGCTTGGTAGGATGACTCCAGATAATGTCTAGATGAGAACGTCCCCTTTTGGTCACGATCATTCAACCGTGATGGCTGCCCAAGCCCAAAACCCGAAAACCTTTAGCACAGACTGAAGGTCGTATTTATGAAGGTATTTCATTGTAACTGGTAGGATGACTCATTATAATGTCTAGAAGAGGATGTCCCCTTTTGGCTGCGCTCGGTCAACCACGATGGCTACACAGGCCCGATACCCGAAAACCTTTAGCACAGTCTACAGACCATGTTTATGAAGGGATTTCATTGTAACTTTATAGGATGACTCATTTTGGAATAATTTCAGTGTAACTTGGTAACTTTGGTTGACGTACATTAACTGTGAGGGCCACATACATTAACTGTGAGGGTCACATTAACTCTTAACCTGCTGAGTATTTTCAAGATATTTTTCATTAAACCTAGTCATGGCTGCTGTGAAGCAGCCATGTCTAGATTTGTTGAAAAAATCAACCAAATTTAACTCAAGAAATCATTGGTGAAAAAATCTAAGTCATTTACAAGGGGAACATTTGATTAAATGGCCTAAATTATACTTATTACAGTGGCAAGAGAAATAGTGTTCTGGGCAGGAATATCCACCAGCAGCATGTAAGGAGTTAACCCAACCCTCGATTCTTTAGTACAGTCTACACCTCAAATTATTTTTATTGAAAACGAAGCATACAGGGAACAGAAACTAACATATTTCCAATTATCACAATTCTTGTCTTATTTCATAATCCTTTCATAAACATCGAACATTATCCTTTTCATCAAACACAACATGCAGTCAAGTTAAGCTACAGTGTCATTGACGCTTTCATTGTGAATAGCGTTGACTGGTTTTGGCCGCTACGTTGGGTAAAGTGTTAAGACATTTAGGGTTTGTTTTTGATTATAAAGATCTCTCCCTCATTTCCTTTTAGGTATTTATGTTTGTTCAACTTGTGATAATGCGTTGTTCCACAGTGCCTCAAAATATGAACATTCATCACCATGGCCTGCATTTAGTAATGTGATAAGCCCTAATTGCTTAACAAAATATGAAGAGCATCCAAATGCTTTGAAGGTGAGTTTCAAATTTCAGAGAGCACTTGTTTTGTACATACACTGCACTAACACTGAACTATACTTATGGCTACTAAGGGGAAAAATATGAAATGGCTCAGGTTTTCCGATTGATCCTAGTTTTCATGCCCAACTGTTTTGTTTTTATGAGCTCCTGTAAAAAAAAGTTGTATCCATTTAAAATGATATCTGAAGGTACTTAGAGCCATGGCTTCAAATACATGTACACCATGAATATATGACATATATTATAATCCTTCGCCTAACCTGAATAGCAGATGACATATTGAAAAAAAAAAATTTTGAATGGCTGAAAATGTTTATCTGGTCTCAAAAACATAGCGTATGAGTATGACCCCTCATTGCAACGGGCCCCGATGAGGTTGTTTCATTGGTGGGGGTCATAAGATATGTTTTTGAGACAAAAGATGACATGATTTGAATGGTTATTGTTTGTAAGTAGCACTCGTTGGTACTTTAGGTAAAGGGTTAAGTGACTGTATGAGAAAATAGAATATTAACTGGTAGAGTTTTGAAATTATTTTTCAAAAATGATTTGTGACTTCACTAATTTTTTAAAGATTTTGTTGCTACCAGCAAAGGGAGCCTTCCTTCAGCAAAATTTTGTTCATGGATGATTGATTTGTTACAGTTTTTTGGAGATTGCCTGTTGGCACTCTCCAATAAATTGTAACAAAACAAACTTATATAAACTTTTTTTGTTCTGCTGAATAAACTGCAAGCCTATGCATGTAGTGTAAATCCACTACAGTCTCTTTCAGCACTTTTCAATAGAGCCCCTGATGGGGACACCCGGACTTTTTGCACTCAAACAGTTAAAATAAAAAAAAAATCATGTCCAACAGATACTTTTGCATGTAACCTAAACCAAACCATTTATTTTTATCTGCCCCGCAATGAGTTGTGGGGGGTATACTGGAATCACATTGTCGGTCTGGTCGTCCATTCATCCATTGACATAATTTTGTCCAGAGATTTTCTCAGACATTTTTGGACCAATCTGCTTTAAACTTGGTATGGTTGTTCACCACCATGGGAACCTGTGCACCTGCGATTATAGTTCTGGTTGGGCTTTTTTTCCAGAGTTATGCCCCTTTTCATCTTAGAACAGTCATCGGGGTGGGGGTATGGACAGGCCAATCTAGGAGAGTCACACCTCTAATTTTGGCCTAATCACAAAAGTTTTATTTTCCTCGATCAGATCATGATCTAGTCATGGCCCACTTAACACCAGTGGGTCAAGCTTTCATGAATAAAATATTGCGGAATCACAACTGAATCACAGAAAACAAATTAGTGATTAACCGATGTTCAGCAATCACAGACATCAGCCAATTTCATGCCATCGGTTGACCATAGGTAGAAGTGTTTGAACATCAGTTCATGCTGATGGTTACATTGAACACCTTGGAATCAAAATTGTTCGTATTTACATTTGTTTTGTTGATTTGATACGAGCAGTAACAAGCTAAATATTACTCATCGGCCCAAAATAATGGCATATACAAAGTCTGTATCCCATAGCAGGATGGTGCAACGCCATTTTATACATGTACATGTATTTTAACTGTTGCCATAATTCATTCATGCAATCAAAATTCTACTTCACCGAACTTGTATTAAATTCACAACGTGTATTTGGCATCCCTGTGCTGCACATGAAGCAGCGTATCATGTTACATTTTTAGCTCACCTGAGCGAAGCTCAAGGGGAGCTTAACTAATCACTTTCTGTCCGTCGTCCGTCGTCCGTCGTCCGTCGTCCGGCGTCCGTCGTCCGTCGTCCGTCGTCCGTCGTCGTCCGTCCGGCGTTAACTTTACATTATCGACTTCTCCTCCTAAACCACTAGCCCAATTTTATTCAAATGTTGGCTAAATGTTTATTACCTAATGCCAATTCAGATTTGTTCAAATGAAGTTGCCCCTCCTCCTGGGTGGTGCCACACCCCCAAGGGGCACCAAAATCTTTGTAAATCTTCTTCTCATGAACCAGCAGTAGCAGAGACTTGATATTTGGTGTGCAGCTTCCTTTTGAGGTGTAGACTCAGATTTGTTCAAGAGAAGTTTGTGGGGCTATACTTGACGTTGTTATGAGAGGGGCAAAATTTTTTGCCCCGCCCAAAATTTCTATTTTCCAAACCGAGAGGCTGATTTGAACCAAATTTTATGTGAGGGCTTATTGGGTCATGAGTACTTGATTTATGCAAAAAAAAATTTTCCCGCAGCCCCGTGGGAACCGCAGGAGCTAAAAATAGAAAAAATTTAAAACGCCCATATCTCCAAAACTGCACGGCACTGAGAATTTTTATTTGGTGTGCAGCTTCCTTAGGACCAACAGAAAGGATTGGTAAAAAAAAATTGCCATCGGTTTTATCATAGGGTACAGTTTCGGGACTTTGAAAAAGTGCTGAGTCAGCACTTTTTAACACTGTAGGCAATGGGAAAAACATTAAAAAATCTTCTTCTCCAGATCCAGCAGGCAGAATCTTTTGATATTTGGTATGCAACATTGTAGGGTGGATCTGATTCAAGTTTGTTCAAATCGGCCCCCTGGGTTCATATTTGGGCTCAGTATAGGAGCCCGATTTCGAACTTAGTGCATTTCAGGCAAATTTCTTAAAAAATCTTCTTCTCCAGATCCAGCAGGCAGAATCTTTTGATATTTGGTATGCAACATTGTGGGGTGGATCTGATTCAAGTTTGTTCAAATCGGCCCCCTGGGTTTATATTTGGGTTCAGTATAGGAGCCCAAATTTGAACTTACTGCATTTCAGGCAAATTTCTTTGAAAATCTTCTTCTCCAGATCCAGCAGGCAGAATCTTTTGATATTTGGTATGCAACATTGTAGGGTAGATCTGATTCAAGTTTGTTCAAATCGGCTCCCTAGATTCATATTTGGGCTCACTATAGGAGTTTGAATTCGAATTTAGTGCATTTCAGGCAAATTTCTTCAAAAATCTTCTTCTCCAGATCCAGCAGGCAGAATCTTTTGATATTTGGTATGCAATGTTGCGGGGTAGATCTGATTCAAGTTTGTTCAAATCGGCCCCCTGGATACATATTTGGGCTTACTATAGAAGCCCGAATTCGAACTTAGTGCATTTCAGGCAAATTTCTTAAAAAATCTTCTTCTCCAGATCCAGCAGGCAGAATCTTTTCATATTTGGTAAGCAACATTGTGGGGTGGATCTGATTCAAGATTGTTCAAATCGTCCCCTGGGTTAATATTTGGGCTCAGTATAGGAGCCCGATTTCGAACTTAGTGCATTTCAGGCAAATTTCTTAAAAAATCTTCTTCTCCAGATCCAGCAGGCAGAATCTTTTGATATTTGGTATGCAACATTGTAGGGTGGATCTGATTCAAGTTTGTTCAAATCGGCCCCCTGGGTTCATATTTGGGCTCAGTATAGGAGCCCAATTTCGAACTTAGTGCATTTAGGCAAATTTCTTAAAAAATCTTCTTCTCCAGATCCAGAAGGCAGAATCTTTTGATATTTGGTATGCAACATTGTGGGGTGGATCTGATTCAAGTTTGTTCAAATCGGCTTCCTAGATTCATATTTGGGCTCACTATAGAAGCTCGAATTTGAACTTAGTGCATTTCATGCAAATTTCTTAAAAAATCTTCTTCTCCAGATCCAACAGGCAGAATCTTTTCATATTTGGTAAGCAACATTGTGGGGTGGATCTGATTCAAGTTTGTTCAAATCGGCCCCCTGGGTTTATATTTGGGCTCAGTATAGGAGCCCAAATTTGAACTTAGTGCATTTCAAGCAAATTTATTAAAAAATCTTCTTCCTCAGATCCAGCAGGCAGAATCTTTTGATATTTGGTATGCAACATTGTGGGGTGGATCTGATTCAAGTTTGTTCAAATCGGCTTCCTAGATTCATATTTGGGCTCACTATAGAAGCTCGAATTCGAACTTAGTGCATTTCAGGCAAATTTCTTAAAAAATCATCTTCTCCAGATCCAGCAAGCAGAATCTTTTGATATTTGGTATGCAACATTGCGGGGTGGATCTGATTCAAGTTTGTTCAAATCAGCCCCCTGGATTCATATTTGGGCTCACTATAGAAGCTCGAATTCAAACTTAGTGCATTTCGGGCAAATTTCTTCAAAAATCTTCTTCTCCAGATCCAGCAGGCAGAATCTTTTGATATTTGGTATGCAACATTGCGGGGTGGATCTGATTCAAGTTTGTTCAAATCGGCCCCCTGGATTCATATTTGGGCTTAATATAGAAGCCCGAATTCGCACTTAGTGCATTTCAGGCAAATTTCTTCAAAAATCTTCTTCTCCAGATCCAGCAGGCAGAATCTTTTGATATTTGGTATGCAACATTGCGGGGTGGATCTGATTCAAGTTTGTTCAAATCGGCCCCCTGGATTCATATTTGGGCTTAATATAGAAGCCCGAATTCGCACTTAGTGCATTTCGGGCAAATTTATTAAAAAATCTTCTTCTCCAGATCCAGCAGGCAGAATCTTTTGATATTTGGTATGCAACATTGTGGGGTGGATCTGATTCAAGTTTGTTCAAATCGGCTTCCTAGTTTCATATTTGGGCTCACTATAGAAGCTCGAATTCGAACTTAGTGCATTTCAGGCAAATTTCTTAAAAAATCTTCTTCTCCAGATCCAGCTTCAGAATCTTTTCATATTTGGTAAGCAACATTGTGGGGTGGATCTGATTCAAGTTTGTTCAAATCGGCCCCCTGGGTTTATATTTGGGCTCCGTATAGGAGCCCAAATTTTAACTTAGTGCGTTTCAGGCATATTTCTTAAAAAATCTTCTTCTCCAGATCCAGCAGGCAGAATCTTTTGATATTTGGTATGCAACATTGTAGGGTGGATCTGATTGTGATTCATGAACGTATTTATTTGTAAAGTTGATAGAATCTTAGACAAAATTTGCAGAAAAGATCTACTATAGAAGGGGTGGTATCCAGGGTGAACCGTTTACCCAAATCTAGCAGTACTAATGCATTATTCACACAAATCCCTCATTGGAACACACGCATTCAGCTCATTCCAACAAAGGTCATATGCCATGTTTTCGAGACAAAGGAATAAAAATTTTAGTTATTCATGAAATTTTTAGGCAACTGTTGTCTGTTATTCACATTGCTTCATGAAATTTCAGTACTTTTAGAAGTTACCTCAGTAATCAAGGGTTAATTCCCCTTAATTAAATGTCGCCTCTAAAAAACAACCACTTTGCATATCTTACCTGTTTACCAGCATAACTGCCAAAACTTGTCAGCATTCTTCGCAAAAATCGCTATTCAAATTTTAATTTTTGTCTCTTAAACATACATGTACTTATCGCTTGTAAATACCCCATTGGAATGAGCTTTTTGAGCTCATTCCAATGAGAGGTCGCACACCATGCTTTTTGAGTCAAAAAAGCAATTTTTTTAGTTATTCCAGAATTTCGTACGTAAAA
Organism: Pictodentalium vernedei; assembly: GCA_031216915.1. NCBI lineage: Eukaryota > Metazoa > Mollusca > Scaphopoda > Dentaliida > Dentaliidae > Pictodentalium > Pictodentalium vernedei. The sequence goes on from CM062297.1 coordinate 715,076,092, forward strand.
CACAGCTTTATGACTTCACATTAAAATGAGCTCTCTAAGCTTGTTCCAATCAACATTCACGCACTATGTCTTTCACACAAAAAATAAAATTTTCCATTTATTCAGGAATTTTGTTTGCAAGAACACTCTTACCCCCCCCCCCCCCCCCCCCCCCCCACAAACACACACACACAAACACACACACACACACACACACAAACACAGACACACACATCTAAAAGTTCGTCAGCAAAAAAACAGTTACTTCAATTTTTAAATGCATTATAGGAACAACTTGCCTAATCAAATTTAAATACTTTTGCATCATTCTGTATCTAGAACAAACCATTTACCATATCTTTACGCAAAATTCTCCAGCATCATTCACAAAACAACACCATTATTTATATATTCACATTTCTGTCTCAAAAATATACCTGATCTTCCCATACCCCTATTGGAATAAGCTGTTTGAGCTTGTTCCAATGATGATAAAAAAAAATAAAATTTGTGAAAATTTTTGTTTTCTTGCATGCAAATATATACATGTAGCACATGGAAGATATCCACAGTTGGGGAGAGATGTCCAAGGCTATCTCTTCACATTCCTTGTTTGTGCTTCATGCTAAACCAGTTTGTCTGCAGAGATAAATTTGCTTTATTAAAAATCATTGGAGATTGACCACACACCAATGATTTTAAATAAAACTAATTTTAGGTAACAAATGTTGAACTTCAAACAAAATCTATCACTCAACCAGTTAATGTTGATGAGGCATGACATGGTGAAGGTGACCTAAAATACTTCTTAGAGTCACTTTGTCAGGTGAGCGATTAAGGCCACGTGGGGCCTCTTGTTTATTTATCATGCGCCGATTCACGCTCATTCTGTAAATAATTGAAGATTTGTCCCACAGGTGCCTGTTGCCTAGGAGTAGGTATAATACCTTTATATAACTACTCAACTTTGGCGAAGCCAAATTAGAGCTTTTGTCATGGCCCGTCGTCCGTCTGTCCGAACGTCAACAATTGGATACGGCTCGGGCTAGGGACCGTATTTATGAACCGATCTTTACAAAACTTCTTGGGTACCTTTGTTATGACTGTGGGACGAGAACGAGTTTTTGGGTGCAGTCCGAAATTCAAGATGGCTGCCAGCTGCCATTTTGTACCGACGATGCAGAAATCTGTTTTTTGTACAAAACTTCCATATGAAAGCTCTGATTTGAATAATTTTTTGTATAAATGTTTAGTACCATGGGATACATCACATATAATACAGGTTTTTTTCTCGTGCAAACATTGAGCAAATTAGACTAATTTTGAAGTTTTTTGGTGTTACTTTTACCACTGTAAGTGCAAATGCCAATACGGCTCGGGCTAGAGGCCGCATTTATGAACCGATCTTTACGAAACTTCTTGGATACCTTTGTTATCACCGTGGGACAAGAACAAGTGTTTTTGGGTCCGGTCTGAAATTCAAGATGGCCGCTGGCTGTCATTTTGTTCAAAATTAGGGGCGATCAGATTTTTGCGCAGAACTTCCACATGAAAACTCTGATTTGAATAATTTTGTGTGTGAATGTTTAGTACCATGGGATACATCACATATAATACGGGTTTTTTCTCGTGCAGAAATTATGCAAATTAGATGAACTTTGATTTTTTCAGTGCTACTTACACACAGTAAGTACACTTGTCAATACGGCTCGGGCTAGAGGCTGTATTTATCAACCAATCTTCACGAAACTTCTTGGGTACCTCTGTTATCACCTTGGGACGAGAACGAGTGTTTCTGAGTGCGGTCCCAAATTCAAGATGGCTGCCAGTGGCCATTTTGTACCGAAATTAGGTCTAATCAGTTTTTTGTACACAACTTCTATACGGCTCAGGCTAGAGACTGTATTTATGAACCGATCTTTACGAAACTTCTTGGGTACCTTTGTTATCACTGTGGGATGAGAACGAGTGTTTTTGGGTGTGGTCCGAAATTCAAGATGGCCACCAGCAGCCATTTTGTACCAAAATTAGTGCAATCAGTCTTTTGTACAGAACTTCTGTATGAAAGTTCTGATTTGAATAAATTTTTGTATGAATGTTTAGTAAAATGGAATACATCACATATAGTACGGGTTTTTTTCTCGTGCAGAAATTATGCAAATTAGATGAATTTTGATTTATTTAGTGCTACTTATACACTGTAAGTGTATAATATGTCAATACGGCTCGGGCTAGAGGCTGTATTTATCAACCGATCTTCACGAAACTTCTTGGGTACCTTTGTTATCACCTTGGGATAAGAACGAGTGTTTCTGAGTGCGGTCCAAAATTCAAGATGGCTGCCAGTGGCCATTTTGTACCGAAATTAGGTCCAATCAGTTTTTTGTCACAACTTCTATACAGCTCGTATTTATGAACTGATCTTCACGAAACTTTTTGGGTACCTTTGTTTTCACCTTGGGAAAGGAAAGAGTGTGTTTTGGGGTGCCTTTGTTATCACAGTGCTATGAGAACAAATATTTTGGGGTTCAGTCAGACCCACTCTGGGACTCAATGATTTCTTTTCTAGTTTTGCATCTGACTGTCACACACCTTTACAATACTTTAGTAGTTTACCTATACATTTGTTACAGGCTACGGGTCAGTATTTATGTACAGACCGTTACAATACTTTATATGTACCTTTGTTATCAGTTCATTACCTAGATGTTTGTCATTGCTGTGTCACATACTATACATGTACATGTCTTGACAAGTTGAGCTACAGTGTCATTGACACTTTCATTGGTCTTTCCATTATGATTGCTTCAAAACTAATATATTTGTAAAAGCACAATAGCAAGTTTTATGACACATGTTATTGATGGAAGGCAGCTTCGATTATTCAGAGAAGTTGGCTGGAAGCAAATTGGTTCAACCAATAATAAAACTTGCTACAATGATTGGCAGGAACCACGATGATTGGTTTATTTCATTGATTGGTCTGATCTTCCCCTTGGCAGCTGCTAACGATGCTCTGACACATCATGTGATGACTCAAGGAATTTGGCATCAAGAGAAAAAGTTAACTTTGTGGCATCTTAGATCATTTATAAAAGATGCCGCGCTGTTAACTTGTTTCTACTACCGTCGTCTTTTTATTTTGACACATTGACCTACTCCTGAGGTCATCAAACCAATCAATCTGACTGTACTGTAAAATTAACCCTCCTGTATGTACCCTTGCACATATTCTTTTTGGTTGCGACAATCTGACATGTGTACTCATAATCAGACAATTGTGCGTCCAACTGATCAGCAAGCATATGACTGTTGCAATTCCTTATCAGTTAATCACTAAAACAAATGAAAGTAATATCTGAGATTCTACAATGCTGTGCTATGGAGATAAAGCAGACAGATATTTTCAACCGGATTGCTTCCAATCAGATAAAATTCTCTGGTCAGTTTTGTGATCACAGTACAGTACATGTATATTCTCAAGTTTTTATTAAACCCTTTAACTACATGTACATGTAACACAACTGTGAGACACTTGAAAACAGATTTTTGAATAACTAAAAAGTTAAATTTTTTGGCCCCAAAAACATAGCTCTTAACTTCTCAGTAGAATGGGATAGGCAAGATCATCAATGAGGGGCATGACCTATTTTTGTGAATAGTGCTCGATAGGTATGGTTGTTACGTTAGGCCCAGGTCCCACAAAGTAGATCTTCTGTTTCTCATGCCATTTTTTTGTAAAATTGCCCGTGGGTGGGTGGTTTTTATTTTATTTTTGTAATTATTTCTTTGCCATCAAAAGTTCATGTTCTTGGTTTGTTTTATGTTTTAGGCCTCATAATCTGCAGAATAGCATTGATGGTGGTGTATTTCTTCCCTTGAGTGCAAGAAGGCTTTGCAATGCTAAAGCATTGCAAAGCCGCCTTGCACTCAAGGCACAAATTTATCAATTTTATTAACTTGGGTAAAATATCAGATATAAACCATTTAATTTTTATTTTTTAAAGTTTTTATTGGTTATAAAAAAGAGAGCATGCGGCTGTCAAAAGGACAGGGGTGGGGGGGGGGGGGGGGGGGGGGGCCTGAGAAACAGATTTTTAACTTTTTTATGCCTAAACAGAAAACAGTTATTGTCACAAAAATGACAGCTTTCTTGTATTGGTTTCACACCTGTGACTGAATTTTCTTCTTACACAAAATGCAGGCAGAGTGTGAGAACTGTTGCTGCTAGAATATTGTGTGTGAAAAAAGATACAAATTTCAAATTGCCGTTTAAATTAATATTATACTGTTAAAAACGAAAGAAAATATTAATGCACATGATATCAAAATCTGTCCTTGTAATTATTTTTTTCAAATTTAAAACAAATGCAAAAAGAAAACATATCACATGACCCCTAATTGGAACGAGCTTGTTCCAAAGAGAGGTTACATAATATGGTTTAGTTGAAAAAATTTTTAAATATATTTTTTTTCAACTGCTTGGTTTGTAAATTATATGAACAGATGCAGTCGATTCATTTGGTAAGGGTCTAAACAATGAGTCAAGTTTGGGTACTCTCACCTGCTGAATAATAGTGATGACAGTATTATTAAATTTGAAGAAAAATGTTGGCCACCAGTATTAAATATAGTTTCAAATGTATGTAGCTAAGACTCGGAATATATTCCATAGCTGGATCACATGAGTGATTGGTTAAGATCTTGAAAAAATGTTGACAAAATCATGAAAATTTCCCAGCGTTTAACCCTCAAGTCCTCAGATTCATTTTACGTTAATAATTACTGTATATACATTTACATGTACATTGCTGCGGGTGATTTTACAGTGTTTCTACATTATTGTTGCATGCCTGTCCAGGCAGCCAACGATTATGTAAATAGAGAGAACATAAGGCCTAAAAAAATAAAAAATCTGTTTCTCAGGCCCTCCCGCATGGTCCTTTTGGCTGCCGCATGCTCTCTTTTTATAACCAATTTAAACTTTTAAAAAATTGAAATTAAATGGTTTTTGTCTGATATTTTACCCAAGTTAAAACAATTGATGAATTTGTCCCTTGAGTGCAAGAAGGCTTTGCAATGCTTTAGCATTGCAAAGCCTTCTTGCACTCAAGGGATGAAATACACCACCACCCATGCTGTTCTGTAGATTATGAGGCCTAAAACTTGAACCAAGAACATGAACTTTTGATGGCAAAGAAGTAATTACTGAAATAAAAAATAAAATGAAAAAACGCTCGCCCGCATGCAATTTCACAAATAATGGCCTGAGAAACAGAAGATCTACTTTGTGTGGCCTAATGTGTGTTTGAAACCGATGGGAGTTTTACATAATGAGTTGGAATGGCTTAGTCATATTTCGTGAGAGCCGTATTACACCATTCCAATAAGTTATGTAAAACACCCACCCACCAATTCAAACACACATCGCGTTCTGTGTTTATTACACATCCCATGCATTAAAATTCCTTTAAATAAACAAATTTGAAATCTGATGTTTAAACCCAAAGGTGAAGAGTCTATTTGTTTTGTTTGAAGCTGTACTGATCAAATGAATCAAAGCAAAACAACTTTTAGGGAACTAGTCTAAATTACATTCGTTATCTTTTCTATTGGGTGTATTTGTTGAAATTCGTATCGCTGTTTCTCTTCGGCTGGTGTCCATCCATGCCTAACCAATTGGTGGCTATTACTGATAGTAAAAATATAAGTACAAATTTGGGCGGATTTGCAAAACATCTGGGAGAAAACACAGACGATTGATAATTGTATAATGAAATTTTGAAACTTTTCGCAGAGTAACTAATTACTCGACTTGGGAAAGGAACTAGTCTAAACGGTGTGGGAAAAAGTGCCAGCTTGTACATTACCATTTAAACAGAGAAACATTTATGTCATAGCAACGATTCTGTTAAATACAAGGGTTTAAAGTTTAATGGATGTGTAATAAATGAATCCTACTGGTAAAATTCTCAAGAAAGAATACATTTAGAATAGCTTGTTCAGAGCCATATAAAAGGGACAGTTTGTGGCTGTGTGGGTACGTAACCCCCAGCTCTCTGATGACGAAACGCCTGATTTGTCATGCATGGTTATCCCCCCTGTGTTGTCAGAAATTCAGCAATTTAGATTTTGGTTGACAGAGCTCCAATTGAGCTCTGTCAACCAAATTCTAAATTGCTGAGTTTCTGACAAAACAGGGGGCAGATATTATCCATGGATGACAGGGAGGTGTGGTGGGGCTTAGAGTGGGGGAGGTGTCGAGTATTCTCGACATCAGAGTGCAGGAGGTTAAGAGTTAAGGGTTAACAAACAAAAAATTAATTTGAAAGCTTCTTCCAGAAAAATCATGCAATCACAGGGTCAAAATTTCGAAAAATTTTGATAGGCCCAAAAAGTCATTACATGTATGCCTATTCTATTCTGCTCTTCAGAAACAGTTCTGCATGAATCTTCACTTTGTTAGAATTATATATTGTGTGTTGATTTTCGTTCTCGCAAAATTCTGTCTCTTAATAATTTCATATCATTTATCAGAACATGTTAATGAATAAAAGAGCAAGAAGTGTTTGTGCATTGTTTCTTGAGACATGTTATATATCCACATTTATAAAATAAATATTTTTACTTATTAGGTGTCTTGTGCAAAATGTGGAACTGGGTTAGGACATGAATTTCTTGGTGCTGGACCGGAAGAAGGCAAATCAAGATTTTGAATATTCAGTGAAACATTAAAATTTGTGCCTAATGACAGTAAGTATTGGAAGTGTTGAAAGGACAACAGTATTCATAATTAAGAAATTAGTAGGTGTTTGTGTATATGAGGGGTGTGTATGTGGGAGAAAGAGGGACAGTTGTTTGTAGTTCTGACCAGGGTAGGGTGCATTTGGAAAAACAAATACTGCGATATTTCATGAAAAATACCACAATATTTTTATACTGTACCAATGACCCAGACTTAGCTGGTGCTAACTCTAACAAAACCAGGGCCAAACACAAATTTTGCCCCCCAATCCCCAAAATTTGCATCCAAAACAAAAAGAAATCATGTCCTAAAGGACCTCCATACTACGCCTCTACTGCGCATGCGCAGTGACGCAGTCGTCCCGAAATTGGCGCCAATTATCATTCTCTGTTTGGCCCTTCATCAGTCAACATCTCACTGATCTTTGTGCTTGTAAATCTCAGTTTAAAGGATGCCAGACACGTAATTTTTGGAGAAAATGTGATTCTAAGGAGGATAGAAGGAGGAGAGAAAAAAGAAGTGGCAAAAAATAATCAGGGCTGTACTTAAAATTTTTTGATGAAATTATGTTAAGTTGCCTATATTTTTATACTGTACCAATGACCCAGACATAGCTGGTGCTAACTCTTAAAATATAGGGCCAAACACAAATTTTGCCCCCCAATCCCCAAAATTTGCATCTAAAACTAAAGAAAACATGTCCTGAGAGGCCCTCCACACTTCGCCCCTACTGCGCATGCGCAGTGTCAAGGACGTTCCGAAATTGGCGCCATTTATCATTCTAAGTTTGGCCCTTCATCAGTTAACATCTGACTGATCTTTGTGCTTTTAAATCTCAGTTTAAATGATGCCAGACACATAAATATTAGTGAAATGGTGATTCTAAGGAGGATAGAAAAGGAGGAGAGGAAAAGAATGTGTGACAGAATATTATCAGGGCTGTAACTTAAAATTTTTTAATGAAATTATGTTAAGTTACCTATTTTCAAGGCAGCAGCCATTTTGTTGTCATTCTGATTATTTAGTTACACTGTTTTTTCAAGTGTTTTTCCTCTCTCCCTGTCCTTTAAGTTCCCCCTTGCTATTCTCCCATGCTTTTGGCATAATTTCTGTAATTATTATTACTAAAATTTCTTGGGAGTTTTAGCTGAATAACAGAATGAATTCTGTTCTTTCCCCATTTTTACGTCTTCACCTACGGGTGGTTAGGCGTTGTGTTCTGCATCTACCATCTGATGTTCTGCAGTTTCTTCCCTGGAAGTCTCTGTTTTGCATCAGATGGTGTATTTTTGGTAACTGATTTCGGGCCTGGGTGCCTGGAGTCTTATTTTAGTGTTTTTACACTCATTGTTTACATTTACAACAGCCCTCTGTGTGAGGGGGGGATTTCTAAATAATAATATCTTTATGTTATTTTAATCATAACTAGATACATTATTATTGTTCGTAAGTGTTGAATAAATTGTTTAAAATATTTTTAAAATTTTTGTCCACACTTAGGCTTGGGATCCATTGGGGCTCAACGTTACTTTTCAGAAACTTGGGCTGTTCTGAAAAAATATTTTTTCAAAATATTTTGATTTCAATTATTTTTTCTATATTAATGGATCATATTATTATTATGTATTTTGATTGCCAGGGGTTAGTGCGAGTACCAGGACTTGTTTTCTTTTCACATTGAAAGGATATTGATCAATTGTTTTAAGAGGAAGTCTTCCTCTGACCTTATTATCATTCTATATGTGGTCGTGTACTCGCATTAACTCCTGTTCTGTATCGTATGATTTCGATGACAATATGGGAAGCGTATGTCACGGTATGTTGTTGGGGATTTGGACACTCCGGTCCTTTCCCCGCAGGGTCACTCTACTTTATCAATTTCTATTTCAGACAATCAAAATTAGGGTGATGTATCTGTGATGTCTTCCAACAGTGTGCCTCCGTCGTCACAATTAATGAAGGGCTAGCGGAAAAGTGCTCATGTAATACGCCAATTGCCTAAGAGGACCCTAGTAGGTTCGACGGCCTTTGACGTCCGCTAGCTCGCCCGGTGTAGCGTCCATTCACCGAATGGTTCGGCAGCCGGGTTCGTCCGTTGCGGTCTAGAAGGAATTTTGGGGTGATGCGAGCACTATAAAATTAACTTAATGCACACCCAGTGACGGCGGATCGGAGGGAGAACGGAGGAAGCCTTTTAGTCCGGTTCATAGCTCGTTCTGGTCCATCTGGACGGCAAGCGAGAGAGGCCCCTCTCTCGTTCAACAACATCTGGCCCCAGATGTTGTGGTACAAATGTGTCGTTAGCGGAGCATACGTCCGTCGCTCGGGACGCTCCGTTGTATAGGCAGTCCGCTGTGACTGCTAAGGCTTCCTCTTCTCGTCAGCGCACACGACCGCACCTTGGCTGCGTGACCGCCGATATATATTACCAGCTTCGCCGATCAAGGATTCTTCGGCGACCAGGTCACACCATCCGGCAGCCAGGGATTCGAGACCGATGGACTCCGGACGTTCGCATAGGAAAAGTATGCGGGAGCCATCTGATGCGGAGCTGCCCTCGGCGAAGCAGCGATAGACTGCGCCTCCGCAGGTCTCGACGCCGGACATTCTTGTGTACATAGCACAGCTTATCGCAGCATCCCAGCAGCCGACAGTAACGGTGTCGTATCGAGAATTATCCGACAGCGCTGGGTCGGTAGCCGGGGACTCGAGGCCTGCAGACTCCGGACGTTCGCATAGGAAGTGTGCGGGAGTCAACGTACACGGAGCTTCCAGCGGCAATGCATCGTAAGTCCGCTACTGCACAGGCCTCGGGAACGGACGTGCTTTCCTTAATAGCACAGTTTATCGCAGCATCCCAGCATCAACTGAATCTGTCGCATATATTTTATCCGACGATGCTGGGTCGGGACGCTCCGCGGAAGCGGGTACGGACGTCCGAAAGTTTCATCCGGTCCGATGGGATACCGAAAGGGATTCGGTGGATTTCAAGCTTTCCCTTTCGGAACAACATATGCTGCGATGCCGGATAAGAAACTGATAGCGTCGGTGGACTTAGAAATTTTTGGATCGGTTCAGGGACATCGTCCCTCAGTTCCGACATAGTCCAATAATGTCACACAAACTTTTGAATTATTGAACGACGCTATATATATTATTATTTTATGCTTGCTATCCAAGCATTTCTGGTTTCTTGTTCGAAGAGTTATGGAGATGTCTTTCAAAAGTGTGCCTCTGTCGTCATAGTTAATGAAGAGTTAGCGGCAATAAGTGCTCATGGAATATGTCTATCGCTTACGGAGTGACATTCGCTAGCTCACCCGGTGTAGCGTACATTCATCGAATGGTTCGGCTGCCGGGTTCGTCCGTTGCGGTCTAGGAAGGAGATTTGGGTGATGCGAGCACTTTAATTACTTTAGTACTCACCCAGTGACGGCAGATTGAGGACAGATCGGAGGAAGCCAACAACATAGGGGACCGCATGTTGTGGTTCAGATATTTTACATTCGGAGCATATGTCCGTTGCTCGGGACGCTCCGTTATATTGACAGTCCGAGAGACTGTCTTTAATGCTTCCTCATCCTCACAGCAGGGCACACGACCGCACATTGGCTACGTGACCTCGAGTATCCGATCAGTTTCGGCATTCAGTGATTCCACAGCGAATAGGTCGCACCATCCGGTAGCCAAGGGACACGAGGCCTATACACTCCATTCGCTCGCATATTGGAAGTATGCACGGGGTAACGATCTCGGAGCTTCCTGCGGCAATGCATCGTAAGACCGCTGCTCCTCAGGCCTCAGTGACGGACGTGCTATCCGAGTTAGCACAGTTGTTTCGCAGCATCCCAGCAATTGACGGTTTCTCGGTCGAATCAGGAATTATCCGACGGCGCTGGGTCGGTGCGGTCCGCGGTTGCATCAAGCTACGGACGACCGAACGCTTTATAGGGTCCGACAGGATGGCGAAAGGGATTCGAAAGATTTCGAGTTTTCCCTTTAGTAGTATAGGAAGATGCCTTTCATATCTTCTGGCATTTCTTCCAGTGATTATTTTTCGGACTTCATTGCTGCGATCTTGGATAAGAGACTTATAGCGTCATTGGACTCGGATTTTTCGATCGGTACAGGGACTTTGTCCCTGACTTACCGACGCAGTCCAATATTGTCATTACAACATGTGTTTTAATTTTCGACGCTATATATTTATATATATATACAAGCCTGCTACTAAGCATGATAGTTTAGTTTCTTGTCCGCGTGGCTCATTTCTGCCATTTTATCTTTTTTACATATAGTTTATTTTGGCAGAGCAGGGCATACCGAGAGTTCATATGCGTCTAGACGGTGTGATTAAAGACTGCATATATTCTTTTTCGCCGTTTATGTCTTTTCCAATTTCAATGTTGGGAACGACATTATGTATAGTAGACTTAACTTAGACGCTTTATTATACGTAATCCGCCTTACTGTGGCGTTATCATTACGTCTTCAAGAAAAGATTTACGGGATATTATTCTCAATGTAATTTCTTTTGAGGGCAGTAGTTTGTTCACGTATAACTCCGCCCTTCAGTGGCTGATTGGAGTTGGTTAGACGTGATGCAGCCCTAGCTACATCCACGCGTGGATAGTAGGTTAAGAACTCTCTCAGAGTCGCTTCGTTCTCGGAGGAGCTTCTCTTCGACGGCAACTTTCCGGCAATCCATGAATTGCTTGATTTATACATTCTCTTGTCTATCTAGTGTTACAAGAGATTCAGACTGGGGCAAACATTCGGTGGTTGACTCAGAGAGTGCCGCCGCAGTTGCCGGACCCGAGTGTGGCTGTTATGACGGTTGCCAGTCAAACAGATTGGGATATATACTGATCCCTACGGATTCGAAGTGCCAGGGTCTTTGGGTTCCGCAGTCTTTTAGCTATCAGTTTAACTTCCGCGGAATAATGTTTTTTAGGCTTGCTTTATGTCATTGCATGAACATTATTCAGAAACGCATGCCCAAATTCCTGTCCTTTAATTCGACAGTAGTGGCGTATCTCCGGAACCAGGGAGGCACTCTTTCGTTTCCGTTATTCAATTTAATGGAAAGAATCCGTCTGTTGGTTATAGTACACCAAGTTCAGTTTTGGTCCGTCATATTCTGGGTCGTCTGATTGTTTTATCGCACTCCCGTTCTCTTACGGGTCGCTTGTTGCTGTCAGAATGGACTCTCAACAAACAAGTATTCAATCAGATTTGCTATCTATGGGAGCGCCCAATGATGTTTTATTTATGACACAGCTTGCTAATCAATTGCAGACGTATGTGTTGGCTTGTCCAGATCTCTGAGCTAATACTGTTAACGCTCTATTGATCTATAGGACGGAATGATAGGATACGCGTATCCTCCGGCGCTGTTGTTTTAGCAGGTATTGCTAAGATAAACAACCACAATACATTTCTGTTGATAGCATCTCTATCTTCACAGAGATCATGAGTAATTTACTCTCTTGTCTACTGTGGATCTTAACGTGAAATCTTCCTCTATGTGAGGATCTTTTTTCACTGGGTAAATCGTGTCATCTTTATCACAACCAGCAAGGTCGCAACCTTCATGTATTACGTTGTGTGGTCCGTATTGCATTGTAAGCACTGTACTGGACGAGCTTTGGACGCGATTTCTTACTATAGGAGATCCTCTTCTTCGCTATTCTATGCGACTAAAGTGGAGGCTCTTCCGTCGTGGTGTAGGGATCATTATGTTCATATGGTTGATCCCTCCATACTACTCATTGCAATTTTTTAGTATACTTGTTTCACAAGATCTACTGCAGCCTGTTGTTATTTAGGTTATAGGTTTATGTTACCTCATACCTATGCACTCTACGATAGTTTACAATTGAGTCTTTTGTCTCTTTATCTAAGTCAGTTAGTAACTTTTTGATAAACAGACTTAGAATCTTTAGATTAAATTCCTATACGGATTTTAACTTCGGTTCTTATTTAGCTATGTAATCATTTGAACCTCTGGAAACAGTAGTTTTCATATTCTGACCTTTTAGACAGTAATTTTGTTGGTTCTCTTTTACTGTAGAGTCAGTGAGTTTAATGCACTATCGATGGATGATTTTCACTTTCATAGTTTCGGAATCAATACTTCCGTTACTATTTAGGTTGGATTGTTGCATAAGAGTTAGGCTCCTATTATCCGGAACCTATTATTTTAAGGTCCTTCCGTCTTCGTATGGGCATAGGCCTTTACTCTTTCCGGGTACAGTTTATAAACAGATATCTGTTTATTACAAGGGCGTAAGCTTCTTCTGTCTTTGATGTCTAGTAGAAGGACGTTACGCTCCATTTTATTGTTAATGGATTCTATTAACCAGCGTACTGCTTATGGTATATCATTGGCTTAGCAGTTGTGCTTAAGATTTCGGCTCATGAAGTAAGAGTTCTTCTACTTCTTGGGCTTACATTAATAGTGTTGCTATTATAGATTTTTGAAGGCTGCTCATTGCGCTCAGCCATCCATTCATGAATTTTATCTCAGAAATATCGAGTCCATTTCTGGAGGCCTCTATTGTTAGGTCTATTATCTACTGCTCAGAATGTCATTCACTTAACAGTTGCTACTATAGCTAGGTAGGCTGTCTGTTTCGGCAGTGTCTCCGTTCGGCTGCCCTCTTCGCTCTGGGCTATTTGACCCAGGGCAAGAAAAAGGGGGGGGGGGGAGGGTGTTCCCTTGGGTCACCTGTTTTTACTATGAAAACAAGGGGATACCTCCTCCGGAGTTAGTAATTCTGAGCTGTTATTGGGATGGTTGTTTAGTGAGAAGTTTAAGTTTATAAAATTCATTCAAGTCTTAGTTTTTAAAGTATAGCTTTTGAATATTGCATATGTCAACGGACATGATTATGCAATTCTCACACACTTTTAGGAGTATAAGAGTCTCTATTCTCTAGACTTACTTTATTATTGGCTTACTTTAAAAATTATTAGTATAAGGATTATTGGATATTAATAGAGTACATGGATGTATGAAGCTCAATTTTTGGAAGGTGTTGTATCTTTCTAATTTATCATAAATAAGAAAGATACATGTAAGGCCTATTACTTCTTTTCCCTACAGGGGATGACTCTATTTTATTTTATTGAGCGTATTCCATTTTGCTCTATGTCCTTGGCCCTCCAGCCTTTTTACTATTCAGCTATGTCTGGGTCATTGGTACAGTATAAAAATGTTAAAAAATTTATAGTAATTTATATATTTTTTATACTTACCAATGACCCAGACGGGGATGGCCCTCCCAGGAGTTGGGAACTCTTGCCTCCCCGCTGAGTACATAGCGCTTACCAGGCACTGGTTATTAGAATGATAAATGGCGCCAATTTCGGAACGTCCTTGACACTGCGCATGCGCAGTAGGGGCGAAGTGTGGAGGGCCTCTCAGGACATGTTTTCTTTAGTTTTAGATGCAAATTTTGGGGATTGGGGGGCAAAATTTGTGTTTGGCCCTATATTTTAAGAGTTAGCACCAGCTATGTCTGGGTCATTGGTAAGTATAAAAAATATATAAATTACTATAAATTTTTTAACTTTCGAGGCATGGGCCTCTTGTTGTCATTCTTGCTAATTGTTGCACTGCTTATTCAGTGCTTCCTCTCCCCTAGCCTTCTAAAGTCCCCCCTGGCAATTCTCCCATGCTTTTGGCATATTTTTGAGAAATTTCATTTCTAAAATTTCCTGGGAGAGTTGCTTGGTTACAGAATGTTTTCTGTTATTTTCCCCATAGTTACGTTTTCACCCATGGGTGTATAACGTTTGTGTTCTGCATCTTCCATCTGATGTTCTACAGATTCTCCCCTTTTGCATCAGATAGAGTGTAATTGATGACTGATTCCGGGCCAGTTTTTTCAGTGCCTGGAGTCATGTTTTCTAGTGTGTTTACACTGTTTGTTTTCATTGGCAACAGCCTTTTTTGAGGGGGGCTGTTTGCCTTTGTGGTAGTTTATCTCATTATAAGATACATTTATATTATCCGAAAGTGTCTCATTAATTATTTTATATAAATTTAATATTTTTGACCACACTTTGCCATCGAATCCATCGGGGCTCAACGTTACTTTTCAGCAACTTGGGCTTCTCTGAAAAAATATTTTTTCAAAATTATTTTGTTTTGCAATTGTTTTTTCATTTATTAATGGATCATGTTATTATGTATCTTTGTGTCAGGGGTTTTTGCGAGTAACTAGGACTTATTGTTGTTCTTTCACAATGAAGGGACGTTGTTCAAATTGTAATAGGAAGAAATCTTCCTCTGACTTTCATGATCATTGTATTAATTGTAGTCAGTGTTCTCGCATTAATCCCTGTCCTATATGTGAATATTGGGATGAGAAACATTGGAAACGTGTGTCACGATATGTTGTTTCTGGAGAAAGAGCGATGCCGGCTCTTTCTCCGCAAGGTCACTCTACTCTCTCAGTTTCTATTTCAGAGGAACCAGAACAGGGTGATGTTTCCATGTTATCTTCTTCAAGTGTGCGTCCGTCGTCACAAATGAATTCAGAGCTAGCGGCAAAAGTGCTCATGGAGATTAGACAAATGTCGTCCGCTAGCTCGCCCGGTGTAGCGTCCATTCACCGAATGGTTCGGCAGCCGGGTTCGTCCGATGCGGTCCAAGAGGAAATTTTGGGTGATGCGAGCACTATAAACATAATAGATGCACACCCAGTGACGGCGGATAGTAAGCGAGAACGGAGGAAGCCTTTTAGTCCGGTTCATAGCTCGTCCAGGTCCAGCCGGGCCGCAAGCGAGAGAGGTCCCTCTCTCGTACAACAACATCTGGGACCAGATGTTGTGGTACAAAATGTGTCTTTAGCGGAGCATACGTCCGTCGCTCGGGACGCTCCGTTGTATAAGCAGTCCGCAGAGACTGTTAAGGCTTCCTCTTCTCGTCAGCGCACACGACCGCACCTTGGCTGCGTGACCGCCGATATATTACCAGCTTCGCCGATGAAGGATTCTTCGGCGACCAGGTCACACCATCCAGCAGCCAGGGATTCGAGACCGATGGACTCCGGACGTTCGCATAGGAAAAGTATGCGGGAGCCATCTGATGCGGAGCTGCCCTCGGCGAAGCAGCGAAAGACTGCGCCTCCGCAGGTCTCGACGCCGGACATTCTTGTGCAGATAGCACAGCTTATCGCAGCATCCCAGCAGCCGACAGAAACGGTGTCGGATCGAGAATTATCCGACGGCGCTGGGTCGGTACGCTCCGCCGAAGCATCGGGGGCGGACGACCGGGAACATCGTGAGGTCCGACCGGATGGTGAAAGGGATACGGATGACTTGGAGCTATCCCTTTCGGAACAACATAAAGCTGCCGTGGACTTCATCCGGCACTTTCTCCCTCAAGTTGTTCCGTCGGGCCAGACTGCTGCGCTTCCGGACAAGAGAATTATAGCGTCATTTTACTCTGAATTTTTTGAGCGGTTCAGGGACATCGCTCCCGAGTTTCCGTCGCAGTCCAATAATGTTGCTAGAACATTTGAATTATTGAACGACGCTATATTTAAACTTGCTTCCAGGACGGGGAAAGCAGGTTTCTTGTCCGCTAATACTCTCAACCTGCCTTTCATTAATGCAAGGAATAAATTCGATACGGCAGGACAGGGTATACCGAGAGTTCCTCTGCGTATGGACGACGAGGCGGAAGACTTAGAGCTATCATTACCGTCGTCAGCTTCTATTCCAACCGCGGTGTTGGAAACAGCTATTGCGTCTAACAGAGCCAATTTAGATGCCTTATCTTACGCAGATCACCTTACTAAGGCGTTATCACTGCGCCTTCAAGGGGAAGAGTTTCAGGATATACAATCCTCTTTAAGACTTCTTTCAAGGGCAGTAGCTTATTCCACGTGTAACTCCGCCCTTTCAGTGGCAAATCTGGAGTTGGTTAGACGTGACGCAGCCCTAGCTACATCCACACTAGTGGATTCTAAGGTGAAGAACTCTCTTAGAGTCGCTTCGGTCTCAGGAGAACTTCTCTTTGACGGCAAGCTTTCCGCTATTTATGATAAAATTAAAAGAAAGCTAATGATTCTCTGTTGTTCAGATCGGCTCCTAAGAAGTCGGATACAGCAGACACGAATAAGACAGGCACTTCTGGGTCTAATGCGCCCAAGAGAGGTTCCTATAGAGGTTCCGGTGCGTCCTCTTGGTCTTATTCGAGAGACCGTCAGGATAGCGACTCTCGTTCGGGACGTTCTTCAGGCCGGGACAATCGGTCGGACGCCCCGAGGTCGACGAGGTGAGGTGCGGGTCGTGGAAGACGTGGTTTCTCCTACCGCAGGCCTCGCAGGTCCAGGAGGTGATGGCTTAAACCTCTATCGCGTTCCGGTTGGCGGAAGGTTGTCGAGTTTTTCACAAGAGTGGGCGTCGATTACGGACGACCCTTGGGTGAGAGGAGTGACTTCGGAAGGTCTAAAGATATCCTTCAAACGAAAGCCTCCATTAACTCGAAGTCCAAAGTGGACTCATCTTCCGTCAAATCCACAGAAAAGAGACGCTCTGTTATCAGAGGTGCAGTCTCTTTTAATGAAGAACGCGGTAGAGGTCGTAGAAAACCAGGAATCTCTGGGATTCTACAGCCATCTGTTTCTGGTTCCGAAACCAGACGGCTCGTTCCGTCCAGTCATAGATTTGAGCTGGATAAACAAGCTGATCGTCGCTCCGAAGTTTTGTATGGAGACGATTCGATCGGTCAGAGCGAGTATTCGGGTGAACGATTATGCAACGAGCATAGATCTCAAAGATGCGTACTTTCACGTCATGGTACATCCGACATTCCGAAAGTATCTACGCTTTGCAGTCCTGGGAGTGGTGTATCAATTCCGGGCGATGTGCTTCGGATTGAATCTAGCACCCTGGGCTTTCACTCGGGTAATGAACTCGGTAATGATCTACTTCCGAGCTCATTCGTCTGCGGTAACGTCGGCCTACCTGGACGACATTCTTCAGAGGTACGGCAACGAGTTAACGCTTCAGAACGATGTTCAGAATCTTCTTCTATTGCTCCGACGTCTCGGTTTTATAGTAAACCAGGAGAAGTCGGATCTGGTGCCGTCCAAGTCATTCACTCATCTGGGAATGAGCTTCGAGACGCACAACAATCTCGTTCGTCTGCCGTTAACCAGAGCGAAATTAGTCAGTTGTTACGCTCGCTATTGTCTGCACGCAGACAAAGTCACGGCGAGAGAATTTATGAGACTGATAGGTCTGTGCGGAGCCGCCGCGGATTTCATTCCGATGGGGCGGCTATGCACACGTCCTCTTCAAATTTTCCTGACTCAGAATTGGAGTGTGAAAATTCATTCGCTCTATGTAGACGTTCTCTTGTCAGATCAAGTGAAACAAGAGATTCAGACTTGGGCAAACATTCAGTGGTTAACTCAAGGAGTTCCGCTGCAGTTGCCGGATCCGAGTTTTACCGTTATGACGGATGCCAGTCAAACAGGTTGGGGTGCATCATTAATCCCAACGGATTCGAGATGCCAGGGTCTTTGGGATCCGCAATTCCTGTGCAAGCACATAAACATCAAGGAAATGATGTCAATTTGGCTTGCGTTACGTCACTGGATGGACATTATTCACGATGCTCATGTCCAAATCCTATCCGACAATACGACAGTAGTGGCGTATATACGGAATCAGGGAGGCACTCATTCAGTTCCGTTGTTCAATCTAACGGAAAGAATCCTTCTGTTTGTGTTAGAACATCACGTTCTTCTTTCGGTCCGTCACATACCGGGTCGTCTGAATGTGCTAGCAGACTCCCTTTCACGAAAGGGTCGCTTGTTGCCGTCGGAGTGGACTCTCAACAAACAAGTATTCAATCAGATTTGCTACCAATGGGAACGGCCAATGATAGACTTATTTGCGACACATCTCAACAATCAGTTGCAGACGTATGTGTCTCCGTGTCCGGATCCAAGAGCATTTGCAGTAGACGCTCTGTCGATCACTTGGGACGGAATGATAGGATATGCGTATCCTCCAGCGCCGTTAATTCAACAAGTATTGCTAAAGATAAAACAATCTCAATGCAAGATTCTGTTGGTAGCATCTCTGTCGCCACAGAGACCGTGGATAAATCTACTCAGGTGTCTGTTGTGGGACCTACCGCGGAAGCTTCCTCCACGAGAGGATCTTCTTTCGCAGGGGAAATCGCGCCAACTCCATCACAACCTGCAAGGTCTCAACCTTCACGTTTTTCCGTTGTGCGGTCCTTCTTGCATGGCAAGCACTTTACAGGACGAGCAGTGGACGCGATTTCTAACTGTAGGAGGACCTCCTCTTCGCTAAACTATGCGGCTAAGTGGAAGGTTTTTCGTCGTTGGTGTAGGGATCATTCTGTAGATATATTTGATCCCTCTATACCAGACATTGCAAACTTTCTAGTATACTTGTTTGACGAAATCAAACTGCAGCCTGTTACTATAAAGGGTTATAGATCTATGTTATCTGATACCTATGCACATCATGATAGTTTACAAATTGGATCTAATGTCTCTTTATCGAAGTTGGTTAGAAACTTTTCGATAAATAGACCCAGAACTCTTAGATTAATTCCTAAGTGGAATTTAGCTTGGGTTCTCCTTAAATTGAAGGAAAAGCCATTTGAACCTCTTGGGACAGTAGATTTCAAATTCTTATCTTATTTCTCTTAGCTTTCTCTTCTGCCAGAAGAGTCAGTGAGCTTCATGCACTATCGGTGGATGATTCTCATTATCGTAGTGTTGGGAACACTATCACCTTCACTACTAATGTGGGTTTTTTTAGCTAAGAATCAGGCTCCTAATAAATATCCGGAACCTATTGTTATTAAGGCTCTTCCGTCTTCAGACGGGCGTAGGCCTTTACTCTGTCCTGTTAGAGCACTACGTATCTATAAACAGAGATCTCAGTTTATCAGAAAGGGACGGAAACATTTCTTTCTGTCTTTGATGCCTAATAGAAAGGACATTTCAGTCCATTCTATTGCTAGATGGATTCAGTTAACTATCCGTACTGCTTATGAAGATTTATCTTCTTCTCAGCAGTCTGTGCTTAAGATTTCTGCTCATGAAGTAAGAGCTCTTTCTACTTCCTGGGCTTATGCTAATAGTGTTGCTATTACAGATTTAATGAAGGCTGCTTATTGGTCTCAGCCATCCACATTTACGAATTTTTATCTCAGAAATATTGAGTCCATTTCTGGAGACCTGCATTGTTTAGGTCCGTTATCTGTTGCTCAGAATGTCGTCCACTAAACAGTTGCAACTATAGTTATGCAGGCTTTCTGTTCCGGCAGTGACTCCGTCCGGCTGCCCTCTTCGCTCTGGGCTATTTGACCCAGGGCAAGGGGAAGGGGGGGGGGGGGGGGGGGGGGGGGGCGGGTGTTCCCTTAGGTCACCTGCTTTATAGTGAAAAGCAAGGGAATGCCTCCTCCAAGTCAGTATTTCTGAGTCGCTTCCGGGATGGTTTTAAGGTGTAATATTAATGTTTAAATTCATTCATGTCTTATTTTTAAAGTGTAGCTCGGTGTGAAGTATTTGTATATGTCAAGTGTCAAACGGGCTTTAATATACAATACTCGGACACTTTTAAATGATTATAAAGAGTCTCAATTCTCTGGACTACTTTATTTATTGGCTTGCTTTAAAAATAATTAGTATAAGGGTTATACTGGATGTTAATAGAGAACATGAATGTTATTGTGCTCAATTATTAAGGGTAGTGTATCTTTCTAATTTAATATTAAATAAGAAAGATACATGTAAAGCCTAATACTCCTTTTCTCCTTAAGGGGTTACCTCTTTACTATATAGTTGAGCTTATTGGATTTTCCTCTATGTCCTAGGCCCTCCAGCCTGTTTACTATTCAGCTAAGTCTGGGTCATTGGTACAGTATAAAAATGTTAAAAAATTTATAGTAATTTATATATTTTTTATACTTACCAATGACCCAGACGGGGATGGCCCTCCCTGGAGTTGGGAACTCTTGCCTCCCCGCTGAGTACATAGCGCTGACCAGGCACTGCCAGTAAGAATGATAATTGGCGCCAATTTCGGGACAACTGCGTCACTGCGCATGCGCAGTAGAGGCGTAGTATGGAGGTCCTTTAGGACATGATTTCTTTTTGTTTTGGATGCAAATTTTGGGGATTGGGGGGCAAAATTTGTGTTTGGCCCTGGTTTTGTTAGAGTTAGCACCAGCTAAGTCTGGGTCATTGGTAAGTATAAAAAATATATAAATTACTATAAATTTTTTAACTTTCGTGATTATCAGTCTTGATACCCGGAGTCAACCCCCACCTATTTGGAGCAAACTTTAAATGGCGGGGACGCACCTGATCAACATCAGACCATGATGAAACACCTGGACAGCTTATGTCAAGAACCTTAATACCTAGCCCTGTCACCTTGAAAGAGCTTTCTATGGCGAATGCTACTCACAATTGTGAAGTAGAGATGGGCGGGGTTGGAAGTTTGAGTTTGGTATCGGTTTCAGTATTTTTAGTGGGGTATACCTTGGTATCTGTTCGGTATTCGGTATCTCACTTGACCGAGATTTGCTGATAGTACCAAAGAGGAATTCACTGTTGGAAAAAAAGAATAAGTGGTTGTAGTATCATTCTACCACAACGCTATAAATGACACTGCCAATGAGCTCAACACTGGCATTCTTTTACAACCACAAATCAAATCTAAAGTAATTTTGTGACTTGTTCTAAATGCACCTTAATGTTTAAAGACCAATTTCAGGCATTTGCTGTCTCAGAGCATGTGACCGTGCCATCTTTGGGAGGTCCTGCTGACAATAGGCAAAACACCTGAACAATGACTTCTAATCAGGTCTTGGCCACCTTAACAGGCAGTTCAGACTTGACTAGAAATCACTGCTAAGCAAATTGGACATGTAGAGGTTGTAGTCTAAAGTCTAGTTATCTGTGCAGAAAAAAATACATTTAGAAGCATTTTTGAGTAAAAGGTGGTAACATGACTTTTTTGGATAATTCGAGTGTGCTGATTCTTAAAATCGACTTTACGTGAAATTTTTTTGAGTCCTTGACCTTGAAAAACAAAAAAGAAAATGGCAGCCCTTCATGTTAATTTTAAATACATTTTTTGAGTTCTCTGAGCATGTGTAACATCATGATGGGTTTGTTACCATCATAGTGCATAGCACAGAGTAGTATTTATCACCAATATTCATATTTGTGTGAATAAACATTTTACAGAACGTTAAGCATCGCAAATTGATGTTGATACGAATCAAGTAGACCATTTTCATGAAAGAGGCTTGTTCTCTTTTCTGATAGGTACACTTGACTTATGATGGGCCGATGTCCTCTGCAGTAGTACAGTGGAACCCTATTAATTGAATAGCCACTTTTCCAATGAAAACTAGTCAACTAACAGTCCCCCAACCTCCCCCCTCCCCCCCCCCACCCCCCAAATCCCACTTGCTCC
Source organism: Pictodentalium vernedei (assembly GCA_031216915.1). Lineage (NCBI taxonomy): Eukaryota > Metazoa > Mollusca > Scaphopoda > Dentaliida > Dentaliidae > Pictodentalium > Pictodentalium vernedei. Next base: position 715,098,311 of record CM062297.1, read on the forward strand.
TCCTGTCCCCAAATTTGAAAAGATTCTATCCCACTTGCTCCTTCCATCCCCAAATTTGAAAAAATTCTTTTCGATTTCCTGCCCGTAGTACAAGTACAGTCCCCTCAGTCCTGAGATTTTGCCCCCCCCCCCCAAACTTTTCACCAGCATGGTCCTCCAGGATTTCAGTCCATGGCTCCACCACTGGTGGGATCAGCTTTGTTCTATTGGTGAGATTTGGTGCCTTGTCATGATATAAAAATTTAGCAAAAATCAACATTTTCTAAATTTTAGCTCACCTGAGCAAAGCTCAAGGGGAGCTTTACTAATCCCTTTCCGTCCACCGTCTGTCATCCATCCGGTGTTAACTTTACATTATCGATTTCTTCTCACAAACTACTCAACCAAATTGAACCAAATCTGGTGTGCATGTTCCCTGTCATATGTCAATTCAAGTTTGTTCAAAACAAGTTGACCCGCCCCTTGGTAGGGCCACATCCAAAAAGTGAGCCTAAATCTTAAAAAATCTTCCCATGAACCAGCAGTAGCAGAGACTTGATATTAGGTGTGCAGCTTCCTTTTGAGGTGTAAACTCTGATTTGTTCAAGAGAAGTTTTAGAGGCTATATTTGCAATCGTTAAGGGAGGGTCAAGAATTTTGCCCCTCCCAAAATTTCTATTTTCCAAAACGAGAGGCTGATTTGAACCAAATTTGATATAAGGTTTTATTGGGACATGAGTAGTTAAATTATGGCAAAAAAATTTTCCTGTCGCCCCATGGGAACCGCTGGAGCTAAAAATAGAAAAAATTTAAAACACCCATATCTCCAAAACTGCACAACACTCAGAATTTTTATTTGGTGTGAAGCTTCCTTAGGACTAACAGAATGGAATGGTAAAAAAATTGCTATCGGTTTTATCATAGGGTACTTGTGCCGAGTCAGCATTTTTTAACACTTGTGGGTAATGGGGAAAACATTAAAGAATCTTCTCCCAAACCACTGGTCCAAAGGCTTTCATATTTCACATATAGCATCATTGGAAGATTGATTCACATATTTTTTGAAATCAATTCCTTGGGTCCATATTTGGGCTCTCTATGGGAGCCCAAATGTTAAAATTAGTGCAATATGAGGAATATTCTTTAACAATCTTCTTCAGATCCACCAATCAGTATCTTTTGATATTTGGTATGCAGCATCCTGGGGGAGAGGGGGGGGGGAGAGATTCAAGTTTGTTTAAGCCAAATCCCTGGGGACATATTTGGGCACAGTGAGCCCGAATTATAACTTAGTTCAACATGAGGAATTTTCTTTAAAAATCTTCTTCTTCAGATTCAGCAGTCAAAATATTTTTACATTTGGTATGCAGCATCTTTAAGGTGGTGAGATTCAAGATTGTTCAATCCTAGTCCCTGGGTTTATATTTGGGCTCCTTGTGGGAGTCCAAATTTTAACTTAGTTCAATATGAAGAATATTCTTCAAAAATCTTCTTCACATCCACCAGTCAGAATCTTTTGATATTTGGTATACAGTAAGTATCCTTAGGGAGGTGAGATATAAGTTTGATAAAGCCAAGTCCCTGGGTTCATATTTGGGCTTCCTGTGGGAGCCCGAATTGTACCAAAATTTCTATTTTCCAAACTGAGAGTCCAATTTGAACCAAATTTGATATGAGGGCTTATTGGATCATAAGTACCTAATTTATGCCAAAAACATTTTTCCTGTCAGGAACTGCAGGAGCTAAAAATAGAAAAAAAGTAAAATGCCCATATCTCCAAAACAGCGCTGAGAATTTTTATTTTGTGTGAAGCTTCCTTAGGAACAGCAGAAAGGAATGGTCAAAAAAAAAATTGCCATCGTTTTTTTTCATAGGTACTTTTCCAGGACTTTGAAAAAATGCTGAGTCATCATATTTTAACACTGTGATTAATGGGAAAAACATTAAAGAATCTTCTTCTCCCATATCACTGCCCCAAAGGCTTTTATATTTCACATATAACATCTTTGGAAGATTCATTCACATGTTTGTTGAAATCAAATCTCTGGGTCCATATTTAGGCTCTCCATGGGAGCCGAAATGTTCAGATTAGTGCAATATGAGGAATATTCTTTAAAAATCTTCTTCTTCCAATCCACCAATTAGAAGCTTTTGATATTTGGTATGCAGCATCCATAAGGGGGTGAGATTCAAGTTTGTTCAATTTGAGTCCCTGGCTTAATTTTGGGGCTTTCTGTGGGTAGGGTGAGGGGGTGGCAGGGGGTGCATGTTGGGTTCAGGTTTGTTCAAATCCATTCCTTAGTGTTTTTTCATAAAATTTGCCTTTCGTAACTTCATTCCTTTGTAGTGTTGATGAATCATGTTTAACTGAATGTGATCTCAAATACTTCTTTGAACCACTTTGGCAGGTGAGCGATTAAGACCACTTGGGGCTTCTTGTTTAAGGAGTCGCTAAGCTCTCCCCTGGTTTTGGTGGATAATCTGCAATCTTTGTGTTTATTTCGGTAATTATCACATCGCTTCAAAATAGTCTACTCCGGTTTCTTTGTGGTTCCTGTTCCAAATGACAGTGGAATAAAAGGAACACAAAAATAAAATGAACACAAATCATATTTCTTGTGATTTTGATAACTATAATTGAAGCAAGTCATGATATTTGAATCACTTTTATTGGTAACTCACACACTCCAATGTTTTCACAATATCTCTCCTAATTTCGACTAGATGTTCGGTTTTGGCTTTGATTTTGCCCAAACATAGAAATTGGGTGAAGTGAGAGGTGCCAAGGTGAAGATACTGACAACTTCACTTTGCCCTCTTGGCTGATCCCTGCGTTGAATTCATCTCGGTCAAGACATGCGATTGATGATTTTGAAGGGAGAAGGATGCCTAATGGGATTTGAAAATTCGTGATATTGCCTAATGGGATTTATTGTTTACACAAAAAACACATGGGGAAAACACGTGTTGATTATAACAACTGCGCATTGGGAATGCAGCATTAACTTGACACCTGACAGTTTATACCTGACAGACCTGCAGTACTGCGCAATTTCTTAAAGTATGTTCAAATAGTACACAAACAATTAGCAATAAGTTTAAAAAACCTTCAGTAGAACCTGCCATCCATTTCACAGGATATATTCTATTTTAATAAGCCTATTTCAAAACTGCCATCTTGGCTTTTAATCTATGCAAAGTCACAGGTCGCGAGGTGTATACATTTCAAGAAAACATGTAAGCAATGGGAGAAGAGAGCTGGTGAAGTGCTTCGGACCTCATTACGTTCATTAGTGCGAATTCAAAAAACATTTAGCCAAGTTTACCACTTGTTTAAGGCAATGGCAATATTGTATGAGAACTTTCCTTATTTTGAATTGAACTCCTATCAACATAAATGTTGTTTGAATGCATGCTGCGTCATGATCCTATGGTCGTGGGCACTGTTTCGACAAGTTTCATGAATTTCCCAAGCCAAGAAACTCTGTGCAACACTTGTTTCCTTGTTGCCACTCAAAACAAGTCCTCGCCTCCATAAAAAAAGTCTTTAAACCTGCCATATCCCATCGTTTAAAGTCGTCTGGGGTTGCCCCTTCAGTTAATTTGAATGCTGACATCGGTTTTACGAAAATTTAAACTTGATATTTTACAAAACTGGCTGACTTGGCTGACACACAACTCAAATGGAAATCACTTGGTTTACACCCCACAACCTGTGACCTTGCATGGATTAAAGTCCAAGATGGCAATTTCGAAATAGGCTTATTTACCCATTTTATTGTTGACAAAAAACAGAACTGCCAATCTGCAGTGTTATGTCTGAGCATGTGACACTTTCAGAGAACGTGCCAGAAGTCAGCTAATTAACATAATTTACCCGTCATTTTTCCCATTTGAACTTTGGTGTTTTAAAACTTAATAAATATGTTTACCTCCAATCTAATATACTACGCACTGTGCACAGATGATTTGGGGTCAAAGATAAATAGTGATGAACCGATAATCGGAATTGGCAATCGGAACCGGCTGGTTATGGGGCATCGGCCGATTATGACAACCAGCAGTTTCCGGTTATTCTATATTTAACACTGACTATTAAAATCTGTTTGATATTTAGCCTTTTCAATACAGTTTTCCTATTAAAAACGAGTGGAGTGCATATCAGGATATTTAGGGATCTGCGGAGCCGAGATCTTACGGAATTTACCATCTGCAATCGGTGCGAGATCGCAACTATTCCCAGCTGATCAAAGTCACTGGTCTTCAATCATGGTACTGTACAACGTTGCATTGGGTACGTGTATAAATAAAATGTGTTCAGTCGGTAGTACTTCATGATGCAAGCATCATAATACAATAAGAAATTAAAATTGGAGAAAAACACTCTTTTGGTTTGTTACGCAACATACATGTATAAGTCGCATGATTGTCACAAACACAGTTTCAGTTTGTCAAGTTCATTTTTTAAAACTGAAGAAATTTCATCAAGGGAGGTAACAAGTTGAACAATGAACTGACGTCACATGTGTTTTTGTAAACAAGGCACCAAACAACTTCACAACACACATTGATATCAAAGTTATTATTCAATCAAGACTCAAAGTATGTGTGCTTAGTACCTTCCTGGTTAAAATAGCCAAGTGTATTGCATTCTTACATAAAACCGTATTAACACTATTTACCAGAATACACACAATCTTCACAAAAGAACAATATCGTGTGATTGTGTCATTTATAACGCTTTTCCCCCACCCCAACTATCAAAAATGCAAATATTATTTTGGCTAATATTGCCCAGCACTAAACATGCATACTCTGAGAACTTAGGTGGTATTGAGCTTTCGTAATTGGTGATTTATCAACAAAATTCTGCAATGTAACAGGCACTAACAGATTTTCTTCTTGGTCCTATTTCAACCATCGGAATCAGCATCGAAATCAGCACAATCGGCAGAGAAATAATCGTAATCGGTTCATAGCAAGTCTTGATAATCGGTTCATCACTAAAGATAATTTATATTTTACACCATATATTGTCAGGTAACTTTTCAATACCCATTTGATCGAATTTGAGCGAGCCTGAGGCTGTGCCCGGTTCATTAAATTTACTTAACGATTCTTGAATCGCATGTGTGGATTCTTACCTAAGACTTTTTAATATTTTTATACTGTATCAATGACCCAGACTTAGCTGGTGCTAACTCTAATATTCTAGGGCCAAACACAAATTTTGCCCCCCCCCCCCCCCAAATCCCTAAAATTTGCATCAAAATCCAAAAGTTAGATGTCCTATGTGGTCCTCCATACTCTTATCCACTGCGCATGCGCAGTAGTCAAGGAAGTCCGAAATTGGAGCCAAATCCTCATTCTTTGTTTGGCCCTTCAATCAGTAACATCACACTGATATCTGTGCTTAAAATCTCAGTATAAATGATGCCAGACACATAATCATGAGAGAAATGGTGGATCTAAGGATGAAATAAAAGGATGAGAGGAAGAAACAGTGGAAGGATGTGTTCAGGGCTGTAACTTATAATTTTTATGAAAAGTTATTTCATGTTCCCTAATTTCGGGGCATGGCCTGATATTTTCATTCTTGCTATGAAATTTCCATTGTTTGTTCAGTGTTTTCTCTCTCCCTTTCCTTAATACCCCCTTGCTATTCTCCCATGCTTTTGGCATAATTTTTGTAATTATTTTACAATGAAATTTCTTGGGAGTTTTTTGGCTTGGTAACAGAATGATTATTCTGTTTTTCCCCATGGTTACGTCCTCACTCTAGGGTGGTTAGGCATTTCAGTCATGCATCTACCATCTGATGTACTGCAGTTTCTTCTCAGGAAGCCTCTATTTTACATCGGATAGTGTTAAAATTGGTTACTGATTTCGGGCCATATTTTCAGAGCCTGGAGTCTTGTTTCCAGTTTTATTCACTTTTCTTTACATTGACAACGGTTACTTCAGACAATGATTCCTTGTCATCTATTAAGTTCTGCTCATAGCCCGATACATAATATTGTCCGTAAGTGTAACATTAATTTTAGACATGATTTAAAATTTTTGTCCACACTTAGGCTTTTTTGGGATCCATTTGGGCTCATTGTTCCCATTGGGAACTTGGGCTCAACTTGAAATTTTTTTTTTTCGAATTATTTTTTTGAAATGTTTGTAATGGATTATATTATTATCATGTATCTTATTTTCAAGGGTTAGTGCGAGTACGTTGACTGTTTAACTTTTTATACGCCCGTTTATGTCCGTGTGTCCGTCTGTCTGTCCATAAACAATTTGGTTTCCGTTCATTTAAAGTCAAACGCCTTGACGGATCGACATCAAACTTTCAAAAGTTGTTTTTAGCATTAAAATACAGGTCAAGTTCGATATTGGTGTTTCTCTGTCCATCTACTGCAGAGATATCGCCCTTTGAAAACACAATTTTTCTAAAAATATTGGTTTCCGTTCATTTAAAGCTGAACGCCTTGATGGATTGACACCAAATTTTTCAGATGTTGTTTTTAGCAATGAAATACAGGTCAAGTTCGACATTAGTGTTTCTCAGTCCATCCACTGCAGAGTTATGGCTCTTTGAAAACACAATCTTTCGAAAAAAATTGGTTTCCTTTCATTTAAAGTCGAATGCCTTGACGGATCGACATCAAACATTCAGATGTTGTTTGGAGCAATAAAATACAGGTCAAGTTCGATATTGGTGTTTCTCAGTCCATCTGCTGCAGAGTTATGGCCCTTTGAAAACACAATTTTTGAAAAAAAAAGTGGTTTCCTTTCATTTAAAGCCGAACGCCTTGACATCAAGTTTTTCAGATATTGATTTTATACACCCGTTTGAAAAACGGGATGTATTATGTGAATGGTCTCTCCACCCGTCTGTCTGTCTGTCTGTCCGTGGACACATTTCGTTTTCGGACGATAACTTTGATTGTAATGGTTTGAGCTGAGTTAAATTTGGCATGTGGATTTAGTATGACAAAATACACGATGGGTTCGATTTCCGTTTCTAGCGGCCCATTTGCAGTAGAGTTATGGCCCTTTATTTATGGGAATTTAGCCCAACTTTTCGTTTCTAGACGATAACTTTAGTTTGCCTTGACCGATTTATTTCAAATTTTCAGTTTTTTGTTTTTGACCACAAAACACAGCTCAAGTTCACTTTTGACCACAATCGCAAATACCTTTCTAGAGTTATTCCCATTGAACGATTGCAAATTTGTGGATTTTGTGGTTTCCGGATGATAACTTTAGTTTGCATTGATCGATTTTTTTCAAATTCTCAGATTTTGTTTTTGACCACAAAGCACAGCTCAAGTACACCTTTGGCCATAATCGCATGTACCGTTCTATAGTTATTCCCCTTGAATGATTGAAAATTTGGGAATTATGTGGTTTCCAGATGATAACTTTAGTTTGCCTTGACTAATTTGTTTCAAATTCTCAGATTTTGTTTATGACCACAAAGCACAGCTCATGTTCACTTTCGGCCAAAATCGCATGTACCTTTCCAGAGTTATTCCTCTTGAATTTGTGCATTTTGTGTTTTCCGGATTATAACTTTAGTATGGCCTGACTGATTTTTTATACGCCTGTTGAAAAACCATCGAATTATGGAATCAGTCTGTCTGTCTGTCCATTTGTCCATCCATTTGTCCATCCGTCTGTCTGTCTGTTCGTCAACATTTGGTTTCCAGATGATAACTTTAGTATTTTTTTTTCGATTGACTCCTAAACTTGGTATGTGGTTTAATCAAGACAAAGACAGGTCAAGTTCGAATATGCTGTCAGTTCGAACTTCGAAGTTCCTCTGAATTATGGACCTTGTTGGACATAGAATGCATCAAATATTTGGTTTCCGGATGATAACTTTTATTGTTTGTTTTCCGATTGGTTCCAAACTTGGTATGTTGTTTAATCACAACAAAATACAGGTCAAGTTCGAACATGGGGTTGGTCCAAACAATTTTCACCCTCACCCCCATCCTTACCCCAATCCTTCAAAAATACAAAACGGGCATATATTGTCCCACTACGCGGTGCTCTTGTTTCAAAATGAAAGAAGTTTGTTCAAATTGTAATTCGAGGAAGTCTTCCTCTGATTCTCATGTTCTGTATATTAATTGTAGTCAGTGTACTCACACTAATTCTTGCTCTGTGTGTGCCAATTGGAATGACAAACGTTGGAGACGTGTGTCACGGTATATTGTTAGTGATGAGAGGTCCATGCCGGCCCTCTCACCACAGGGTCACTCTAGTTTTTCAGTCTCTCTTTCAGAGGAACAAGAACAGGGTGATGTTTCTGTGATGTCTTCATGAAGTGTGCCTCCATCATCGCAGATAAATGAAGAGCTAACGGAAAAAGTGCTCAATGAAATTTGGTAAATGCCTAAGAGGTCCCAGGTAGGATTGACGGCATTGTCGCCTGCTAGCTTGCCCGGTGAAGCAATCATTCACGAATCATTCACGAAATGGTTGTGTCCCCGGGTTCGTCCGTTGCGGTCCAGGAAAGGAGATCGGGTGTTGCAAGCACTATAAACATGGATCGTGCACACCCGGCGACGACGGATCCGAGGATAGTACGGAGGAAGCCAATCAGTCCGGTACCTAGCTCATCTAGGTCTGTCTGGACCGCAAGCAAGAAAGTTCCCTCTCTCTTACAACAAGATCTGGGACCAGATGTTGTTGTACGTAATGTTCGTCAGTCGGATCATACGTCCACCCCTCGGGACGCTCCGTCGTATAGACAGTCTGGCACGACTAGTCTATTGGCTTCCTCATCCTCACGGCAGCACACACGACCGCAACTTGGCTACGTGACTTCTGATATCCAGTCTGCTTCAGCGACCAGGGATTCCACGCCGATCAGGTCACGCCATCCGGTAGCCAAGGACACAAGGCCTTACCAGTCGGGACGTTTGCATAAAAGAAGTATGCAGGAAGTAACGTCCCAGGAGCTCCCAGCGGCTAAATCACGTAAGACCGCAGCTCCACAGGCCTCCGTGACAGACTTGCTATCACAGATAGCTCAACTCATTGCAGCATCCCAGCAGCCATCAGAAACTTTTTCGGAACAGGAATTGTCTGAGGAAGCTGGGTTGGTTCGCTCCCCTGCAGAGTCAGAAAGGGACGACCGAGAATCTCATATGGTCCAGTCGGATGGCAAAAGGGAATCAGCGGAGCTGGAATTTTCCCTTTCTGAACAACATAAGGTGGCTGTAGATTTCCTCTGGACCAAAATGCTTCATTACCGGATAAGAGACTGATAGCGTCACTGGACACAGACTTTTTCGGCCAGATTAGGGACACTGTCCCGAGTTTCCGACCCAGTCCAGAAATGTCACACGGACATTTGAACTTTTGAATGACGCTATATTCCATCTAGCCTCTAAGATTGGCAAATCCGGTTTCTTATCGCCTAGCGCTATACAGCTGCCTTTCATCAATGCAAGACATAGATTTGAAATGGCAGGACAAGGCGTGCTGAGAGTTCCTCTGCATTTGGACAACCAGGCTGAAGACCTGGAATTGTCATTGCCGGCATCCATGTCTATTAACTCCAGTATACTGGAGATGACAATCTCATCTAATTGAATTAATTTAGACGCATTATTTTACGCAGATCACCTTACCAGAGCGTTATCATTACGTCTCGACGGGAAGAATTCCAGGATGTTCAAACTTCCTTAAGAGTTCTTTCGAGGGCTATATAGCATATTCTACGTATAATTCCGCCCTTTCAGTGGCAAATCTGGAGTTGGTCAGACGTGATGCTGCCCTGGCTGCGTCCACTACCTTGGACAGTAAGGTGAAAAACTCTCTTCGAGTTGCTCCGGTCTCCGGAGAGTTTCTCTTCGACGGAAAGCTTTCTATTATCTATGATCAGATTACTAAGAAAGCTTCGGACTCTCTACTTTTTAAATCCACTTCTAAAAAGTCGGACTCAGCAGAGAAGAGTAAGGCAGGTACTTCGGGTGCGAATACGTCCAAGGGAAGTTCCTATAGAGGATCCAAGAAAGCCTCTATGTCTTACTCTAGAGACCGTCAGAGTAGCGACTCAGGCAGGGGCCTTTATTCTGGCCGAGATAACCGGTCAGATGCCCCTAGGTTGACGGGACGAGTTGCGGGTCATGGGGGCGTGGTTTCTCCTCCCGCAGGTCCAGGAGGTGATGGTTTAAACCTCTATTGCATTCCAGTCGGCGGAAGGCTGTCGAGATTCTTAACCAATTGGTTGTCAATTACGGACGACCCATGGGTGCAAGGGATGATTTCCGAAGGTCTAAAACTGTCCTTCAAGGAAAAACCTCTGTTAACTCGAAGTCCACGTTGGACTCAGCTTCCATCAAATGTTTAGAAGAGAGAATCGCTTCTATCAGAAGTTCAATCTCTTCTGGACAAGAACGCTATAGAGGTCGTAGAAAACCAGGAATCTCCAGGTTTCTACAGTCATCTGTTTCTGGTTCCAAAACCAGACGGCTTGTTTTGTCCAGTCATAGATCTGAGCTGGATAAACAAGCTGATATTGGCTCCAAAATTTTATATGGAGACCATCCGATCGGTCAGAGCGAACATTCGAGTGAACGATTATGCTGCGAGCATAGATCTCAAAGATGCATACTTTCACGTCATGGTACATCCAGCGTTCAGAAAGTATCTTCGCTTCGCTGTCATAGGAGTCGTTTAGCAGTTCCGAGCAATGTGCTTCGGTCTGAATCTAGCACCCTGGGCATTCACTCGAATAATGAAGTTGGTAATCACTCATTTCTGAGCTCATTCGTCTGTAGCAACATCGGCCTACCTGGACGACATTCTTCAGTGGTACGGCAACGAGTTAACGCTTCAGAACAATGTTTAGAGTCTGCTTCAACTGCTCCGACATCTCGGTTTCATAGTAAACAAAAAGAAGTCGGATCTAGTGCCGTCCAAGTCATTCACCCACCTGGGAATGAACTTCGAGACGCACAACAATCTCGTTACTCTGCCGTTAACCAGAGCGAAATTAGTCAGTTGTTATGCTCGCTTTTGTCTTCACTCAGATGTAGTAACAGCGAGAGAATTCATGAGACTGACAGGTTTGTGCGGAGCCGCTGCGGATCTTATTCCGATGGGGCGGCTACGCACTCGTCCACTCCAGATATTTTTTACTCAGAATTGGAGTGTGAAGACTCATTCACTCGAAACGAACATCGTCTTGTCGAATCAAGTGAAACAAGAGATTCAGACTTGGGCAGATATTCAGTGGTTAACTCAAGGAGTACCACAGCAACTGCCGGATCCGAGTTTTACGATAATGACGGATGCAAGTCAAACAGGTTGGGGCACAACTCTGAGCCCAACAGATTCCAAGTGCCAGGGTCTTTGGGATCTGCAATTCCTAAACAAGCACATAAACATCAAAGAGATGATGTCAATATGGCTTGCGCTACGTCAGTGGATGAACATTCTTCAGAATTCACATGTTCAATTTCTGTCCGACAATTTGACAGTAGTAGCGTATATTTGGAACCAGGGAGGCACTCATTCCATTCTGTTGTTCAATTTAACGGAAAGGATCGTTCTGTTTGTCCTAGAGCACCAAGTTCTCCTATCGGTACGTCATATACCGGGTCGTCTGAACGTTCTAGCAGACTCCCTTTCTCGGAAAGTTGCATGTTGCCATCAGAATGGACTCTCAACAAACGAGTATTCAATCAGATTTGCTACCAATGGGATCGTCCTATGATAGACTTGTTTGCGACGCAGCTCAACGATCAGTTGCAGACTTATGTGTCGCCATGCCCAGATCCTCGAGAGTTTGCAGTAGACGCCCTCTCGATCTCTTGGGACGGAATGATGGGATACGCGTATCCTCCAGCTCCATTGATTCAGCAGATATTGCTAAAAATCAAGCAATCTCATTGCAAGATTCTGTTGGTAGCATCTCTGTCACCCCAGAGTCCATGGATAAATCTACTCAGGTGTTTGTTGTGTGACATTCCGCGGAAGCTTCCTCCACGGGAGGACCTTCTTTCGCAGGGGAAATCGCGCACACTGCATCACAACCCGCAAGGTCTCAACCTTCACGTATTTCCATTGTGCGGTTCTTCTTGCACGGCAAGCATTTTACAGGACGAGCAGTGGATGCAATTTCTAACTGTAGGAGGACCTCCTCTTCGCTAAATTATGCTGCTAAGTGGAAGGTTTTCTATAGGTGGTGTAGGGATCATTCTATTGATATTTATGATCCCTCCATTCCAGACATTGCTAATTTTCTGGTCTACTTGTTTGACGAGATCAAACTGCAGCCAATAACCATTAAGGGTTATAGGTCTATGCTATTGGATACCTATGCTCATCATGATAGGTCACAGATTGGATCTAATGTCTCTTTATCTATGTTAGTGAAAAACTTTTCGATAAATAGACCTAGAGCCCTTAGGTTAATTCCTAAGTGGAATTTAGCTTGGGTTCTTCTGAAGCTAAAAGAAGCGTGATTTGAGCCCCTTGATACAGTGGACTTCAAATTCTTATCTTATAAGACAGCTTTTCTCTTAGCCCTCTTAGCCTTCTCTTCTGCCAGAAGAGTGAGCTTCATGCACTATCGGTCGATGATTTTCAGTATCGTAGTGTTGGTAATACTATTACTTTAACTACTAATGTTGGATTTTTGGCTAAGAATCAGGCTCCTAATAAGTATCCTGAACCTATTGTTATTAAGGCTCTTCCGTCTTCAGACGGTCATAGGCCTTTGCTCTGCCCAGTTAGAGCCATGTGCATTTACAAACGTAGATCTGAGTTTATCAGAAAGGGACGTAAGTGTTTCTTTCTGTATCTGCTGCCTAATAGAAAGGACATTACAGTCCATTCTATTGCAAGGTGGATTCAATTAACTATCCGTACTGCTTATGAAAAATTATCTTCAACTCAGCAGTTTGTGCTTAAGATTTCGGCGCATGAAGTAAGAGCACTGTCTACATCTTGGGCTTATGCTAATAGTGTTGCTATTATCGATCTGATGAAGGCTGCATATTGGTCTCAGCCTTCCATGTTCACAATTTTTTATCTTAGAAATATTGAGTCCATTTCCAGCGACCTATGTTGTTTAGGTCCATTATCTGTTGCTCAGAATGTCGTCCACTAAACAGTTGCAACTATAGTTAAGCAGGCTTTCTGTTCCGGTAGTGACTCTGTCCTGCTGCCCTCTTCGTTCTGGGGACGACATAGGACATCTAATTTTTGGATTTTGATGCAAATTTTGGGGATGGTGGGGGGTGGGCAAAATTTGTGTTTGGCCATAGAATATTAGAGTTAGCACCAGTTAAGTCTGGGTCATTGGTAAGTATAATAAAAAATATATAAATTACTATAAATTTTTTAACTTTTCATATTTCATATAAAAAATTTGCTACCACTATTTGGAGGGATTTGTTGTCAGTCCTGTTGAAGTAAGCATAGATGGCACAGCGTTTACCTTTGCCCGACATGTGATTAAGAGGGCATAAACTTACCAGTTCTGGGAAATTTGTTCAAACCGAAAGTCTAGGTTTTTTTGTTAAGGCGGTGGTTCGGTTTCGGATTTGAAAACAAAACTGAATTGAACTGAACCAAAAAACCGCCCAGCCCTAGAGTCAGGGTAATTTCTTATCAACCTACCACAATTGTTTACTACAGGCTTGCACTACAGTGGAAGAACCTAACTCGGATAAAATACTCTCTATTTTAATCTTTCCCAAGATTTGGGAAAGAAAAGTGGTGTAAAAACACCACGAAAAAATAAGCCAAAACTGGGTCAAGCGCTATCGGCACACACCCAGTATGGGATGCTCTTCCATAGTACAAATCCACGACTACTGTAAAACAGTGCGCAATGCGTCAATTCGTCGTTCTTTTGATTATCCGCACACGTGGTGGATGTGTGCCATCTTTGCTCAGTAACAGTGATATTTTAACTCGTCGATATGGTTTTCCTGTGACTGGAATTATGGATCTGAAGATCGTATAATAACAGGACTGTGTTTTATATATTCTCGTTTATATTTTCAACCACATTCTCATTGTATATTATTTACCATTCCGTTTTTGCGATTGTTTTGTTTTCGACATCACTCGATTCGACAATGAATTTTTCAGTTGATGAATTGTTTTTGGAGTTAGGTGTCAATCTGGGACTGTCTGGACAGGATTTCTTCACTCTGTTGAGGGCTGAATTTCTGTTTTTTCGGTCCCTGTCGACCGTCTGGGTTCTGTCATGTACCCACCGTTTTTTTCTGCCACCTTCTCTCGTAGTTGAGGGTGTTCTTCTACTTTCTGTTTCTGTTGAGTTCACCTTTTTCTTCTACTGCTCTCACCTCTGTTATTTCCAGTTCGGTTCCTTTAGGGCAATTCCTTTTGCCCTCGCCTTGGTGCGTTCTTGTGGCCGTTTCTTCGGCACCCGTGGGTGGTGTGGAATGCTGTCGTTTTGGGAGCCTCCCGACTTGACCACATCTGGTGTGAGTTTACCCCTCTGTGGGGGATGTGCAGCTCCTCCTGCCCCTGCAGGGGGGGGGGGGGGGGGGCACTTGTTTTGCCCCCCCAGCCCCCCCCCCCCCCCCCCCGACTCGACCACATCTGGTGTGAGTTTGCCCCCCTCCATGGGGGATGTGCAGCTCCTCCCGCTCCCGCGGGGAGTGGGAAACGCTATCGTTTCCGGGTCGCCCGATTCGACCACGTCTGGTGAGAATTGCTCCCCCTCCGTGGGGGATGTGCATCTCCTCCCACATCAGCAGGGGGGGAGGGGGAGGGAACGCTGTCGTTTCGGGCATGTCTGGTGAGAGCTATTCCCCTTCCATGAGGAATGTGCAGTTTTTTACTGTGGTGGATACTGCGGGAGCTGTTGGATTTCTATGCACCCTCTCCAGTCGACATCGGAGGCTGTCACTAGGGTTGTGACTCCTCCTTTGGAGGACGAGCTTGGTGGCTCTCTCTGCTTTTCCGCCAGTTCCAACAGCTCCCGTCGTATCTGCTGCTACTGCTGTTCCGTCTACAACGTCATTGGGCACCGTTTTTAGCCAGCCTTGGCTTATCCCTGCAAGGGTCTGCAGGGTTGTCTGTAGTGTGATTGTGGAGTATCGGCCTCAGCCTTCCCTGACTTCCACTCGGCGAAGTCGGATGGGGCTGCCGACTGAACCCCCTACTGTGTCCTCTCAGCTGTTGAGCACAGTAGTTTTATACCTGCAGTGGTCTGCTGTGGTGTCTGGTTGTGTATACGTGGGGGTATCGGCCTCAGCCTTCCCTGACTTCAACTTGGCGAAGTTGGAAGTGGCTGCCGGCCGGACCCTCTACTGTGGTCTCTGCGCCGTCGAGCACCACAGTTGTCATTGGATTTGGATGTTCTTAGTGGGACACTATGAACTCCGTGGCGTTTCCGTCCACTCATTCTGGCCACACGACCAGTTTTGGGGGACCAACGTCTTTTGTGCAGCCTGGACCTTGTGCCCTGCAGAGGTCCCCGGTTACTCTCATGAGTTCCCGCTATGTTGATCCTCGGGGTGTGTCACACCCCTATAACGTCTGCCTTCAGACGTTTCGGCTGCCACCCGTCGTCCCACGTCGGGATTGTGACCCTTCGCTGGTTAACCAGTCGACAGTGTCGCGATCATCGGTCACGCGCCAACAGCCTACGGAGCAACCCGCTTCTGGGCGTCTTCGACCATGCCAGTCGGTACAGTTGGTTGAAGCATTTTCAGCCTTGGACTCTTATCTAAGTTCCAAGGCTATGAAGGCTCCATTCTTCACCAGGGTTGACACCTTTTTGCCTCCGGCGCATTATCGTTCCTACGATTCCGCCAATCCGTCGGTCTACCAGACTTTGACGGTTTTGGATCAGGACTCCAATTCCCTCAGGCTTTCCAAGTCCAAGTCTGCCGTCATTCCGATGACGACTCTGGAGTCCACATTGGGCTTACCAGTTCAAGGCCATGCCTTTCGGCCTCAACCTGGCTCCTTGGGCCTTCACCAGACTGATGTTGCACATGATAGCTTTCCATCGCACACAGTCCAGGGTGACTGCTTCGGCATATCTGGATGATATCCTCCAGGGGCAATCCAATGCTGCCTTACTGGAGTCGGATGTCGCCACTCTTTTGAGCTTGCTCTCGTCGCTAGGTTTCAGAGTCAACGAGGAGAAGTCGGACCTGGTCCCTTCTCAGTTGTTTTATCATCTGGGGATGGCTTTCCGCACACAATTCAATTTGGTGGCGGTTCCCCAGGCCAAGGTTGTGATTCTCTCAGCTTTTGCTCTGACTCTGTCCCAGTCCACATCTGTGACAGCTCGGAGTATTCTCTGGCTAATCGGTCTCTGCTGTTCGGTGACGAATCTAATTCCTCTAGGTCGGCTGCGTGTCAGACCTCTCCAACACTTTCTGCTTAGTCGTTGGAGGCCGAATGTAGATTTTTTGGATCTGGTGCTTCAGTTTCCAGAATATCTTTATCCTCACCTTCTCGTCTGGGCGGATGTCCAGTGGCTTTCGCAGGGTGTTCCGTTGGACTTACCCACGTCCGATCACGTTCTGACGTCAGATGCCAGCGAGCTCGGATGGGGTGCGATGTTGGATCCTCTATGTCTTTCCATTCACGGGATGTGGGACCAGGATCATGCAGCTCTACACATCAACCAGAAGGAGCTTCTTGCTCTTCTTCTGAGTTTCTGGCAGTGGATCCCTCACCTGTCGAATCGCCAGGTCCTTCTGTTGTCCGACCATTCGACGGTGGTTGCTTACATTCGGAACCAGGGCGGCACGCACTCTGTTCCAATGTACGAAGTGGCTCGGGATCTTCTACTGCTCGCTCAGGATGTCCACGCTGGGGTGGCTGTTCGTCACATTCCCGGTCGTCTGAACGTCCTAGCCGACTCCCTGTCCCTTCGGGGTAGGGTCATTTCCACCAGGTGGATGCTCCACATGGCGGGTTCCATCGATCTCTTGCGACTCGTTGGAATCATCCGGTGGACACTTTCGTGTCCCCGTGTCCAGATGCTCTGGCTTTCGCCGTGGACGCTCTGGCCCTCCTTTGGGATGGTCTTGTCGGCTACGCCTTCCTACTGGTTCCGATTCCGCCTCAGGTTCTCGCCCAGATATGAACCTGCAGTCGTCGAATCCTTTCGATCACACCCGTCGCCTCGGTGGGTGTGGATCAATCTGCTCCGCTCTCTGTTAGCGGCGGTTCTGGATGTCTCCCTCTACCTCGCGACTTTCTTTGCCAAAGTCACCCGAGGAGGTTTCACGTTGACCCGACTTCATTGTGCCTTCGCACATGTCTTTTATCGGGCCTTGTCTCTCCGTAGTGGTTTTTCGAGACACGCAGTGGAGTTGCTTTTCTTCTTCAAGGAGGCACTCACTCCACTGGTTTAGCTTCTGTGGCTAAATGGAAGGTTCTTCTGTCGATGGTGTGCGATCACTCTGTTGCTTCTGTCACTCCTTCGATCACACTGCTTGCGGAGTTTCTGGTATGTTTGTTTCTGGGGGTCTCCAGCAATGGGTACATGTCCATGCTTCAGAGACATTTTTTCATATGTGATACCGCATTGCTTCGACACTCATCCTTGCCTCTCCAAGCTTGTTTAGCTCTTTTCCATGAAAAGGCCTAGGATTTTGCAGTTTACTCCAAGATGGTCACTTTCTTGGGCGCTGCTCTGCTTGGGGGTGGGGGGCGTTCGCTCCTTTATCCTGGATGAATATGCATTTTCTCACATGCCAGATCTCTCCTGCATCCATTTCTTGATGGTTTTGTCTTGCTGTTCGTGCAGCTTCCGCTCGTTTAGCTACTGGTGATTGTATGACCAATTGTTTTTTCTGCCACGAGGTGCGTGCATTGTCTTCCTCTTTTAATAACTCTGTCATGTTGTCGGATGACGGATGTTATACTGGCAGCCTTCTGGAGAAATGCTACATTCTCCTTTTATCTGCAACAGTTGCAGGAACCGACAGAGAACCTTGGGGCCCTCTTTCTTCGGCTCAGGCTGTTGTCTATCCCAACCTTTCAGCTTTTTTCAGGGTCAGTTCCAGCTTTGTGCTGTTACTACCCTTTCTGTCTGTGCGTCGCACTTCACCATACGCCTCATCTTTCATTGTCTTTTCTAATGTTTGTGATGCTATGGTTTGATAGGCCTGGGGATCTCTTCCTCTGTCCACGGTCCCAGTGCTATTGAGTTATGTGTGGGTTGGTTATGTGATTCCCTCCATCCTTTTGTCTATTCAGCTTGTAGTAAACAATTGAGGTAGGTTGATAAGAAGTATAAATTTTATAGTAAATTTCCTTTCTTATTATACCTACCAAAATTGTTTACATGGAGGCCCTCCCGTCTTCTTATTCGGGTAAGAATCCTTCCTCCCCGCTGATCACATAACTCCTGTGTTGTTCGGAATCAAAAGAATAACGAATTGACGCATTGCGCACTGTTTTACGGTAGTCGTTGATTTGTACTATGGAAGAGCGTCCCATACTGGGTGTGCAGAGGTATGGTTAATGGTTTTGTGTTGGGAAAATTATATTCAGTTAACAGGGTTATTCAGTTGAAAGATATCCAATTAAGTGGGCTCCACTGTATTCATATACAGAGTTCATAATGGCCCTTGAAAACCATTGCAAATGCTTGAAAATTGAGTAGTGTCATTGAAATTCTTTTTCCCCTTTTGAAATTGATACACTTTTCTTGTGTGGCTTATATATATAATTAACCCACTGCAAACTGATGTCAAAATAACAAATTTTCAAGCTGCAAATTTCACCCACAATGCAACTAGGAATTTAACAAATTCAGTCTTGTTTGACAGAGCTTTTTGAGCTCTGTCAAACAAGATTGAATTGGTTAAATTTCTATTTGCATTATTGGGAAAATGCCTCTTATAATTTTGGTATTTCAAAATCTCTGTATACAGGGTTAATGCTCAACAGTCAATTTATATCTACAGCTGGGATGCAGGTTAATGAAACAAAAACTTTTCTCTCAAACAAATCTTTTAGCTCCAATTGCGGGCCAAGATCATACTCAGGGCTATTGACCGAAAATCTTGAACCTCATCAGAAAGGAGCTTGGAAAGGTCAATGGAACTCCTTGAATTTTTAATGCAGCTCTGTCAAACAAGATATAAAAGATTAAATACCTGTACTAGATATAATAAAAGAGGGGAATTCTGTGTTTGCCGGGGTAATTTCTTTATATTTTACAAGATTTTTTCTTCAGTTAACAGGAGTTTTCTCTATAACCCAGCTGTATAACCAACATGCAGTTGACAGGTCAAATTTGTATTGAAGATATGATAAATGGTTTTGTGCTTGAAAGTTATATTCAGTTTACATGGTTATTATGCCCCCGACTTGAAAAGTTAAAGGGGAGTCTAGCGGAGACCTCCGTCCACCCGTACTAATCTTTTCCATTGTATCTCAGCCACTGCTACTCCGATTTGAATGATATGTGGTGTTATGATAGAGCACCATAGGGGAACGATACCTGTGTAGTGTGAGTTTCTTCCACACATTTTTTCCTGAGTTATGGCCCTTTTTCACTCTTTCAACTTAGAAAATCTTTTTTGGTCGGGGGGCATTAGCACTGCTTTGCAATGCAGGCCTCTTGTTCAATTAAGGGATATCCAGTTAATTGGGCTCTACTATACTGTTTGATGTCGGTAATGATATACTCTTTTTTGTCTTTCAGAACTAAAGAATGGACAAGCATAAAGATGCTTCAGAAACCTAAACCAACTGCCAGTGTATGTCTATTGGATACATTCACAGCTTACATCCTTGAGCAGAGCATGATATATCTTTAACTGGTATAGTGCTGGAAGCCCTATTTTGGGCTTTACTAAAAGTGACAGGCAATAACTGTCTGTAGCTACTTTCTGCCTGAGGAAGTCTTTATTGTCCCTGATATGAATCAAATTTTTATACAATACCTTGCTCTCTGACATTTAATTGGATAGTGCCTATAAGGCACTATCCAATTAAATGTAATAGAGCAGTATATGATGAGCTTTGATTTGTTGTCAGAAAAAACTCAGCACTTTACCAGTTAAAGCCTGTTTGTGGATCCTTGTTTTTCAACATGTGTTGTCATTTAGAAGATTCTATTTTTTTCTTGCTTCTCAGGGTATTCTATACATATCAATATGTACCAATGTCTTGAATTTGTTTCGTTTTGTTATAAATTAATTTATATCTCTGTAGATCTCACTTCACCCTGAAATGAAAATAGTTTTTTGTGTTTTGTCGCAACACTTGTTTCAATAAAATATATTATTTGATGCAGTTACTTCAAAAAGTATTGATTACAGAGCAATTTAGTTTATATTCCATTTTTAGCTCAACTTTGGCCATACGTCAACAATTGGATACGGCTCGGGCTAGAAGCCGTATTTATGAACCGATCTTTACAAAACTTCTTGAGTACCTTTGTTATGACTGTGGGACGAGAACGAGTGTTTTTGGGTGCTGTCCGAAATTCAAGATGGCTGCCAGCCGCCATTTTGTACCGACGATGCAGAAATCTGTTTTTTGTACAGAACTTCCATATGAAAGCTCTGATTTGAATAATTTTTTGTATGAATGTTCAGTACCATGAGATACATTACATATCATACGGGTTTTTTTCTCGTGCTTAAATTATGCAAATTAGACTAACTTTGATTTATTTAGTGTTACTTTCAGCACTGTCAGTGCAAATGCCAATACGGCTCGGGCTAGAGGCCGAATTTATGAACCGATCTTTACGAAACTTCTTGGGTACGTTTGTTATCACCGTGGGACGAGAACGAGTGTTTTTGGGTCCGTTCTGAAATTCAAGATGGCCGCTGGCAGCCATTTTGTTCAAAATTAGGGGCAATCAGATTTTTGCGCAGAACTTCCACATGAAAGCTCTGATTTGAATAATTTTTTGTATGAATGTTTATTACCATGGGATACATCACATATAATACGGATTTTTTTCTCGTGCATAAATTATGCAAATTAGACTAACTTAGATTTATTCAGTGTTTCTTTCAGCACTGTAAATGTAAATGCCAATTCGGCTCGGGCTAGGGGCCGAATTTATGAACCGATCTTCACGAAACTTCTTGGGTACCTCTGTTATCACCTTGGGACGAGAAAGAGTGTTTCTGAGTGCGGTCCAAATTTCAAGATGGCTGCCAGTGGCCATTTTGCACCGAAATTAAGTCTAATCAGTTTTTTGTACACAACTTCTATACGGCTCAGGCTGGAGACCGTATTTATGAACTGATCTTTACGAAACTTCTTGGGTACCTTTGTTATCACCGTGGGAGGAGAATGAGTGTTCTTGGGTGTGGTCCAAAATTCAAGATGGCCACCAGCAACCATTTTGTACCAAAATTAGTGCAATCAGTCTTTTGTACAGAACTTCTGTATGAAAGTTCTGATTTGAATAAATTTTTGTATGAATGTTTAGTAAAATTGAATACATCACATATAGTACGGGTTTTTTTCTCGTGCAGAAATTATGCAAATTAGATGAATTTTGATTTATTTAGTGCTACTTATACACTGTAAGTGCACATGTCAATACGGCTTGGGGTAGAGGCTTGAGGGTTTCCAGAAATTGCCAGAGTGGACAGCCACGCCTGACAGAGTGATTAGACCTAATTTCGGTACAAAATGGCCACTGGCAGCCATCTTGAACTTTGGACCGCACTCAGAAACACTCGTTCTCGTCCCACGGTGATAACAAAGGTACCCAAGAAGTTTCGTGAAGATCGGTTGATAAATACAGTCTCTAGCCCAAGCCGTATTGACATTTGCACTTACAGTGTATAAGTAGCACTAAATAAATCAAAATTCATCTAATTTGCATAATTTCTGCACGAGAAAAAAACCCGTACTGTATGTGATGTATTCCATTTTACTAAACATTCATACAAAAATTTATTCAAATCAGAACTTTCATACAGAAATTCTGTACAAAAGACTGATTGCACTAATTTTGGTACAAAATGGCTGCTAGTGGTCATCTTGAATTTCGGACCACACCCAAAAACACCCGTTCTCATCCCACGGTGATAACAAAGGTACCCAAGACGTTTCGTAAAGATCGGTTAATAAATACGGCCTCTAGCCTGAACCGTATAGAAGTTGTGTACAAAAGACTGATTAATTTCGGTACAATATGGCCACGGGCAGCCATCTTGAATTTCGGACTGCACTCAGAAACACTCGTTCTCTTCCCAAGGTCATAGCAGAGGTACCCAAGAAGTTTCGTGAAGATCGGTTGATAAATACAGCCTCTAGCCCGAGCCATATTGACATGTGTAGTTACTGTGTGTAAGTAGCACTGAAAAAGTCAAAGTTCATCTAATTTGTATAATTTCTGCACGAGAAAAAAACCTGTATTATATGTGATGTATCCCATGGTACTAAACATTCATACAAAAAATTATTCAAATCAGAGCTTTCATGTGGAAGTTCTGCGCAAAAATCTGATTGCCCCTAATTTTGAACAAAATGGCTGCCAGCGGTCATCTTGAATTTCGGACTGCACCCCAAAACACTCGTTCTCGTCCCACGGTGATACCAAAGGTACCCAAGAAGTTTCATAAAGATCAGTTCATAAATGCGGCCTCTAGCCCGAGCCGTATTGGCATTTGCACTGACAGTGCTGAAAGTAACACTAAATACATCAGAGTTAGTCTAATTTGCATAATTTACGTATGAGAAAAAAACCTGTATTATATGTGATGTATCCCATGGTACTAAACATTCATACAAAAAATTATTCAAATCAGCGCTTTCATATGGAAGTTCTGTGCAAAAAACAGATTTCTGCATCGTCGGTACAAAATGGCAGCTGGCAGCCATCTTGAATTTCAGACCGGACCCAAAAACACTCGTTCTCGTCCCACGGTCATAACAAAGGTACCCAAGAAGTTTCGTAAAGATCGGTTCATATATACGGCCTCTAACCCGAGCCGTATCCAATTGTTGACGTACAGACAGATGACGGACGACGGGCCATGACAAAAGATCAAATTTGGCTTTGCCAAAGTTGAGCTAAAAAAAAATCAAATCTGTTTTTTATGCGTTTATCTCAATTTTAGGACGTAAAAGTGCAGGAACTGAAAATAGAAGGAAAAATCCTGTGTATCATGTGGGCACAACTGCTTCATCAAGTTGGTATATGCTTTTCTTAGGAGGGGCATATGCAGCTTATTCGAATCAAGTCCCTTGTTTGATATTTAGACTACCATGTCAGGTGAGCGCCCTCAGGCCCTGGGGCCTCTTGTTTAGTAAATTTTGTTTCTAAACATACCTACCACAATTGTTTACCGGAGACCCACCCTCCAAGGGGATATCTTTGCCTCCCCACTAAATCACAAAATGTCCCGTTGTGCTCAGTAATGCATGAGGTGTGCAGGGAGAGTACCTATAATGTCAAGTGCCGGTCTCGCTCGCCCCTTTTCGATCTCTTTATACTACTTTTGCAATCTTCTACTTTTCCAAATTCGTTTGGAAAAGTTATTAGCTTGAGTTAAGTTCTGAAGTAGGGCTTTCACTTACAGTACGTTACAGCCAATTGTAAACAATTGTGGTAGGTACGTTAAGAAACAAAATTTACTAAAAAATTTTAATTTCAGATGCAATCTTTGCTCATTTCTATTTCGACAGGTAAAATTCTACAGAGATGTGGATAGCAAAGCAGGCAGAGAATTTAGTCCAGATCATGACCCAGTCAGAATTCTCTGCCCGCTTTTGTAATCACAGTAGGTACAAACATTTTGTTAGACTTTATACTTATGCTGTATTCATAGCCATAGATGCTGAAAATGACAGTAATGCCCCACAAAGTAGATCTGTTTTTTATACCCACCCCCTCCCCTGGAATGAGTTTTGAGGGAGGTATACTGGAATCACCTAGTCCATCCATCCGTCCATCAATTCGTCCTATGGGTCGATTCCTTTGAAACTTGGTATTGATGTTCAATTCCATAGGAACCTGTACTCTGGAGATTATAGTTTCGATCAGGCTTTTTTTTTGCCAGAGTTATGCCCCTTTTCATCTTAGAATATGGTGGTGTTGGGTATCGACAGACCTATCTGGGACAGTCACACCTCTAGTTTTATTTTATTTTTGTAATTATTATTTTCCTTCCCTCAGAGGTTCATATACTTGGTTTGCTTATGTTTTAGACACATTCATGTAAAAATACCAAAATTTCAAGTGACAAATTCAGCTAGAAATGTAACCAATACTGTCTTGTTTGACAGAACTCCGCAAACTCTGCCATACAAGACAGAATTGGCTAAATTCCAAGCTGCATTATAAAAACAATTGCTGCTTGAAATTTTGATATGACATCATTGTGTAGAGGGATAATCTACAACATAACATGGCCAGTGGTGCAATTTTTCCATTTTATTAACTTCAGGAATTTATTTGACATAAACCAATTAATTGTTTTTTTAAGTTAACATTGGTAATAAAAAGGGGCCATATGGCAGCCAAAATGACCATACAGGAGGGCCCGAGAAACAGATTTTTAGCTTTTTTAGATGTAAATGCTCAATAAATCAATTTAAAAAATATCTTTTTAACTGGTAGAGTGCTAGAAGCCACTATCATGGCTCTCTTGAGCCTTAGTGGCTTCACACTAATGCATAGGCTTGTTTTTTTAGCAGTAGAAAATAAATGTTTATATACAATTGTTTTGTTTCAATTTATTGGAGATTGCCCACAAGCATTCTCCAATAGCTTGTAACAAAACAGTTGTTGAAGAAGACCTTCCTAAAGAAAGGCTTTTCTTGCTGGTTACATGGCATCTTTGAAAAAAAAATACTCGCGTTTTGAATCACCTTCGAAAAATAATTTAGCACTTAACCTGTTAAAGAAAACTTTTTAGTATTAGCAAAAATATTAAAAATTCTTATGTTTCTTGGAAGTTCAAATGTGGTAAAAGAATTTGAAAAAAATGTCAAACAAAGCTTCGCCGAAATTTACAATTGTGTTGTTGGTTATTTTCATCTCTTGTTCTTGCTATTTCGATTTTGATCAGAAGACAGGAAGTGAAATATCACTTAAAATGTTTCCCACACCACAGGTTTAAAAAAATCTAAATAAAGAAAATTGAATTTTATATACATGGCCAGGTTGGTTTGAGTACTTGTTGGATATCACGTATTTTGTTTGTAATATTGTTTTAGTTTGGTATTGGGTCTGGTGGCAATAAAATGTTTGAAGAAGTAAATATTTTATTACTGTCAATATAAAAACTAGTAAAAGAAAAAAAATAATACCCCTTTCTATCTCTTTCTCAGAAAAAATCACACACAAGTCAAGATAAAAGAAATATCGCACAACCAAAATTTTAGTGGGGAATAAAAATGGAAATACATGTAACCTTTTTATTATATACTATCTTATAACATAGTGGTAAATGGCGAACAAATATTTGTTGATATTCTTTGTCACGACAGATATAAGAGAAGACCTCTCCAGAAGTGACACGCATTATGTAATAAGTTTTGACTGACATTATTGCTTGTTATTGTAATTTAGGAGTTTTTAATTGAAAATGAAATATGTCATCGCCTTTAATAAAATGAATACCTACTGTTTTAGAGGAGATACCAGAATTGTCTTGCTCGTGATTGTATTTAAATCTCATTTTTAAATCACGGTGGTCAGCTGCTCATAGAAACATATTTCCTTAGTCACTTTTGAGATAATTCTGGTACCTACTCAAAAACAGTACATATCATCTGTACAATATTTTGAGAAGCTAAGTAAAAATTAGAAAAAAAAACGAAGGCAAAGTTTTTACTTTCTTCTCAACATTTGGCTTTCATTCACATATTCATCTTTTCCAGGAGGCCTTTGTCCATTTTTTTCTCAAGATGGATCATTTGTTCATTTGGATTCTGCCTTGTAACTGGTAGAGTACAGTCACAATTGGTCATTGTGCAAAAATATGTAACTTTAACCCTTTATCTTACTTGAAAAGCAGGCGACACTGGCAAACAAAATTCTTGAATAACTATTTTTTTTTTTTAGCTCAGTTGACTGAAAGTCAGGGTGAGTTATTCTGATCACTTTTTGTCCGGCGTCCGTCATGAAGGTGGTGTTTGAGGTTTTTCTCCCAAACCACTGACCAAATTTTAATGAAGTTGTACATGAGTAGTGGTTACATAGGGGCATTTGGGTTTTTCTTCAAATTGGGTTCTGCTCATATTGAGGAGGGGGTGGGGCCAAAATGCCTCAATTTTTAAAAAAATCTTCTTATGAACCAGCTGTAGCAGAGACTTGATATTTGGTATACAGCTTCCTTTTGAGGTGTAGACTCAAGTTTGTTCGAGAGACGTTTGAGGGGCAATATTTGTCATTGTTACAGGAGGGAGAAGAATTTTTGCCCTGCCCAAAATTTCTATATTTTTATACTGTACCAATGACCCAGACATAGCTGGTGCTAACTCTTAAAATATAGGGCCAAACACAAATTTTGCCCCCCAATCCCCAAAATTTGCATCTAAAACTAAAGAAAACATGTCCTGAAAGGCCCTCCACACCTCGCCCCCACTGCGCATGCGCAGTGTCCAGGACGTTCCGAAATTGGCGCCATTTATCATTCTAAGTTTGGCCCTTCATCAGTTAACATCTGACTGATCTTTGTGCTTTTAAATCTCAGTTTAAATGATGCCAGACACATAAATATTAGTGAAATGGTGATTCTAAGGAGGATAGAAAAGGAGGAGAGGAAAAGAATGTGTGACAGAATATTATCAGGGCTGTAACTTAAAATTTTTTAATGAAATTATGTTAAGTTACCTATTTTCAAGGCAGCAGCCATTTTGTTGTCATTCTGATTATTTAGTTACACTGTTTTTTCAAGTGTTTTTCCTCTCTCCCTGTCCTTTAAGTTCCCCCTTGCTATTCTCCCATGCTTTTGGCATAGTTTCTGTAATTATTATTACTAAAATTTCTTGGGAGTTTTAGCTTAATAACAGAATGAATTCTGTTCTTTCCCCATGTTTACGTCTTCACCTACGGGTGGTTAGGCGTTGTGTTCTGCATCTACCATCTGATGTTCTGCAGTTTCTTCCCTGGAAGTCTCTGTTTTGCATCAGATGGTGTATTTTTGGTAACTGATTTCGGGCCTGGGTGCCTGGAGTCTTATTTTAGTGTTTTTACACTCATTGTTTACATTTACAACAGCCCTCTGTGTGAGGGGGGGATTTCTAAATAATAATATCTTTATGTTATTTTAATCATAACTAGATACATTATTATTGTTCGTAAGTGTTGAATAAATTGTTTAAAATATTTTTAAAATTTTTGTCCACACTTAGGCTTGGGATCCATTGGGGCTCAACGTTACTTTTCAGAAACTTGGGCTGTTCTGAAAAAAATATTTTTTCAAAATATTTTGATTTCAATTATTTTTTCTATATTAATGGATCATATTATTATTATGTATTTGATTGCCAGGGGTTAGTGCGAGTACCAGGACTTGTTTTCTTTTCTCATTGAAAGGATATTGATCAATTGTTTTAGGAGGAAGTCTTCCTCTGACCTTATTATCATTCTATATGTGGTCAGTGTACTCGCATTAACTCCTGTTCTGTATCGTATGATTTCGATGACAATATGGGAAGCGTATGTCACGGTATGTTGTTGGGGATTTGGACACTCCGGTCCTTTCCCCGCAGGGTCACTCTACTTTATCAATTTCTATTTCAGACGATCAAGATTAGGGTGATGTATCTGTGATGTCTTCCAACAGTGTGCCTCCGTCGTCACAATTAATGAAGGGCTAGCGGAAAAGTGCTCATGTAATACGCCAATTGCCTAAGAGGACCCTAGTAGGTTCGACGGCCTTTGACGTCCGCTAGCTCGCCCGGTGTAGCGTCCATTCACCGAATGGTTCGGCAGCCGGGTTCGTCCGTTGCGGTCTAGAAGGAATTTTGGGGTGATGCGAGCACTATATAATTAACTTAATGCACACCCAGTGACGGCGGATCGGAGGGAGAACGGAGGAAGCCTTTTAGTCCGGTTCATAGCTCGTTCCGGTCCATCCGGACGGCAAGCGAGAGAGGCCCCTCTCTCGTTCAACAACATCTGGCCCCAGATGTTGTGGTACAAATGTGTTGTTAGCGGAGCATACGTCCGTCGCTCGGGACGCTCCGTTGTATAGGCAGTCCGCTGAGACTGCTAAGGCTTCCTCTTCTCATCAGCGCACACGACCGCACCTTGGCTGCGTGACCGCCGATATATTACCAGCTTCGCCGATCAAGGATTCTTCGGCGACCAGGTCACACCATCCGGCAGCCAGGGATTCGAGACCGATGGACTCCGGACGTTCGCATAGGAAGTATGCGGGAGCCATCTGATGCGGAGCTGCCCTCGGCGAAGCACTGATAGACTGCGCCTCCGCAGGTCTCGACGCCGGACATTCTTGTGCACTTAGCACAGCTTATCGCAGCATCCCAGCAGCCGACAGAAACGGTGTCGGATCGAGAATTATCCGACAGCGCTGGGTCGGTAGCCGGGGACTCGAGGCCTGCAGACTCCGGACGTTCGCATAGGAAGTGTGCGGGAGTCAACGTACACGGAGCTTCCAGCGGCAATGCATCGTAAGTCCGCTACGGCACAGGCCTCGGGAACGGACGTGCTTTCCTTAATAGCACAGTTTATCGCAGCATCCCAGCATCAACTGAATCTGTCGCATATATTTTATCCGACGATGCTGGGTCGGGACGCTCCGCGGAAGCGGGTACGGACGTCCGAAAGTTTCATCCGGTCCGACGGGATACCGAAAGGGATTCGGTGGATTTCAAGCTTTCCCTTTCGGAACAACATATGCTGCGATGCCGGATAAGAAACTGATAGCGTCGGTGGACTTAGAAATTTTTGGTTCGGTTCAGGGACATCGTCCCTCAGTTCCGACATAATCCAATAATGTCACACAAACTTTCGAATTATTGAACGACGCTATATATATTATTATTTTATGCTTGCTATCCAAGCATTTCTGGTTTCTTGTTCGAAGAGTCATGGAGATGTCTTTCAAAAGTGTGCCTCTGTCGTCATAGTTAATGAAGAGTTAGCGGCAATAAGTGCTCATGGAATATGTCTATCGCTTACGGAATGACATTCGCTAGCTCACCCGGTGTAGCATACATTCATCGAATGGTTCGGCTGCCGGGTTCGTCCGTTGCGGTCTAGGAAGGAGATTTGGGTGATGCGAGCACTTTAATTAATTTAGTACTCACCCAGTGACGGCAGATTGAGGACAGATCGGAGGAAGCCAACAACATAGGGGACCGCATGTTGTGGTTCAGATATTTTACATTCGGAGCATATGTCCGTTGCTCGGGACGCTCCGTTATATTGACAGTCCGAGAGACTGTCTTTAATGCTTCCTCATCCTCACAGCAGGGCACACGACCGCACATTGGCTACGTGACCTCGAGTATCCGATCAGTTTCGGCATTCAGTGATTCCACAGCGAATAGGTCGCGCCATCCGGTAGCCAAGGGACACGAGGCCTATACACTCCGTTCGCTCGCATATTGGAAGTATGCACGGGGTAACGATCTCGGAGCTTCCTGCGGCAATGCATCGTAAGACCGCTGCTCCTCAGGCCTCGGTGACGGACGTGCTATCCGAGTTAGCACAGTTGTTTCGCAGCATCCCAGCAATTGACGGTTTCTCGGTCGAATCAGGAATTATCCGACGGCGCTGGGTCGGTGCGGTCCGCGGTTGCATCAAGCTACGGACGACCGAACGCTTTATAGGGTCCGACAGGATGGCGAAAGGGATTCGAAAGATTTCGAGTTTTCCCTTTAGTAGTATCGGAAGATGCCTTTCATATCTTCTGGCATTTCTTCCAGTGATTATTTTTCGGACTTCATTGCTGCGATCTTGGATAAGAGACTTATAGCGTCATTGGACGCGGATTTTTCGATCGGTACAGGGACTTTGTCCCTGACTTACCGACGCAGTCCAATATTGTCATTACAACATGTGTTTTATTTTTCGACGCTATATATTATATATATATATACAAGCCTGCTACTAAGCATGATAGTTTAGTTTCTTGTCCGCGTGGCTCATTTCTGCCATTTTATCTTTTTTACATATAGTTTATTTTGGCAGAGCAGGGCAAACCGAGAGTTCATATGCGTCTAGACGGTGTGATTAAAGACTGCATATATTCTTTTTCGCCGTTTATGTCTTTTCCAATTTCAATATTGGGAACGACATTATGTATAGTAGACTTAACTTAGACGCTTTATTATACGTAATCCGCCTTACTGAGGCGTTATCATTACGTCTTCAAGAAAAGATTTACGGGATATTATTCTCAATGTAATTTCTTTTGAGGGCAGTATTTTGTTCACGTATAACTCCGCCCTTCAGTGGCTGATTGGAGTGTTTAGACGTGATGCAGCCCTAGCTACATCCACGCGTGGATAGTAGGTTAAGAACTCTCTCAGAGTCGCTTCGTTCTCGGAGGAGCTTCTCTTCGACGGCAACTTTCCGGCAATCCATGAATTGCTTGGTTTATACATTCTCTTGTCTATCTACTGTTACAAGAGATTCAGACTGGGGCAAACATTCGGTGGTTGACTCAGAGAGTGCCGCCGCAGTTGCCGGACCCTAGTGTGGCTGTTATGACGGTTGCCAGTCAAACAGATTGGGATATATACTGATCCCTACGGATTCGAAGTGCCAGGGTCTTTGGGTTCCGCAGTCTTTTAGCTATCAGTTTAACTTCCGCGGAATAATGTTTTTTAGGCTTGCTTTATGTCATTGCATGAACATTATTCAGAAATGCATGCCCAAATTCCTGTCCTTTAATTCGACAGTAGTGGCGTATCTCCGGAACCAGGGAGGCACTCTTTCGTTTCCGTTATTCAATTTAATGGAAAGAATCCGTCTGTTGGTTATAGTACACCAAGTTCAGTTTTGGTCCGTCATATTCGGGGTCGTCTGATTGTTTTATCGCACTCCCGTTCTCTTACGGGTCGCTTGTTGCTGTCAGAATGGACTCTCAACAAACAAGTATTTAATCAGATTTGCTATCTATGGGAGCGCCCAATGATGTTTTATTATGACACAGCTTGCTAATCAATTGCAGACGTATGTGTTGGCTTGTCCAGATCTCTGAGCTAATACTGTTAACGCTCTATTGATCTATAGGACGCAATGATAGGATACGCGTATCCTCCGGCGCTGTTGTTTTGGCAGGTATTGCTAAGATAAACAACCACAATACATTTCTGTTGATAGCACCTCTATCTTCACAGAGATCATGAGTAATTTACTCTCTTGTCTACTGTGGATCTTAACGTGAAATCTTCCTCTATGTGAGGATCTTTTTTCACTGGGTAAATCGTGTCATCTTTATCACAACCAGCAAGGTCGCAACCTTCATGTATTCCGTTGTGTGGTCCGTATTGCATTGTAAGCACTGTACTGGACGAGCTTTGGACGCGATTTCTTACTATAGGAGATCCTCTTCTTCGCTATTCTATGCGACTAAAGTGGAGGCTCTTCCGTCGTGGTGTAGGGATCATTATGTTCATATGGTTGATCCCTCCATACTACGCATTGCTAGTTTTTAGTATACTTGTTTCACAAGATCTACTGCAGCCTGTTGTTATTTAGGTTATAGGTTTATGTTACCTCATACCTATGCACTCTACGATAGTTTACAATTGAGTCTTTTGTCTCTTTATCTAAGTCAGTTAGTAACTTTTTGATAAATAGACTTAGAATCTTTAGATTAAATTCCTATACGGATTTTAACTTCGGTTCTTATTTAGCTAAGTAATCATTTGAGCCTCTGGAAACAGTAGTTTTCAAATTCTGACCTTTTAGACAGTAATTCTGTTGGTTTCTCTTTTACTGTAGAGTCAGTGAGTTTCATGCACTATCGATGGATGATTTTCACTTTCATAGTTTCGGAATCAATACTTCCGTTACTATTTAGGTTGGATTGTTGCATAAGAGTTAGGCTCCTATTATCCGGAACCTATTATTTTAAGGTCCTTCCGTCTTCGTATGGGCATAGGCCTTTACTCTTTCCGGGTACAGTTTATGTATTTTTAAACAGATATCTGTTTATTACAAGGGCGTAAGCTTCTTCTGTCTTTGATGTCTAGTAGAAGGACGTTACGCTCCATTTTATTGTTAATCGATTCTATTAACTAGCGTACTGCTTATGGTATATCATTGGCTTAGCAGTTGTGCTTAAGATTTCGGCTCTTGAAGTAAGAGTTCTTCTACTTCTTGGGCTTACATTAATAGTGTTGCTATTATAGATTTTTGAAGGCTGCTCATTGCGCTCAGCCATCCATTCATGAATTTTATCTCAGAAATATCGAGTCCATTTCTGGAGGCCTCTATTGTTAGGTCTATTATCTACTGCTCAGAATGTCATTCACTTAACAGTTGCTACTATAGCTAGGTAGGCTGTCTGTTTCGGCAGTGTCTCCGTTCGGCTGCCCTCTTCGCTCTGGGCTATTTGACCCAGGGCAAGAAAAAGGGGGGGGGGAGGGTGTTCCCTTGGGTCACCTGTTTTTACTATGAAAACAAGGGGATACCTCCTCCGGAGTTAGTAATTCTGAGCTGTTATTGGGATGGTTGTTTAGTGAGAAGTTTAAGTTTATAAAATTCATTCAAGTCTTAGTTTTTAAAGTATAGCTTTTGAATATTGCATATGTCAACGGACATGATTATGCAATTCTCACACACTTTTAGGAGTATAAGAGTCTCTATTCTCTAGACTTACTTTATTATTGGCTTACTTTAAAAATTATTAGTATAAGGATTATTGGATATTAATAGAGTACATGGATGTATGAAGCTCAATTTTTGGAAGGTGTTGTATCTTTCTAATTTATCATAAATAAGAAAGATACATGTAAGGCCTATTACTTCTTTTCCCTACAGGGGATGACTCTATTTTATTTTATTGAGCGTATTCCATTTTGCTCTATGTCCTTGGCCCTCCAGCCTTTTTACTATTCAGCTATGTCTGGGTCATTGGTACAGTATAAAAATGTTAAAAAATTTATAGTAATTTATATATTTTTTATACTTACCAATGACCCAGACGGGGATGGCCCTCCCAGGAGTTGGGAACTCTTGCCTCCCCGCTGAGTACATAGCGCTTACCAGGCACTGGTTATTAGAATGATAAATGGCGCCAATTTCGGAACGTCCTGGACACTGCGCATGCGCAGTGGGGGCGAGGTGTGGAGGGCCTTTCAGGACATGTTTTCTTTAGTTTTAGATGCAAATTTTGGGGATTGGGGGGCAAAATTTGTGTTTGGCCCTATATTTTAAGAGTTAGCACCAGCTATGTCTGGGTCATTGGTAAGTATAAAAAATATATAAATTACTATAAATTTTTTAACTTTCCAAACCAAGAGGCCCCATTTGAACTAAATTTGATATGAAGTATTAATGGGTCATAAGTACTTGATTTTTGTGCTGAGTCAGCAATTTTTTAACACTGTGGGTAATGGGAAAAACCTGTAAGATTACTCTTCTCCCAAACCACTGCCCCAAAAGCTTTCAAATTTCACATATAACATCTTTGGAAGATTGTTTCACATGTTTATTGAAATCAAACCCCTGGGTCCATATTTGGGCTCTCTATGGGAGCCCAAATTTTTAAATTAGTGCAGTATGAGGAACATTCTTTAAAATTTTCTTTTTCAGATCCACCAATCAGAATCTTTGGATATTTGGCATGCAGATCCCTAATGCAGGGGGGGGGGGGGGGGGGGGATTCACCTTTGTTCAAGTCAAGTCTCTGGGTTAATATTTGGGCTCCCTGTGGGAGCCTGAATTATAACTTAGTTCAATATGGGGAATTTTCTTTAAAAATCTCCTTGTTCAGATCCAGCAGTCGGAATGTTTTGATATTCAGTGTACAGCATCCTTAGGGAGGTGTGATTGAACTTTGTTCAAGCCAAGTCTTTGAGTCCATATTTGGGCTCCCTGTGGGAGACCAAATTGTAACTTAGTTCAATAAGAGGAACATTCTTTTTGTTTGTTCAAGCCAAGTCTCTGGGTTCATATTTGGGCTCCCTGTGGGAGACCGAATTGTAACTTAGTTCAATAAGAGGAACATTCTTTAAAAATCGAGACATTGACGCCGTAGCTGCGACGGGTGGTACAATCTCACAAAATTCTAAGTTCATCAAGGACCATAACTCCAAGAAAAATATTTGGAACAACACATGCATTGAACAGTGGCTAGACATCAATAAGATACACTTACATGCCAAATATAAAGTCATTCGATCAAGTATTTCAAAAGTTATTGAGTTTTGAAACTCATTGGTCACAGACAAACTCGTTGGTCACAAACAGACAGATCGACCGACAGACAGACTGACATTGCCACTTATAGAGCTGCTAGTCGCAGCTAAAAATCTTCTTCTTCACATCCACCAGTAAGAATCTTTTGATATTTGGTTTGTAGCATCCTTAGGGGTGTGAGATTCACGTTTGTTCAAGCCAAGTCTCGGGGTTCATATTTGGGCTCCCTGTGGGAGCCCAAATTATAACTTCGTTCAATGTGAGGAATTTTCTTTAAAAGTCTTCTGCTCAGATCCAGCAGTCGGAATGTTTTGATATTTGGTATACAGCATCCTTAGGGAGGTGTGATTCAAGTTTCTTCAAGCCAGGCCTCGGAGTCCATATTTGGGCTCCCTGTGGGAGACCGAATTGTAACTTGGTTCAATATGAGGAACATTCTTTAAAAATTTTCTGCTACACATCCACCAGAAAGAATCTTTTGATATTTGGTATACTGTATCATTTGGGAGGTGAGTTTCAAATTTGTTAAAGCCAAGTCACTGGGTTCATATTTGGGCTGCCTATGGGAGCCCAAATTATAACTTAGTTCAATATGAGGAATATTTTTTTTATTTTCAGATCCACCAGTCAGAATGTTTTGATGTTTGGTGTATGGTTTTGTAAATGGGGGCAGATGCAAGTTTGTTCAAATCAGGACCCTCGGTTGATAGTTGTCAGTGTCAGGTGAGTGCTCTCAGGCCTTGTTTCATTTTGTGTCTCAAAAACATAGGTTATGACTTCTCATAGGAATGGGCTTGTCCCACTGAGGGGTCATAGCCTATGTTTTTGAGAGGAAAAATGAAAAAATTTATTCGCAGTTTTTGTTAATAGCGCTGACCAGCTTTGCCCTTTACATTGGGTAAAGGGTTAAGCACCAATAAATAAGTGACTGGTTGAGTTCAATATTTTTAGCTCACCAAAGGAAGCTTAACTTTTCACTTGCCGTCCTTCGTGAACTTTACATTATCGACTACGCCTTCCAAACTACTGGATCAAATTGAACCAAATTTGGTGTGCATGTTCCCTATCATATGTCAATTCAAACTTGTACAAATAAACTTGCCGCACCCACAGGGGCACCACAAGGGGCATAACTCTGATAGCACCCATGAATTTCTTTCCAAAATTAAAAAAAATCTTCTTCAGATCCACCAGGCAGAATTCTTTCCTATTTGGTATACATCATCTCTAGGGGGGTCAGATTCAAGTTTGTTCAAATTGGCTCCCTGGGTTCATATTTGGGCTCACTATAGAAGCCATAATTTGAACTTAGTGCATTTCAGGCAAATTTCTTGAAAAATCTTCTCCAGATCCAGCAGCCAGAATCTTTTAATAGATCTGAATCAAGTTTGGCCCCCTGGGTTCATATTTTGGCTCAGTATAGGAGCCTAAATTTGAACTTAGTGCATTTCTTAAAAAATCTTCTTCTCCAGATCTAGAAGGCAGAATCTTTTGATATTTGGTATGCAACATTGTGGGGTATATCTGATTCAAGTTTGTTCAAATCGGCCCCCTGGGTTCATATTTGGGCTCAGTATAGGAGCCTAAATTTGAACTTAGTGCATTTCAGGCAAATTTCTTTAAAAATCTTCTTCTCCAGATCCAGCAGGCAGAATCTTTTGATATTGGGTATGCAGCATGCTTAGGGGGGTGAGATTCAGATGTGTTCAAGCCAAGTCCCTGGGTTCATATTTGGGCTCACTATGGGAGCCCGAATGATAACTTAGTTCAAAATGAGGAATTTTCTTTAAAAATCTTCTTCTTCAGATCTAGCAGTCAGAATGTTTTGATATTTGGTATGCAGCATCCCTAGGGGGGTAAGATTCAAGTTTGTTCAAGCCATGTCCCGAGGTCTATATTTGGGCTCACTGCAGGAGCCCAAATGATAACTTAGTTCAAAATGAGGAATTTTCTTTAAAAATCTTCTTCAGATCTAGCAGTCAGAATGTTTTAATATTTGGTATGCAGCATCCTGAGGGGGGTGAGATTCAAGTTTGTTCAAGCCATGTCCCTAGGTCCATATTTGGGCTCAATGTGGGAGCTTGAATTGTAACTTAGTTCGAAATGAGGAATTTTCTTTAAAAATCTTCTTCAGATCCAGCAGTCAGAATGTTTTGACATGTGGTGTGTAGCATCCTTAGGGGAGTGAGATTCAAGTTTGTTAAAGCCAAGTCCCTGGGTCCATATTTGGGCTCCCTGTGGGAGCCCAAATTATAACTTAGTCAATATGAGGAATGTTTCTTTAAAAATCTTCTTCAGATTTAGCAGTCGAAAATATTTTGATATTTGGCATGCAGCATCCTTAGGGGGCGAGATTCAAGTTTGTTCAAGCCAAGTCCCTGGGTTCATATTTGGGCTCACTGTGGGAGCCTGAATGATAACTTAGTTCAAAATGAGGAATTTTCTTTAAAAATCTTCTTCTTCAGATCCAGCAGATGAATGCTTTTGATATTTGGTATGCAGCATCTTACAAACATGACTTCATTCCTTTGTTGTGTTGATGAACCATGTCTAACTGAATGTGACCCCAATTACTTCTTTGAACCTCTTTGGCCAGTGAGCGATTAAGGCTCTTTGGGGCCTCTTGTTTCAAAGCTGATTTGTAACATGCATTTTTAGCACAACTTTGACGTAAGTCAAATTTGGCGTTATGCCATGGCCCGTCATCCGTCTGTCCATCAACAATTCAATACGGCTCAGACTAGAGGCCGTATTTATGAACCCATCTTTATGAAACTTCTTGAGTACATTTGTTATCACCGTGGGACAAGAACGAGTGTTTTGGCTGCGGTCCGAAATGCAAGATGGCTGCCAGTGGCCATTTTGTACCAAAACTATGTACAATCAGTTTTTGGTACATAACTTCTATATGAAGGTTCTGATTTGAATAAATTTTTGAATGAATGTTTAGTAATATGGAATACATCACATATAATACGGGTTTTTTTGCTCGTGCAGAAATTATGCAAATTAGATGAACTTTGATTTGTCCAGTGCTACTTATACACAGTGAGTGCACATGTCAATACAGCTCGGGCTATAGGCCGTATTTATGAACCAATCTTCACAAAACTTCTTGGGTACCTTTGTTATCACCTTAGGACAGGAACGAGTGTTTTTGGATGCCTTTGTTATCACTGTGCTAAGAGAACAAATATTTTCAGGGTTCAATCAGACCCACTCTGGGACTCATAGACTTCTTTTCTAGTTTAGCATCTAACTGTTGCCTATCTTTACAATACTTTACCTGTACTTTTGTTACAGGCTACGGTCAGCATTTATGTACAGACTGTTACAATACTTTATATGTACCTTTGTTATCAGTTCATTACCTAGATGTGTGTCATTGCTGTGTCACATACTATACATGTACATGTCTTTCACAAGTTGAGATACAGTGCCATTGACACTTTAATTTTCATAGATAGCATGTTACCAGCAAAGTGTGCCTTAATTTAGCAAAATAAAGTTAATAAATAATTGTTTTGTTACAGTTTATTGGAGAGTGCCTATTAGGCACTCTACAATAAATTGTAATAAAACAACTTTGAAGAAAACATTTTTTTTCAACAGCTGTGCAAACAACAAACTAGTGTAAACAGTGCAAAGCTACTAAAGTGCCATGTCAGTGGCTTCTAGCACACAACAAGATAACAGCATTTGTCCATTTCATAGAGAATGTATTGGTGGACTTCCATTCAAACCCACAAGCACACTGTGTGTATTGTTAAATATAGTGACATTGGCAGTTGAAGGGATGTCCTTTAACACTCTTTGTTGTCATCCTTATTTTTATGGAATCAGTGAAGTGATCGAGCCACAGCCATATTGGAAAGCTCAGTCACAGAAGAAACTTTCATTTAATCTGGATCTTCATTAGACTGTTATTTGGCATCCAATGACATTTCACCAGGAACTCACATACCTGACATGTAATTAGCTTCCATTTCATTTAATTATTTGTTGATTGTTGATTTTATTTGAGACTAATTGAGAAGATGAACAGTAAATGGGGAGTGCATTACCATTTCACCAGGAACTCACATACTTAACATATAATTAGCTTCCATATCATTTAAATATTTGTTGATTGTTGATTTTATTTGAGACTAATTGAGAAGATGAACAGTACATGGGGAGTGCATTACCAGTAAAACACCCATAGCGTGGCATTTCCACCCAGACACTACATGAAATTCTGTTAAAAACGTGGGGAGCATGGTGACTCATTGGTTACTGTAATGGACTTTGGATCAGAAGGTTGAAGGGTCGATCCTGACCCATGTCGACTGCATTGCATTCTTGGGCACGAGAGTTAATCTCAATTGCCTAAGTCAGCGCATGGCGGTCACTGTGCTTACTTGAAGGAGGACTAACGTTTATGGTCCTCATGCCTTCAACCAATGCTAGCCCTGCTTGTGTGGGTTAGGAAGTCCGAGTCTGACAGTTTCTTGTGACGGCTTGGTGTTTCTCCCTTGTTCTTTGGCTCTTTCAACCATAAAACAGTCTGACATAACCCTGGCTGTTGAAAGTGTTGTTGATCAGTGAATAAATAATAAAAACATGAGCACAAGTCAAGTTTCAGCCAATGGACCTCAGGGTTCAACCCTGAGGTCCATTGGCTGAAACTTTCCTTGTGATTCACATGTGTTTTTTACAGTGTTTTTTCGGATTCTTTCTTTTCATCCAGTTCTGCATGCATGGGCAGTATTGGAGAAGTCAAGATCACAAGTTCTATGCATCAGTAACTGGGCCCCTTCATTCCACTTTTACAGCAGTTTTCAAGCTGGGTGGAAATTTCACTCCAAGAGTGTTTCAGTTGTAATCCACAGTCCAAGTAGAAAGAGTAAAATAGAAAGTCTGTGAAAAGTAAGATGTAAACGTGCTGCACTTATATTTTTTTTCATAGCTTTGGACTTGTTTGTACTTTTGTTTTATATGTCCTTTGGTACCCCAGGAAACAGAATAGTGCTTGTTTACCTTTATAGAAAAAATTGTCTGTACTGGTATAGCAGAATTTCCTAATCAAACCCTGGTGGTTGTGTCCATTAATGTGTGGTATAATCATCAAAATATGGTTAAACTCGACTTTATACTTGTGCTGTAGTCATTATATAGCGAAATATGCTGAAAGTGACGCTAGACCCTAATAATTTTTTTATGCCATTTAGAGTACCGGTAATACAGTACTTATCATCAGGTCATGCTTCGTCACATAATTACTCCCTGGAATGAGGAGTGTTATATTTGTAAATCAATAACCTTGGTTATGTGGCATACACAATTTCAATAGGCATTTTGAGACGTGCTCTAAATTAAATTCAAGCCATGGTAGACTTTGGCTTGAATGAAATTTAGTGAACACTGACTGTTTGTAAATCTGGTCTAGAATCATTTCCCATCAGATATGTTCCATTTCCTGATTACATGGTCAATGGAAAATGTTTCATAATGTTTCATAATTCACTCTCAGGTCAGTACGAGTGTGAAGACAAATGGTGGGATAGTTTAGTCCAAACAATATATATTTCCAAACTTCAGAATATGATTAAAAAATATGATACCATAGGTTGTGGACTTGGGAGTAAGCTTTCAAGCTCATAAATAACCCTTTCTGTATAGTATCAAAATTACAAATAATCCAAACAAATAACATCAAGAGGGTGATGCAGAAGATGTTCTGTTCAGAGGATTAAAGCTTAAATCCCTGAATGTAGCAATTACAGACACCTAACCCCCCCCCCCCTCCCCCCACCCCCCCTACAGTGGAATCCTGTTAATTAAATAGACATTTTGCCAGTGAAAATTATTCACTTAAGAGGACTATCCAATTAACAGTGATATGGTCACTTTGTTGCTTTCCGGATATAGACTGAGCATTTATTCTAATATATCTTGAAGATGTAAAAGATAAAATGCATGTATTGGATATACTGAGGCCAGTTTGGTCTATAAACGTTGGGAATTCAGTGATTGTCTGTAATTTCTCGCCATATTGCGTGATATTTTTATTCAATTAATAGGAGTTTACTCATAACCCGGGGAGCGCGGTGGCTCAGTAGGTAGAGGTGCAGGCTGCAAGCCGAGAGGTCCTCGGTTCGAATCCCACCTGCGGCAACCGCGTTGTGTCCTTGGGCAAGACACTTCATCCCCATTGCTCGCGTGGGGGCACGATGACGCCGTGTACTAAGGCGTACTGCACGTCGACGGTACGCATGTCTTCAACCAATCTAACCCTGCCTGTGCTGCAGTGCGGAGTTACGATGTTGGGGAGCTGACAGCTGCTCGTCGTTGCTCGGTGGTTCTCTCCGGGTACTCCGGCTTCCTCCACCCGTAAAACTGTCACGGTCATGATTAGCCATTGTGCATAAATATGTGACCTTAAACATCAATAAATAAATAAATACTCATAACCCTTATTCAATTAACAGGTCAAATTTGTACAGAAGGCATGGTAAATGGTTTTGTGTTTGGTAGTATATTCAATTAACACAGAGGGTTATTCAATTAAGAGATTGCCAATACAGTTGAGCCCAATTATTTGGATTTGTTTTATCAATCCTTATAGGCATGTATGGGGCACAGTGTCTCAGTAATTATGGCATTGGACATCAAACCAAAAGGTCCATGGTTTGTTCCTCGCCAGGGGCAACTGCATTTTGTCTTTGGGCAAAGCACTTAATCCTGACTACGTACATGAGGGCACAGGGACGCTATGAACTAAAGCATACTACATGTCAATGGTGCACTTTTCTTCAATCAAAGCTTGTGCAGAGTTAGAACATTGGGAGTCTGACAGTTCCCCGCCATTGCTCAGTGGTTCTCTCTGGGTACTCTGGCTTCCTCCACCCATAAAACTGTTAGACACGAGGTGACTCTGGTTATCAAAAGTGTCATTAAACCCCAATAAATAAATAAATTAGAATGTATATTTGTAGTTCGATAAAAAGAAGTAACAGATAAGAATTAATAATGTGTAATATGGGACTAGGATAGGACACGGTTTAACCCTTTGAACCCTGGTGGTATCTTCCATGTCAGTTCAATGGAAGCAGTTGGAAGAGTCCATATTTATTATCTAGGGGTAGACTAATTAATATTTTCAATGTGCACCCTTAGGGCTGCATGTTGAAAATATTGATTGATCTACCCTACACTTTATCTTAGCAGCCATCTTACCAAATGAAAGTGTGACGAATTATGTTTCTGGACTGGAAAAGCAGTCTCTTCGGTTCAAAGAGTTAACAACATAGTTCAAAAGATGGGATATTACTTGAAGAATCAATCTGAAGGCAAATATGGAATGGTCCAAAGCTAGTATGAAAAGTTAAACCTTTACCTTTACATCTTACATTTTTACTTTTTACCTAACAAGCCAAAAGAAACTTTCCAAAAAAAATTTTTAATAACTATTTTAATTTTGCCTCAAAAACATATCTTATGACCACTCATTGGATTCAGCTGTATGAGCCTGTTCCAATGAGGGAGTCAAAATCTTTGTTTTTGGCGCAAAAATTTGATAACGTTTGAATGCTAATTTTTGTTAATTGCATGAGCTGGATATGACCATTACATTAGGTAAGGGGTTAATTAACTTTTATTGTATATTTTTAGTGTATTTGAGAGAATTCTTAAAAAGTGATACTAAGACCTTAACCCTTATTAATATGTGGTCTTCAGTTGTTTCTGTGCCAAGGCTATACTTCATGTCACTTCTCTATATAAATAAAGAATTGAAGAGTGCCCTTGCAGATTTGACAACTTATCTTCTGCAGGAATTGGCAGTGGCACAAAAACAGTTGAAA
This sequence comes from Pictodentalium vernedei, assembly GCA_031216915.1. Taxonomy (NCBI): domain Eukaryota; kingdom Metazoa; phylum Mollusca; class Scaphopoda; order Dentaliida; family Dentaliidae; genus Pictodentalium; species Pictodentalium vernedei. The sequence continues at coordinate 715,140,434 of CM062297.1, forward strand.
AAAAAGTGGCATTTATTTTTGTATGAAAATAATTTTTTTGCATTGTTCTGCATAAACATATCATAATATTTTAACAGGGCAAGTTATCTTGGGTAGTGATATGTTGCCATTATTCTGAATCAAAGACTTCAATGTAATATTTGTAATCAAATAATGTTTGAGTATACGGCTAGTCGAAAACTTTGAGAATTGTGTCCGAGAAAGGTTGATATCAAGAATAATTTTATTTACATATATTAATTTCCTTGCATTTATTGAAAACATATTAGAATGTTTGTATTTATCAGTTTATGGTTGAACCAGAAATTTTTTAATGATCTATATTTATGTACCATGTATTGTCAGCTAAAAGTCAATAACTCATAGGTCAAGTTAGAAGTCTTTCAAAAAACAGAAAAAACTAATTACAAAACCTTGTATTGTCCAAGTTTCTGTTTACATCAATCACTAATATGAAAAATAACAAATTGTATCTCGGTTGAAGTTCATTAAATCAGCAATTAATTCTTCAAAATGAATTGAACAGAAGCAATTATTTGCCTTTGTAAAAAAAATGATAAACTTTTCAACACCAGACAAATAGATATCTTTTCAGGATAAAATAAAAACTTGTTCATGCTAAAGTTAAGCCGTTGAATAACATTTATATTCAATGAAAACAAAATAAAAATGGCAGTTACTGAATGCCTTCATCTTGGGAACACAGGAATCTGCCAACAAACACATGGATTAAACAGTTCTATGAGGTTTCAGTGTTTAACCCTTTACCCAAAGCAGACGATATCAAAATTTATTATTTTAAATATCATTTTTTTTAATTTTTCAAAAAATTTCAACAAAACCATATCATGTGACCCCTCATTGGAACGAGCTCATTCCAATGAGGGGTCACATGATATGGTTTTGTTGAAATATTTTGAAAAATTTATTTTTTTCAACTGCTCAATTTGCATATTACATGGGCGGATGCAGGCGATTCATTAGGTAAAGGGTTAATAACTCGATATTATGTCCATGTATAAGTCGCTCCCATATAGGTAACAAAGTTTTATATCATACCTATCAAAGTTGCTGGAATTAGTGCATAAATGAAGCCACAAAATGTTTTTTCAAAGACAGCAGCAGAAGATCAGTGAAGAGATATTTAATTTCCTCTCACATACAGTACAGCCGCCATGGACTGGTCATTTTCCATGGGTGGGCACTGTTTTCACAGACGTAATAGTATTCGATTAGAAACACTGTGGGAATAATAATCAAAAATTCAATTTATGAAGCACCGGGTATAACCCGGTGGTTCAAGAATTAAAATTTTGCTGATTATGATTTTTATTACCCAGTGAACACATGCGTGGACATCACTGTCCATGTGTGGATTATGCCAGTCCACATCAAATGTAACGTAAAGCATTATTGTTTTTGTAGATTTGACTAGAGCATAATTTTGTAGGTACATGGTAAACCTGTTAATTGAATACCCACATGGCCACTGAAAAATATTCACGCTGCAAGAGTATTCAATTAACTGGTAGAGTGCTCGAAGCCCATATTTGGGCTTTAGTCTGTAGTGCATGTGCCATAAGTTAAAGTCTTCATATTCTGTGAATGTGCATCATATTATTTTTGAATTGAAATTATTGAGTCTGTGGGGATTTGCCTTGTTACAATTTATGGGAGAGTGCCACTAGGCACTCTCCCATAAATTGTAACAAAGCAAAGAGACGTGGAAAAATTTGGATGACAAAAATAATTCAGCACTTTACCAGTTAACAGGAATTATGTCATTCTATTATATTACCATACTCTCTTATTATATTTTGTTTGACAGAGCTCATTGAGTTCTTTCAAACAAGATGTAATACATTATATGCTTATTCTGGATGTGCTGAGGCCAGATAAGTCAAAAATATGGGAAATTCAGTGGTTGTCCATATTAATTCTTAGATCATAAGATTTTTCATTCGAATAACAGGAGTTTATTTTATAACCCACTGTGATATGCAATTTAAGGGACAGGTTTTGTTGAAGGTGTGGTACATGTTATAGTGTCTGGAAGTTGCATGTATGCAATTAAGAGTGTTATTCAATTAAGTATCAAATTAGTGAGCTTTACTGTATTGATTGACATGAAATTTTGTGGTTGTCATTAGCTCTTAATTTTTAAGATATTTATGTTCTTTATGCAATAGATCACCAAATTCCATAAGATTTAAAAATATACTTGTTTTGCAATTAGGCCTATAAAAAAATATGTCTTTCTCAGGCAATTTAACCTTAATTGTATGTTGAGGAAGGGAAGCTTTTTTTATATGCAGTAGCAAATTTTACAAACTATATCTTGTTTGACTGAGCTCAGTGAGCTCTGTCAAATAAGGTATCACAGTTGGTTAAATTTTTAGTCCTACAAGTGTAAAATATTGTCATCGAACAGATTTCTGGGTTATAAGGAAAAAAAGGTGATGAGGCCGATTTTCAATAATGGGGGATGTGCCTGAGAAACAAGAATTGTTTTTTAATAGCCTTACATATCAAATGTTAGATTATATTATTAATTATTAAATTGCTAACTTGCCAGTTATGGAATGTGCACTTGATTCCAGATTATTTTGTACTCCTTCAAAGGGTGGAAATCTAGCCATCGTAAAAATGTCATAACCAAGAAACTTCTTTGCTACAAGAACAAAGAGAATGTGAATAAGCCTTCCCGATCTTGTTTTCAGGGTCAAGGGATATGCTTTTCAAACTTATACATAAGTTTTTCATTTCAAGTATTGTCAAAAGTTTAAATTCTGTTGTCATTATTGGTTGCCATTCAAATAAACATGCAACTCGTGGAGTTTTTTTTTGCCCAGCTTTCAATTTCATCCCTAATGGTTAGAGCTGGTTGGTTTTGAAATTTTCCCTCGGCTTGGTTTCGGTTCGGTTTTGGATGAAAAAACTCGGTTTTTGGTTTCGGGAACACAATACACATTTCCCATATCTTATGTATTAAACTGGGACAGTATAGTACTAAAACATGTTAAATAACAAACAAGTGAACTGGAAATGAAGTAAAACTGTATTGCGATTGTTTCCTGTCAATTTAATGAACAAAAAATTACATCTGCAGTCTGCATACGCCTTCATAAAAAGTCATTCAAGCCCAAGGGTGTAGATACGGGAGTCAGGAATGTGTGTCGAGGAGGAAGGGGGCAAGGTCCCTGCAGCATATTGAAAATAAAAATCCATGACTTTTCCCCCCCGAATTCCATGACCTTTTTGTGTCAACCGCAGATGCAGTGCCACTCGCCAAATAAGGGGGGATCCGAGGGGGGGGAGGGGGGGGTTCTCCCCCCGGAAATTTTTTTTACTGTAGCATCAAATGGTGCCTTCTGGTAAGTTTTAGGGGATCAATCCACTTTTAATTTGAGTTGGCAAAAAGACATTTTTTTTAATAGCATTTACAATTTTCCATTGAAAATAATTCATTATTGTCACAGGCAGATAGAAGAAATCTCTTAATTGAGGTAGATTGACACCGTAAAGTAAAACCCTCCAGTCAGAACGATTCATCAACCCCTGGTGTGTATAATTAATAATTATACGCCACAGGGCTTGCTGAACATTTAACTCTGTATCATCAGATACTGATGGGCCACAAGCCAATGGTTTTGGAAGAAAAACATTAATTTTCAAAAACAAAGTTTAGGCAATTCAAATTCCTATCTGCCAGTGCTAATTTTCTCTCCAGCAGGCAAGAATTCAACAATTTGTATACTGTACATGCAATTGCTTGACTGCAGGCAGAACACTTGAATTCTGTCAAATTTAAATACTTGTACATGTACATATTTTATTGTTGAATTCTTCATTTCATGAGGGGGAATATAATTAGTGCTGAAAGGTGGGGAAATTTCCACAGCTGCCTGGCAGTCAGCAGAATGCAGGGCAATTATAAATGTGAATCATATGTAAAATCCACTTACATGTACCAAACACTGTCTGTTACTGTGTTCAATAGCTTTAATACTCCAGAAGAAAAATTGGAACAGATGTTTATAAAGAATAATCCAAATGAGGCTTTTTCAATGAATTGAAATGGTTATGGAAACACTTGAAACTTGGAACATATATACACATGTACAGTATATTACTGTCAAATTACAGTACAAGGAGGGTGGGTTATGAATTTATAATCAAACCAGCTTGAAAAAAAATCACAATTTCAAATTCTTAGAAAGGTCAAAAGAATCACCATCAATTTTTCTGTTAGTGGACCACAAGGTACATCCTTGATTCCAGGCAGGGGGGCCACCAACTGAAAACTCTCTTGTGCTTTTTTGTACTTTTTAGCTCACCTGACTTTCAGTCAGGAGAGCTATAGTGATCACTCACCGTCCGTCGTCTGGCGTCCGTCGTCAGTGAACATGGTGTTTGCGTCTTCTCCTCCCAAACCGATGAACCAATTTAATTGATATTTGAGATAATAGTTTGTTATGACATCGCAATTTGATTTTGTTCAAATCAAGTTGCCCCGCCCGTGGGTAGGGCTACACCCAAAAAGTGTGCTGAAATCTTTAAAAATCTTCTTCTCATGAACCAGCAGTAGCAGAGACTTGATATTTGGTGTGCAGCTTCCTTTTGAGGTGTAGACTCAGATTTGTTCAAAAGAAGTTTGTGGGGCTATACTTGGCGTCGTTATGGGAGGGGCAAAATTTTTGGCCCCGCCCAAAATTTCTATTTTCCAAACCGAGAGGCTGATTTGAACCAAATTTTATGTGAGGGTTTATTGGGTCATAAGTACCTAATTTATGCTGATTTTTTTTTCCTGTAGCCCCATGGGAACCGCAGGAGCTAAAAATAGAAAAAAATGAAAACGCCCATATCTCCAAAACTGCACAGCACAGAGAATTTTTATTTGGTGTGAAGCTTCCTTAGGACCAACAGAAGGAATTGGTAAAAAAAAATTGCCATCGGTTTTATCATAGGGTACAGTTTCGGGACATTGAAAAAGTGCTGGGTCAGCACTTTTTAACACTGTAGGCAATGGGAAAAACATTAAAAAATCTTCTTCTCCAGATCCAGCAGGCAGAATCTTTTGATATTTGGTATGCAACATTGGAGGGTGGATCTGATTCAAGTTTGTTCAAATCGGCCCCCTGGGTTCATATTTGGGCTCAGTTCAAAAATCTTCTTCTCCAGATCCAGCAGGCAGAATCTTTTGATATTTGGTATGCAACATTGTGGGGTGGATCTGATTCAAGTTTGTTCAAATCGGCCCCCTGGGTTTATATTTGGGCTCAGTATAGGAGCCCAAATTTGAACTTACTGCATTTCAGGCAAATTTCTTTGAAAATCTTCTTCTCCAGATCCAGCAGGCAGAATCTTTTGATATTTGGTATGCAACATTGTGGGGTGGATCTGATTCAAGTTTGTTCAAATCGGCCCCTTGGGTTTATATTTGGGCTCAGTATAGGAGCCCAAATTTGAACTTAGTGCATTTCAGGCAAATTTCTTTGAAAATCTTCTTCTCAAGATCCAGCAGGCAGAATATTTTGATATTGGGTATGCAACATTGTGGGATGGATCTGATTCAAGTTTGTTCAAATCGGCCCCTTGGGTTTATATTTGGGTTCAGTATAGGAGCCCAAATTTGAACTTAGTGCATTTCAGGTAAATTTCTTAAAAAATCTTCTTCTCCAGATCCAGCAGACAGAATCTTTTGATATTTGGTATGCAACATTGTGGGGTGGATCTGATTCTATTTTGTTCAAATCGGCTCCCTAGATTCATATTTGGGCTCACTATAGAAGCTCGAATTTGAACTTAGTGCATTTCAGGCAAATTTCTTCAAAAATCTTCTTCTCCAGATCCTGCAGGCAGAATCTTTTGATATTTGGTATGCAACATTGTGGGGTGGATCTGATTCCAGTTTGTTCAAATCGGCCACCTGGATTCATATTTGGGCTCACTATAGAAGCCCAAATTCGAACTTAGTGCATTTCAGGCAAATTTCTTGGAAAATCTTCTTCTCAAGATCCAGCAGGCAGAATCTTGTGATATTTGGTATGCAGCATCCTTAGGGGGGTGAGATTCAAGTTTGTTCAAGCCACGTCCCTAGGTCCATATTTGGGCTCACTGTGGGAGCTTGAATTGTAACTTTGTTCGAAATGAGGAATTTTCTTAAAAAATCTTCTTCTTCAGATCCAGCAGTCGGAATGGTTTGATATGTGGTGAGTAGCATCCTTGGGGGGGGGGGGGGGGGGGGGGGGGAGGGGGGATTCAAGTGTGTTAAAGCCAAGTCCATGGGTCCATATTTGGGCTCCCTGTGGGAGCCCAAATTATAACTTAGTCAATATGAGGAATTTTTCTTTAAAAATCTTCTTCTTCAGATTCAGCAGTTGGAATGTTTTGATATTTGGCATGGAGCAACCTTAGGGTCTGAGATTCAAGTTTGTTCAAGCCAAGTCCCTTGGTTCATATTTGGGCTCACTATGGGAGCCTGAATGACAACTTAGTTCAAAATGAGGAATTTTCTTTAAAAATCTTCAGATCCAGCAGATGAATGCTTTTGATATTTTTTATGCAGCATCCTTAGGGGGGTAAGATTCAAGTTTGTTCAAGCCATGTCCCTAGGTCCATATTTGGGCTGATTGTGGGAGCTCGAATTGTAACTTGGTTCAAAATGAGGAATTTTCTTTAAAAATCTTCTTCTTCAGATCCAGCAGTCGGAATGTTTTGATATTTGGTGTGCAGAATCCTTAGGGGTGTGAGATTCAGGTTTGTTAAAGCCAAGTCCCTGGGTTCATATATTGGCTCCCTGTGGGAGCCCGAATTATGACTTAGTTCAGTATGAGGAATATTCTTTTAAAATCTTTTTTTAGATCCACTGGTCAGAATATTTGGATATTTGGTTTCAGCTTTTCTTAGGAGGAGCAGATGCAACTTGTGGAAATCAATTCTCTGGGTTGATATTTAGGCTACCATGTCAGGTGAGTGCCCTCAGGCCCCCTGGGGCCTCTTGTTTTCTCAAACAAGTAAAATTACGTTTTTGAGAAAAAGCACTAGGGAATTTCCAGTTGGTGTACCCCCTTGAATCCAGGATTGTACTTTGTGGTCCACTAACTGAAATCTGCTACTGATTCTTATGACCTTTCTTAAATTCGAAGAAATTATCACCCTTTTTCCACAAAATTCAGTTTGGAAAACTGCAGACACTTGCAAGGTAAATCAATCATAATCCACCACCCACATACTGTAATTAAAAACCATGCATCTGGGAACAGGTTTCTCAACTGTTGAATTATTGAGAATTTTCCAACAGTTTTTTCTGTAGGTCGTCTAATTCTTTTTCTAAATGAATAACAACCTCCTTCTTTTCTTTTGATGATTTTCATAAGGCATTTGATTCGAAAATCAGACTAATTTTTCTTTTTACCTCAGCCTCAGAAGCAAGTTCATCAGCTTGTTCAGTTAAGTTAGCTATGTCACTTTCAAACACTTGTTTTTTGTGAATTACTTCCTTAATATCATCCTGAATAGCCTTGCACTTTGTAGCTCTATTTGATTTTGCCAAGGAAGCCTTCTGTTCCTCCAAATGCTGCCTATATTTCTGTCTGGCAGTCATCGCATGTCGCAATAATGCAGGGGTACTAACAACAAACTTGTCCAATCCACCTATGTGAGTGATATGATCAATAATTACCCTTTTGGAAACAACAGATAGTGCTTGCATGTTTGGTGCTAACAGTTCTTTATTTACAGAGAAGCCCCTCTCAACACTAGCATTACCATGGGAGATAACTAATAGCATTTTCACAACTGTCCACAATCTGTTATAGATTTTGTTGCCCATATGGGAGTAGAGTTGAGAATCTGGTCTCACACAGTCACTGTCACATGATTTTGAATTTATCATTGATAGCACATCATATTCCTTGAATGTTTGTCTTGTACTGCATCAAGTGATTCAATAAAATCTATAAACTGATTTTTCAAAGTGTCACAATCACCCAAGTCAACACGCTTTGCATCAACTAATTTCAATAGAACAGTTTTAAAGTTTTTTACTGCTTTTTCAGGGTATGTGACCATGAAACTGGGATTCAAGCATTTTAGATTTCTGGCCAGCCCATAAGTAATGGGTGTTTTATCTTTGAGATGTTGAACAGTCCGTGCCAAAAATTGTCTACATGGCATTCGAAAATCTATAACTCTATTTGTTGACACATAAGGCCGTGTATCTGTATCTAAACTTCTTAACCTTCGAAGTTCTGCTTCCACTTTCATACCTACATCTATCTTACTGTAAAGCACACAATTGTCATTTTTGTTTGTATCAATACTTAGTAGTTTCATTGTTCCAACTGCGTTTTTTTAAAATATCAGGTTTGATAAAACGTTTCGATAATTTCCTAATTAATTTTTCCAAGTGATCACAGGGAAATGGAACAAGAGGAATATTGCTTTGAAATAAAGTCAGAAAAGGCTGTAAGTCAGTTGCGACACTGTGAAAGAAAATTAATTTTGCTATGAACAATTTATTTTGTGTTGCCTCCACAATAGTTTTGAAGGAATTGTTTTTAGGGGTGTCATACTTTTTGTCTTTCTGAACAACTTCTACATATTTTTTGATGTTGGGCCATATTTCTTCAGCACGTTGTGCCACGGGCACATTTTCTAACCAGCGATGACCACAAAATGGGAAGCCGGAAATTTCTGATCCGGTTATATTCACATGGTCATCTCTTCTAGCTGGTGATTCGTGAAAAAGATAATGCAAATTTTTCAGTACAGAGCTCACATCAAACTCTGAGCTAAGGGCTCCATGCTTAAATCCATTGTGAACTGTGTGCAGTCCACAAGACCCAATATCTAAAAATGTACTTTCTTCATATTCACTGAAAAGTTCTTTGGAAAGTAGGTTGTGAAGCTTCCAGTTTACGTTCGGTCCATCCATAGAAATTTGTAAAATTTTATTCAAAGGAAAAGCTCTTACCAACTCCATTATAACAGGGAGAAGATCCGTTGCCCAAGCATGTCCAATGAATTCTGAAGCGTAGAACCGGGTAGTAACAGTATTTGTATCTTTGTTCCAATATCTCACATGTATATCTGACTTTCTTTTTGATGACAGAATTGTGCGATTCATCAAATAGCAAGGTAAAGTGGTCTGTTTCATCCCGCAGCATGTCATTTAATAGGGATTCAAAATAGGGCTTAAGTCCAAAACACACTAAATAAGATATCTTATTGTCACCACAGGTGAAGTTTTTAGCAATAGAACTGTCTGGAAACATTCGTGAAAACAACATTTTAACATCTTTGCAGCTGGTATAACTATAATGTGATATGACGCACTTCACAGCCCACAACAACTCAGCAGACAAAACGTCATTTTTTGTTCCTACAAATGTTTTTATTGCTGTTGAAGATGAAGTTGAACTTTTTGCAGATTTACCATTAGAACATGAAACACCAGTTACCATAGGCATAGCACCGGCTTCATTATTACCGCAACCTGGACGTGGTGGAGGCTGGGTGTTCTTTTTTGAAGTCGAATCAGAAAGAAACTGTGACATTGTTACCGGTACAGATGTTCTTAAATTTCGGTGTTTATTACTCAATGCGTGTGATTTAAGAGCTGCCTCGCCCATGTTACACACATCAATGATTTTTTTTACAAACTTTACACCTGGCAACTCACTGATTTCCAGCGATAGCTTCAACCCATGGACCGAATTCTTTGTCCTGGAGCCACTCCTCCTTGAACTTACATTTGCCAGGCATTGTGAATTAATACAATTTCATTTGACGATAAAAATAAAAACCAGTTCCACCATGTGCGCACAAATAATTACATGATGCGGTAAATACATACAGATAAATTCATTGGCTATGTCAGTGTGCAGTTACAAATCGAGGCCAATCAAACAATTTCTTCACTTTCTGATCACGCGCACAAGACGTGTTTTTACCGAAAAGGTGCATGTATCAACACTGTTTTCTGATTGAGAAAGTCCCAAATTACCGTAATGGTTCGCATGTTCGCACCACTAATGCCCCCGTTTTTCAATGACTTTCCATGACTTTTTAATAAATTTTCTATTTTCCAGACTTTTCAAGGGCCTGGAATTTCGTTTTTGACATTCCATGACTTTCCAGACTTTCCATGACCTGCGGGGACCATGGGGGAGGGGGGGGGGAGGGCTCAAACATTTAGTCACAAAGATGCCGTTTGAGACAGAAATTTTATGATTCCACTGTCCTGTCAGTTTCGTTTTTCATTTCCACTCACGGCATTGACGTGTTGCCCGACATGAAAATAAGTGAAACGGGTCAGACTTTGAGAAAGCAACTGGTCAATTTCAAGGAGAAGTAGTGAACTTTAGAATACGCCATTTACTTTCAGTAAAACAGATACTTATTTCACAATCTAACTACCTTGACAAGTTGTCATTTGTACCCAAAAGGAGCAAACTCTAAATCCTAGAATCATCATTTACAAAGCACTGAAAAGGTTATGCAAATTACCAACAAGATCGTCACCTGACCTGATTTCCATGTCCATTTTTTCCTTTCAGTTTGCATTGAATTATCATTGTCAGAGTCACTGAATTCTGAGAATTCCCATTACTTCTAAAAACAACCCAGCCACGTGCATTTTGCACGTATATGTGTATTTTGGATTTTTACTTTCCTTCTATTCAAATTTCCGATTGACACTTTGTATGACAGGTTTGTGCAGCGAATGTTTTATTAATATTAATTTAACCCCTTTCCTGCAAAAAGGGGTTCCCCAACATAAACTGAGCTTTGCGCGAAAAGATACTTTGCAGGTGTCACAGTTTGTTCTTTTTCAATAACAGTGTTGTACTCATCGGCATGATGATTCTGCATGTAGCGACGTAGGTTGGAGGTATTTACGCACTGGATGATGACTGACTTATTCCATAATTGGCATTTGGACTTTCTATCGTCGTTTCTTATTCATATGCTACCATGCGTTTTAGCCAACATTTTGTTGATTATACAAAATTTACGTCGTGCTAAATGTGAATATTCAAAAGTTAAGCAAAACCGAAAATATGCGATTTTTAATCACTTTTTCGGTTCGGTTTCGACTAAAAAACCGAGTTTCGGTTCGGTTAAACCGACCAGCTATACTAATGGTCAATCAAATTTGAGCCTCCTCATTAGTTGTTTTCCAGGGGAGCGATGGGGTTGCGGTAACCGGTTCTCGTCAGATCACCGAAGTTAAGCTACGTCAAGCCCAGTTAGTCCTCGGATGGGTGACCGTCTGAGCGATCGATTCGGATTCCCGCGTTGTGTCCATGAACAGGGCACTTAACCCTGATTGTCCATGTGGGGGCACGATGACACTATGTACTATCACGTACTGCACATCGATGGTGCGCATGTCTTCAACCAATCTTACCCTGCCTGTCCTGCAGTGTGGAGTTACGGTGTTGGGGAGCTGGCAGCTGCTCGGTGGTTCTCTCCAGGTACTCCGGCTTCCTCCACCCATAAAACTGTCACCGATACTGTGCGACTTTGGCTGTTAAAGTTTCATTAAACCTTAATAAATTAATAATCATTACTTTGTTTTAGGTCAATTACTTGCATTTATTGTAGACATGAAATAATAGTGCATTTTAATAACCCTCCGCACTCTGCTAAAATATTAAATTTCAAGCCAGATATTTTTCCCATAATGCAACCAGGAATTTAACCAATTCAGTCTTTTTTGACAGAGCTCATCAAACTCTTTGTCAAACAAGATTGAATTGGTTCATTTCCTAGGGGTATTAAGGGAAAATACAATACAGGCATAAACGATCGGCTTGATTTTATAGTGTCATAGATGCTGAAAGTAACCTTAAACACTATTAACCCTTCATCCAATGAAATGTCCGAATATGCCCGCATAATTTTCAAATTAAGCAGTATAAAAAAAAAATATTTTTCTAAAAATGTCAACAAAACCACACCATATGACCCCTCTTTGGAATGAGCTAGTTGATGAGCTCAACTAGCTTGTTCCAATGAGGGGTCACATGATATGGTTTTGTTGAAATTTGTTTGAAATAATGTAAAAATCGATAATTGAAATAATAAATTTTGATATCCCGTGCATTGGGCAAAGGGTTAAACAACATAATTATTTTTCTTGTGTTGCAATCTTGATATAGCCGTGGATGCTGAAACTTACCTTAAAAACTAATAAACAAAAATAATCATAATTTTGCATGCAACTATTAAATATGTTTTGCAATATCAGATCACAAAGTCGATATCGTAATCCATATCAACCCATTGGGAAACCCATGAAGTATAGCAGTGGTTGTTTACTGTTGTAAAAAGCTTCTGTTTACTGGTAAAATAGGATGCAGTAATCAGCATCTGGGGTAAAGTGGGCTGCAAAGGTATAACCGATGGGCTGAACATGGCTTTATTTCCCTGTGTTGTCATGATATAGCCATAGATACTGAAAGTTACCTTAATAGCTTCCCTAAGGGAAACCCAGGAAGTTAAGCAGTGATTTTTTTCCGTGGTAAAAAAGCTGTTTTACTTGTAAAATAGGATTCAAAAACCAATGCCTGGGATGAAAGTCCTCTGAAATGGGCAACATGGGTGTAAATGGTTGGCTGAACTTGATTTTATATCCATGTTGAGGCCACATTTACCCATCGTGCAGAAATATGTGACCAAAAAATAACAATAAAATAAATAAATCCATATCAAATCATAATTCTACCATATCAGTACACTCCCAGTGTCAACATTTGACTGTATGGATGGATTTCAACCCTGTGAAAAGTGAATATAAAGTAATTTTATGTTTGTGTGCACTTTAACCCTTAAAGGTCTGGAGATTTCTATACACTTTTGCAGGGTTTCTGCTATGACAGCTGAGGATTACTCAACCAGACCCATTCCACTGCCGATCATTTACTGATAAAGCATAAAATCCATTCGAAAAAACAAACCACATGATGCTGTAAAATTCTACTCAAGATGCATTTATTCTCCCAACAAAGTTGACACATTTTAGGAGCCCCATTTCCGAAATTAGCATTCTGCAACTTAAGATTATCGAGTGTCATTCGTAAAAACTATCGCTATTTTCTGCCCTTTGCAGATTGCGTAAGATCACATGCCGATTATTGCGAAGAAACAGCGGTAGCTTTGGGTGTTCCCCCAAAGATTGGACATAATTTATTCTAACAAAATCATTCACATTAAAACATGATTCACCATCTCAGATGCAAGGAACTGGTGCAGTATTTAATTCTAAAATTTTCTTCATCAGGCGTGAACCATGGTTACACCAAATGACCTTTCCCTCCTACCGGACCCACTCATTTTGCTTCACTTTCACAGTCTCCATCCTTTGGCTTTGCCGTTGTTTCTAAGCAAGTATTGGCTGCCGATAGAGACTGCCAAGACTTGTCTAGAAACAATCACCAAAATACTTGGAATGTAACAAGCAACTTTACACAGAAATGACATGCTGAGGCACCTGTTCCATTGCAGTAAATAGTGATCAGTCAGAAATAGACCTTTGAGGGTTAATGTTGCGTCATGTATCATTATTATATTGAAAGTTTATTAACAGATTTTATATATGAAATTTATAATCAGGATTAAGGACAGTTGCCAAAGATTTATGTCTGCATTTGTTAACACATTTGTTTTAATTAAATTATATCACAGTTTCTTGATTCTTGTTATTAATTTAGCTCACATACGCAGTGTTTCCGCTAGGTCAAAAATGATGAGGCCGTTTCTGACATGAAAATACAAGAGCATACATACACCCACAATTCCTTTGGCACACTGTGCAGGTCGTATTTATGATCAGATAGCTTTGAAACTTGTTATGCTTGTTTGGGGTGACCTCCAGATAGCAGCTGTCAATTTTGTTCTATTTCCATCCAAAAACAGTGCCGTTGGTAACAACCTTTGAACTTTGGTTAGTTTTGCATCAACAGGGCATTTAATTAGGAAAATTTGCCTCAGAAAAAAAATTGCCTTGGAAAATGGTGTTTCCTCAGCAAAAAACACCATTTGCCTAGGCAGTTTTGAATAAAGTAAATTAGGGATTATTTTTTTAGTTCAAGGAACATTAAATCGACAAAACTGGATAAGAAAATCGATAGTCTTTTGTTTATTACACACCACAGTCGCCTGTCAATTGAACAGATTATGAGATGGCAAGAAAATAAAAAATGATGTTTGCTGTACTGGTAACCCACTTGTCCAACATATCAGCAACAGCCCTGTGTTGTGACACTGTGCGAGAGACATTTTCACTCTCGGCATGAAAATCGCTGCAAATAGAACAGTACACTTTCGATACTGGGTACAGTTATCATCAGCTTGCAGTTCATATTCAATTACCCCACCCACCCAACGATTGACCACTTTATGTTTCACCAATCTTGTAATTCAAATGTTTATACTTTTCCCCACAAGTAGTCTGTGTTGCAGTGGAAATAGAACTCCAGGAAGTGGGTCGCGTCACTTTAAAAAACTCCAGTACATTTTGGTCCATTGTCGTTTCGTATCCTTCAATGATATTCAGTGGCAATCCTTTCATTTGTGTAACAGCTCACACGCGACAAGTAAATTGTTTATTATTGATTACAATAACCTTATAACGTAATTGAATGAATGAATATAAGGGACGATGTATTTGACAATAAACTTCTTAAAAGAGTTTTTAAGATTTCATTAGTACAAGTACAGCCACTTTGTGGCACCAAACACAGATGTTTGTTTTCAGTGGATTTACCTCTAATCTCAATGACACTGCAAATTATGTTTAGAATAAACACTGACGTATTAACATCGAAATCAACCACAATATAAATTTTTAAATAATATTCCTTCGAATGTGGTGTTCCCTACAAGAAAAAATTTAAATGTGCTTAAAAATCGCAAAATTCATGGAAATGCCTCAGCAAATTTATTGCGTATGAAAATAGATTTTAGGTCAGCAAATACCTTTGCAATATTACTCTTGAATTTGTCCATTTCAAGCAGGCCATTATGCAAAAACGAAAAAGCAGATGTAAATGGTAATTTTTCAAGAAGTACGACTGTTTGTAATGAGGATGATTCTATTAGGTCACCTTTCCTAGGGAATATCCTTTGGAAGAAGAGAGGGTCTTGTGACAACATTATAAATTACTGTGATGAGTTGACGGTAACATCGTCTGTTTGCAGTTCGGAGTGTATGTTCAACCTCAGACCATGTTACCATCAACTCATCACAATAATGTATATGTTCCAATAAGACACTATCCATAGCCCAAAACCTACATTGTGAAACACAAGTGGCTTATTTACTCAACTTTTAATTGTTAAAAGTTGCATTCTGCAAGGCAACTTTTAACGATCACAGGTTTAGTAAATAAACCACTTGTATACCCACAATGGCACTGGATAAATAATCAATAAACCATAAGCTCATTCCATCTTAGTTCAAACCGTAAATCGGGTTGTAATTTAAACAACACTTTATCCTGAAAAATGTCTGCTGCATGTGTGAAAAATCCAGAAAAGTGTAACAGCTTGCTAGTCACTCCGTTGAAGCAATTACAAAATGGGCGACGGCTTTTCAAATATTTCACATGGTGACATCACACGGTAACATTGGGTACTGGGGCCGTAAACATAAAAGAAACTATGCCAGCTCTCATCCAATCAGAGGGCTGAGATTTTAGTCTTATTGGGACATTATGACATAACTGAAATTCTGGGAATTCTAGATCATGACCTTTATGCCGAGATGAAAGAGATGTGTTTCTCTCTGTGTGTGTACAACTAATTTTATGTCTTCACACATATGTGGGTGGATTATCATAATATTATTATGGTCTCGATGGGTATAGGTAAACTGAACACAAGTACTTTCAAGAAGGTGATGGAAAATGAAGTACTTTTCAAGGATATAAACAAATTTTTCAAGGAAAGGGTTTAAATTCAAGGACTTTGCATTTGCATATGAACCCTGCAATGTAAAAAAGAATCTAATTAATATGAGAATGTTTCTTTTGATGTTCTAATGGTCTTCAGTACCAAGGTTTTTGTGATTCCTGGATAAAACCTGAAGCAATGAAGCTACTGAAGGTTTCATACAATAAATCACGAAAAATTTAGGTACTATAGACTGATAAAAGATCAATAGAAATGCCCTAATTACTTTAGTATGCCAAACAAAAGTCAGAATTTTGGCCGGCTAAAAATGTGACATGCAACTGAAATTATAAACATTGTAAACAACAAGATCTCAAGACTTCCTTTCAGGTACATCACTCTGAATGAATGACATCGCGAGATATAGTTTCAATATCGCCCAATACAAACAAAAGTATATCAGAGAAACTATTGGAATTTGTTTGCATTGTGCACCAAGTTCAAGCCAATGATGTTTAAACGGCCCTCGATGATAAGCTGAAGTGGCATAATGATAAATACATTCCTCCTTTTTTTTGACAATTAGCATTTAAATGGAATGAAGCATCAATGACATTCTAAAGTCTGAACTTTATTCTAGTCATTTTGATGTGACCATTATCAATGGTAACATCAATGTCACTGACACTGTACAGAAAAATACACAAGTTTTAAATGTTTCTCGTTGAAAATAATTTTTTTAATTTACTGTTGGATGTTGTTGTTGGACACTTTCCTAAAATCTAAATCAAAGATTGCTTGTGCCTCCTGAGACGCTCAGCTGACCAAAGTTGTTTAAAGAAAGATTTAATTAGCATCTACGGCTAGTTAACACAACAGAGGAATGAAGTCATTTTATTATTTATAACAATGAGCTCTCAATGGCTCTCAGAACTTGGAACATTTGCCACAATATAACAGAATCATAAAAAAGCCAAAGATCAGCATGTATGCTATCTGTGGTACATCATAAAGAAAAGCATATTTATTAAGGTTTAATGACACTTTAACAGCCAGGGTCACATCATGTTGGTGACAGTTTTACGGGTGGAGGAAGCTGGAGTACCCGGAGAGAACCAGCGAGCAAGGACGAGCAGCTGCTAGCTCCCCAACATCATAACTCTGCACTGCAGCACAGGCAGGGTTAGACTGATGGAAGACGTGTGCACCATCAGGTGGAGGAAGCCAGAGAGAACCACCGAGCAACAAGCGGCTGCCAGCTCCCCAACATCATAACTCCACACTGCAGCACAGGCAGGGTTAGATTGGTTGAAGACATGTGCACCATCGATTTGCAGTACACCTCAGTGCACAGTGTCATCGTGCCCCCATGTGTACAATCAGGGTTAAGTGCCTAGACCAAGGACACAACGTGGGAGTCCGAATCGATCGCTCAGATGGTCACCCATACAAGGACTAATCGGGCTCGACGTTGCTTAACTTCGGTGATCGGATGAGAACCGGTTACCGCAACGCCACTGTGCCCCAAGAGAAGCAGAAATTTGAGCCTAGGGACATGATTCAATATTCTCTGATTATAAAAATAATGTTTTAATGACAAACAAACAAAAAAATATAGAATATTCATGTTTGACAATTTTGAGTATCATCGCTGAAATACAACCTTTAAACAACACACAGCTAGAAATGACTCTTGCAAAATAAATTCTTGAAATAATTGAACAAGTAAAAAAAAAATTGCTTCAAAAACATGGGTTATGGCCCCTCAATGCAACTAATGCAGTAAGCTCAGTCCAATATTGGGGTCATATGCAATGTTATGAATGTAAAAATTGAAAAAATAATGAAATTTGAAGATTTTTGTTTATATTGCTGGTCATATACAGTGGAGCTCAAACAAGATATAACAGAATAAATGCTCAGTTCAGCTGTGGAATACAGGGAAGTGACCACAGTTCCCTGTTAACTGAACACTCCTGTTTATTAATTAATTTTCACTGGCAAAGAGGCTATTCCATTAACAGGATGGCACTGTATTGCCATTATGTTATGTAAAGGGTCAATCTGCAAAAATCTATCTCTTCTTTTGAAACATTCCATCCAGAACCCGAGCTCTGCATTCATTAGGCCTTTCTTGTCTCTTGGTTATGATGAACTGTATTCACAAGTCAGTTGCCTGAAAATATAGTTTAGATGCATGTCTCAGTGAAATATATGAAGTGCAATTATGAGAGAGGTGTACAACTTTTATATTTAATGGGAAAATCCTTGGTAACTGCTTCTTTAAAAATGCAGACAATTATCGAAAAGAAACTTTCACAACCTATCCTCAACACATCACCATGACAAAGGACCGATCAGTCAAGAAATTCTTGAGTTAATTGACGGATACCAAAAACAAGATGAATGTTGATGTCAAATCTGGACAATTATCAGAAGAAACCTTCCACTACTCACTCTCAACACATTGCCAAGAGATGAGAATGATGAGTGAAGGCCTTTTTTAATTAATAGACAGAAACCAAAATCAAGCTGGATGCCTGGTATCAATATAGCAACCATATTGACTATGGAATCCACATTTTATCAAAAGGAACCTTCCACTACCCATCCTCAATGCAACACCAAGAGATGAGACTGATCAATAAAGGCATTCCTGAGTTAATTGATGAAAACAAAAATCAAAATGGCAGTTGAGGTAGCCATACTGAATGCTGAACAATTAATGAAAGGAACCTTCCACTACCCATCCTTAACACATCATAAAGAGATGAGAATGATTAGTGAATTTACAGAAATAAAAAGTTTATGGATGAACGACAGATGTCCGATGACAGACAGATGGGCAGAGGAACATGATGTCAGCATAATTTTCCCTCCTGATATAAGATCGAGGGCATAATGAATTGCTCAGTTTTGATGCAGACAATGCTAACTAGTTAGAAGTGCCATTTATATAATTATCCATGTCGAATACCAGGCAAGGCTTGTACAGAACTTGAGAACCAAAATTCAAGTATATTTCCAGGACTTTCAACACCCTGTGGTTAAGTTTTAGGCACCTATACCTAGCAAAAATCACACACATTTTAATATCCATCTTGGTGTCAAGTAGAAATATAAATTTTATAGTAAATTTCCTTTCTTATTATACCTACCGCAATTGTTTTACTACAGGCTTGCACTACAGTGAAAGACCCTAACTCGGATAAAATACTCTCTATTTTAATCTTTCCCAAGAGATGTCGGAAAGAAAAGTGGTGTAAAAAACACCACGAAAAAATAAGCCAAAACTGGGCCGAGCGCCACCGGCACACACCCAGTATGGGACGCTCTTCCCTTAGTACAAATCCACAACTTCCGTTAACCAATGCGCATTGCATCATCAGTTCATCATTCTTGTGAGTCCGCCAACATAGGAGTTATGTGATCAGCGGGGAGGAAGGATTCTTACCCGAATAAGAAGACGGGAGGGCCTCCATGTAAACAATTGCGGTAGGTATAATAAGAAAGGAAATTTACTATAAAATTTATATTTCTTATCAACCTACCTTACAATTGTTTACTACAGGCTGAATAGACAATAGGATGGAGGGAATCACATAACCAACCCACACATAACTCAACTGCACTGGAACCGTGGACAGAGGAAGAGATCCCTAGGCCTATCAAACCATAGCATCACATAGACAATAGGATGGAGGGAATCACATAACCAACCCACACATAACTCAATTGCACTGGAACCGTGGACAGAGGAAGAGATTCCTAGGCCTATCAAACCATAGCATCACAAACATTAGTAAAAGACAATGAAAGATGAGGCATATGGTGAAGTGCGACAAACACACAGAAAGGGTAGTAACAGCACAGAGCTGGAACTGACCCTGTAAAAAAGCTGAATGGCTGGGATAGAGAGCAGCCTGAGCTAGGGGTCGATTTAATTTTTAAAAATTGAATAGCAGTTTACTATTTTGGATAAATTTTGATTAGCATTTCCTATTATTTATATGTTTTTGTCATGTGAAATTGATTAGCTATAGTTGAAAATTGATTCGAAAATAGCTGTGCGAATCCAGTTAAATCGAGCCCTGTGAGCTGAAGAAAGAGGGCCCGTAGGACAAAGGTCCTCTGTCGGCTCCTGCAACTGTCACACATAAAAGGAGAAGGTAGTATTTCTCCAGTAGGCTGCCAGTATAACATCCGACAACATGACAGAGTTAGTAAAAGAGGAAGACAATGCACGCACCTCGTGGCAGAAAAAAACAATTGGTAATACAATCACCAGTAGCTAGACGAGCGGAAGCTACACGAATAGCAAGACAAATCCATCGAGAAATGGATGCAGGAGAGATCTGTCATGTGAGAAAACGCATATCCATCCAGGATAAAGGTGCGAATGCCCCCCCCCCCCCCCCCAAGCAGAGCAGCACCCAAGAAAGTGTCCATCTTGGAGTAAACTGCAAAGTCCTAGGCCTTTTCAAGGAAAAGAGCTGAACATGCTTAGAGAGGCAAGGATGAGTGTCGAAACAATGCGGTACCACATATGAAAAAGGTCTCCGAAGCATGGACTTGTACCCATTGCTGGAGACCCGCAGAAACAAACATATACCAGAAACTCCGCAAGCGGTGTGATCGAAGGAGTAACAAAAGCAACAGTGATCACACACCATCGACAGAAGAACCTTCTACTTAGCCACAGAGGCTAAACCAGTGGAGTGAGTGCCTCCTTGAAGAAGAAAAGCAACTCCACTGCTTGTCTCTAAAAACCACTACGGAGGAGACAGGACCCGATAAAAGACATGCGCGAAGGCACAATGAAGTCGGTCAACTTGAAACCTCCTCGGGCAACTTTGGCAAAGAAAGTCATGACGCAGAGGGAGACATGCCGGAACCACCGCTTACAGAGAGCAGAGCAGATTGATCCACACCCACTGAGGTGACGGGTGTGATCGAAAGGATTCGGCGACTGCAGGTTCATATCTGGGCTAGAACCTGAGGCGGAATCGGAAACCGGCAGGAAGGCGTAGCCGACAAGACCGTCCCAAAGGAGGGCCAGAGCATCCACGGCGAAAGCCAGAGCATCTGGACATGGGGACACTAAAGTGTCCACCTGAAGGTTCCAACGAGTCGCAAAGAGGTCAATGGAACACCGCCATGTGGAGCATCTACTCGGTGGAAAAGAACCTGCCCTGTCGGGACAGGGAGTCGGCTAGGACATTCAGACGACCGGAAATGTGACGAACAACCACCCCGGCATTGACATCCTGAGCAAGCAGTAGAAGTTCCCAAGCCAATTCGTACATTGAAACCGAGTGCGTGCCGCCCTGGTTCCGAATGTAAGCCAACCACTGTCGAATTGTTGAACAACAGAAGGAACTGACGATTCGACAGGTGAGGGATCCACTGCCTGAAACTCAGAAGAAGAGCAAGAAGCGCCTTCTGGTTGATGTGTAGAGATGCCCGATCCTGGTCCCACATCCCGTGAAGGGAAAGACCTAAAGGATCCAATGTCGCACCCCATCCGAGATCGCTGGCATCTGCCGTCAGAACGCAATCGGACGTGGGTAAGTCCAATGGGACACCCTGCGTGATCCACTGAACATTCATCCAGTGGAGAAGGTGAGGATGAAGAGATCCTGGTAACTGAAGCATCAGATCCAGACAATCGACATTCGGCCTCCAACAACTGAGCAGAAAGTGTTGGAGAGGTCTGACATGCAGCCGACCTAGAGGAATGAGATCCGTCACCGAACCGTAGAGACCGAGCAGCCGGAGAATACTCCGTGCTGTCGCGGATGTGGACTGGGACAGAGTCCGAGCAAAAGCTGAGAGAATCACAGCCCTGGCCTGGGGAACCGCCACCGTATTGAACTGAGTGCGGAAGGCCATCCCCAGATGACAAAATGACTGAGAAGGGACAAGATCCGACTTCTCCTCGTTGTCTCTGAATCCTAGCAACGTGAGCAAGCTCAACAGAGTGTCGACATCCAACTCCAGTAAGGCAGCATTGGAATGCCTATCGTCTAGATATGCCGAAGTAGTCACCCTGGACTGTGTGCGATGGAAGGCTATCACATGCGACATCAGTCGGGTGAAGGTCCAAGGTGCCAGGTTGAGGTCGAAAGGCATGGCCTTCAACTGGTAAACTCGCCCCAGAAAAGCGAACCTGAGATACTTTCGCGACACCCGATGAATCGGAACATGAAAGTAAGCGTCTCGCAGGTCGATGCTGGAAGTGAAATCTCCCTGGTGAATGGAATGGCGGACCGACCTGAAAGTCTCCATGCTGAACTTGGGAGCAATGATAGACTGGTTCAGGATACTCAGATCAATAACCGGTCTGAGTCGGCCGTCCTTCTTCAGCACCAAGAACAGGCGGGAATAAAACCCCACTGACTGAATGTTCTTGATGACCTTGAATGCCCCCTTGGCCAGGAGATTGTCTATCTCTGTGGACAAAAGCTCCCAACGTAAAACGTCTGAAGGAACTGTGGTTGGAAGAGGCACTCTGGACAGAGTGGGGTGCCTTCGGAAAGATATTCGCAGCCCGGACCGAACAACATCTAACACCCAAGGATCGGATGTGATGGTGGCCCAACGGTCTGCGAACTCTGCTATCCTTCCTCCAACCTGGGACGAATCGAGGTGAGGACCTTCAGTTCGAGCCCCGTCGAGGCCGACGAGAGGAGAAACCACCTCCTCTACTGAATGAAGGATCCTGAGACTTCCCTCTAGCCTGCCGACGCTTACCGTTTCCTGTGAGTGAGAAGTAGAAGCGGTGGCAGAAGGATCAGCCCTTTGCATCGCAGAGGAAACAGAAGGGTGCTTGTTAGGCTTTGAATGGTCCCTGCCTCCCCATGAAGGCTGATCAAGCTGATGAAGCAGCAGCTGATCTTTGGAATGACGTAGGACATCATACCGGACCGTCAACACGGAACCCATGGAACAGTAGCGGACCTGCCAAAGAAGCAGATCGAAGAGCAGCGCGCTGCCCCCAGGAAGGGATCAGCCTGTGTCCAGCACAGAGTCCCTTCGAACTAGTTCCAAAATAGCCGTGTCACAGGCATGCGTGTGAGTAAGATGCATGAAGCGCCTTGGACAGCACACGCAAAGGAGCCTGTAGATCGCAGATAGGCAGCTAAAGCAGAGACGATGTGATCCCGAAAGCATACCCAGCATTCCTCTCGATAAGCCCAACATGGACTCCAGAGTCGTCATAGGAATGACGGCAGACTTGGGTTTTCCAAGCCCGAGGGAATTGGAGTCCTGATCCAAAACCGTCAAAGTCTGGCAGACTGACGGATTGGCAAAATCGTAGTAACGATAACGCACCGGAGGCAAAAAGGTGTCAACCCTGGTGAAGAACGGAGCCTTCATAGCCTTGAAACTCAGCTTAGAGTCCAAGGCTGAAAATGCTTCAACCACCTGTACTGACTGGCACGGTCGAAGACGCCCAGAAGCAGGTTGCTCTACAGGCTGTAGGCGCGCGACCGATGATCGCAGCCTGGCTGACACTGTCGGCTGGTTTGATGTTTTGAGATCCAGAAGGAACCCAAACACAAAGTCAAGAGCTGCCCCCAAGTCAGAAGACTGCAGGCTCTCGACATCAAGGATGACTGACTCTTCCCCGGAGTCGGAAGACACATAGCCCATCGTGGGCAAACTAGCCAAAGCCTCCCATGGTGTAGGCACACCAGGGGGATCAGAAAGCAGCCTGTTTCCAATCCTGGGAGGCAGCGGCATAGAGGGCGGCTGGAAACCACTCGCTGCCTTGCTGGAAGCAACAGGAAGGCTCTTAGACAGAACCTGAGTAAGGAGCGGGCCTCCCTAAGCTCACTGCCCGTACCAGCCGGTTCGACATGGGGACAAACCAAGCAAAGTGGCTTCACACCTGATCCCCTTTTGGTCACAATCCTCCAATACACCCAAAGCAGGGCGACGGTCGGCAGCCGAAAACATATGAGGGCAGACGTGTATAGGGGTACGACACACCCCGAGGATCAAAATAGTGGGAACTCAGGAGAGTTGCCGCAGACCTCTGTGGGGCAGAAGGTCCAGGCTGTACAGAAGGTGTTGGTCCCGCAAAGCTGGCTGCGTGACCAGAATGATTGGATGGAAAACGCCAATGACAATGAAAGTGTCAATGACACTGTAGCTTAACTTGTGTGTTGTATTTGATGAAAAGGATAATGTTCAATGTTTATGAAAGGATTATGAAATAAGACAAGAATTGTGATAATTAGGAATATGTTCATTTCTGTTCCCTGTATGCTATGTTTATCATAAAAATAATATGAGGTGTACACTGTACTAAAGAGCTGAGGGGTGGGTTAATATGACCTCACAGTTAATGTATGTGGCCCTCACAGTTAACGTATATCAACAAAAGTTACCAAGTTACAGTGAAATTATTCCAAAACGAGTCATCCTATCAAGTTAAAATCCCTTCATAAATATGGCCTGTAGACTGTGCTAAAGGTTTTCGGGCTTCGGGCCCCTGTAGCCGTCAGTTTCCCAATTGCGTCCAAAGGGGACGTTCTCATCTAGACATTATATGAAGTCAGCCTACCAAGTTACAATGAAATTCCTTAATAAATATGACCTGTAGACTGTGCTAAAGGTTTTTGGGCTTTGGGCTCTGGCAGCCATCATGGTTGAATGATCACAACCAAAAGGGCACATTCTCAACTGGGCATCATCTGGAGTGATCCTACAAAGTTACAATGAAATCCCTTCATAAATATCACCTGTAGACTGTGCTCAAGGTTTTTGGGCTTCAGGCACCTGAAGCCGTCACAGTTGACCAATCACGACCAAAAGGGGATGTCATCATCTAGGCATTATATGGAGTCAAACTTACAGGTTACAATGAAGTCCTTCCATAAATATGATCAATAGACTATGCTAAAGGTTTTGGGTTTGGGCAGCCATCATGGCTGAATGATCGCGACCAAAAGGGGACGTTCTCATCTAGACATTATTTAGAGTCATCCTACCAAGGTACAATGAAATCCCTTCATAAATATCACCTGTAGACTGTGCTAAAGATTTTCGGGCTTTGGGACACTGTAGCCAACACAGTTGCCTAATGGTGTCCAAAAGGGGCTGTTCTCATCTAGATATTACATGAAGTCAACCTACCAAGTTACAATGAAATCCCTTCATAAATATGATCTGAAGACTGTGCTAAAGGTTTTCGGGCTTTAGGCTTGGGCAGCCATCATGAATGATCGCAACCAAAAGGGGACATTCTCATTTGGACATCATCTGGAGTGATCCTATGAAGTTACAATGAAATCCCTTCATAAATATGACCTGTAGACTGTGCTCAAGATTTTTGGGCTTCAGGCACCTGTAGCCATCACAGTTGACCAACCATGACCAAAAGGGGATGTCATCATCTAGGCATTATTTGGAGTCAACCTAACAAGTTACAATGAAATCCTTCCATAAATACCACCTACAGACATGCTGAATGTTTTTGGGCTTGGGCAGCCATCAAGGCTGAATGATCGTGACCTAAAGGGGACGTTCTCATCTGGACACTATTTGGAGTCATCCTACCAAGCTACAATGAAATCCCTTCATAATTATGACCTGTAGACTGTTCTAAAAGTTTTCGGGCTTTGGGGCCCCTGAAGCCGTCACAGTTGCCCAATCATGTCCAAAAGGGGACGTTCTCATCTAGACATTATATGAAGTCAACCTACCAAGTTACAATGAAATCCCTTCATAAATATGACCTGTAGACTGTGCTAAAGGTTTTCGGGCTTCGGGCTCAGGCAGCCATCATGGTTGAATGATCGCAACCAAAGGGGACAATCTCATCTGGGCATCATCTGGAGTGATCCTGCGAAGTTACAATGAAATCCCTTCATAAATATGACCTGTAGACTGTGCTCAAAGTTTTCGGGCTTATGGCGCCTGTAGCCATCACAGATGACCAATCACAACCAAAAGGGGATGTCATCATCTAGGCATTATATGGAGTCAACCTAACAGGTTACAATGAAATCCTTCGATAAATATAACCTTTTGCCTATGCTAAAGTTTTTTTGGGCTCGGGCACCCATCAAGGCTGAATGATCACAACCAAAATGGGACGTTCTCATCTAGACATTTCTTGGAGTCATCCTACCAAGTTTCAATGAAATCCCTTCATAAATATGACCTGTAGACTGTGCTAAAGGTTTTCGGGCTTCAGGCACCTGCAGCCGTCAAAGTTGCCCAATCATGTCCAAAAGGGGACGTTCTTATCTATATGAAGTCAACCTACCAAGTTACAATGAAATCCCTTCATAAATATGGGACCTGTAGACTGTGCTTAAGGTTTTCGGGCTTCGGGCTTGGGCAGCCACCATCGCTGAATGATCACAACCAAAGGGGACAATCTCATCTGGGCATCATATGGAGTGATCCTACGAAGTTACAATGAAATCCCTTCATAAACATGACCTGTAGACTGTGCTCAAGGTTTTCGGGCTTCGGGCACTTGTAGCCATCACAGCTGATCAATGACGACCAAAAGAGGATGTCATCAACTAGGGTTTTTCAAGGGTTTTTCAAGGGCTTCTTTCTTTTTTTTCAAGGGCTACATATACTATTCAGCTTGTTGTATGAGCTCTAAAAATCTAAGATTCATGTGACACGGATTTGACTTTGGGAGTCAGGAAGTACTGGTACCCAAAGTGTGATCTGTGTTACAGTAATCTTGGTAAAACGTTCCATACTTTTTTATGTTTTTTTTTCAACTGAGCGACACGAGCGCAACAAACAAGTAAAAGGCGAGTACACATATATTTACAATGCCCAAGAAATAGCTTGGTATTCAAGGGTTTTTCAAGAGATTTCTGAAAGTTCGAGGGTTTCTCAAGGGCTAATTTCAAATTCCAGGGTTTTTCATGAAAAAACTCATTTTCAAGGGTTTTTCAAGAGCTGTATGAACCCTGTAAAGGTTTTTGGGCTCGGGCACCCATCAAGGCTGAATGATCACGATCAAAATGGGACGTTCTCATCTAGACATTATTTGGAGTCATCCTACCAAGTTACAATGAAATCCCTTCATAAATATGACCTCTAGACTGTGCTAAAGGTTTTCGGGCTTCAGGCCCCTGTAGCCGTCACAGGTGGCCAATCACTTCCAAAAGGGGACTTTCTTATCTAGACATTGTATGAAGTCAACCCACCAAGTTCCAATGAAATTCCTCAATAAATATGACCTGTAGACTGTGCTAAAGGTTTTCG
Organism: Pictodentalium vernedei; assembly: GCA_031216915.1. NCBI lineage: Eukaryota > Metazoa > Mollusca > Scaphopoda > Dentaliida > Dentaliidae > Pictodentalium > Pictodentalium vernedei. The sequence goes on from CM062297.1 coordinate 715,167,584, forward strand.
GGTTTTGGGCTCGGGCAGTCGTCACGGTTGGCAGATCATGCCCAAATGGGGAAATTCTCATCTAGACATCATAAGGAGTCATCCTACCAAGTTACAATGAAATCCCTCCACACTAAACATGACCTGCAGACTGTGCTAAAAGTTTTTGGTTTTCGGGCTTGGGCAGCCATCACGGTTGATAGATCATGCCCAAAAGGGGACGTTCTCATCTAGGCATTATACAGAGGCATCCTACCAAGTTACAATGAAATCCCTTCATAAATACGACCTGTACACTGTACTAAGGGTTTTCAGGTTATGGGCTCGGGCAGCCATACTGGTTGCCCGATAGCAACCAAAAGAAGACGTTCTCATCTAGACATGACCCCAAACCTGCATATGAAATTTCGTGACGATCAGACAAGAACTGCAGGCTGTAGCACGTGCTAAAGGAAAATGTGAACAGACGTCACAGACTCACAGACTCACAGACTAACAGACTCACAGACTAACAGACTAACAGACTTCCGCACACGTGATGGCAATAGCTTATCTTGACTATGTCAAGGAGCTGTTGGAACTGGCGGAAAAGGGGAGAGAGCCACCTAGCTCAGCCTCCAAAGGAGGAGTCACAACCCTAGTGACAGCCTCAGATGTCAACTGGAGAAGGCGCATTGTCCCGGAACCAGGCATCTCTTCACCAGAAATCCAACAGCTCCCACCATGGTAAAAAATGAAAGTGTCAATGACACTGTAGCTCAACTTGTCAAGACAAAGACATGTACATGTATAGTATGTGACAAATGACAAACATCTAGGTAATGACCTGATAACAAAGGTACATATAAAGTATTGTAATGGTCTGTACATAAATACTGACCGTTGCCTGTAACAAATGTATAGGTAAAGTATTGTAAAGGTGGGTGACAGTCAGATGCTGAACTAGAAAAAATCTTTGAGTCCCAGAGTGGGTCTGACTGAACCCCAAAATATTTGTTCTCATAGCACAGTGATAACAAAGGCACCCCAAAACACACTCGTTCCTGTCCCAAGGTGAAAACAAAAGTACTCAAGAAGTTTTGTGAAGATCAGTTCATAAATACGAGATGTATAGAACTTGTGACAAAAAACTGATTGGACCTAATTTCGGTACAAAATGGCCACTGGCAGCCATCTTGAATTTTGGACCGTACCCAGAAACACTCATTCTCATCCCAAGGAGATAACAAAGGTACCCAAGAAGTTTTGTGAAGATCGGTTCATAAATACAGCCTCTACCCTGAGCCGTATTGACATGTGTGCTTACACTGTGTAAGTAGCATTGAATAAATCAAAGTTCATCTAATTTGCATAATTTCTGCACGAAAAAAAAACCCTTACAATATGTGATGTATTCCATGTTACTAAACATTCATACAAAAATTTATTCAAATCAGAACTTTCATACAGAAGTTCTATACAAAAGACTGATTGCACTAATTTTGGTACAAAATGGCTGCTGGTGGCCATCTTGAATTTCGGACCACACCCAAAAATACTTGCTCTCATCCCACGGTGATAACAAAGGTACCCAAGAAGTTTCGTAAAGATTGGTTCATAAATATGGCCTCTAGTCTGAGCTGTATAGAAGATGTGTACAAAAAACTGATTAGACCTAATTTCGGTACAAAATGGCCACTGGCAGCCATCTTGAATTTTAGACCACACCCAGAAACACTCGTTCTCGTCCCAAGGTGATAACAAAGGTACTCAAGACATTTCGTGAAGATCAGTTCATAAATACAGACTCTAGTCTGAGCCGTATTGACATGTGTACTTACTGTGTGTAAGTCGCACTGAAAAAATCAAAGTTCATCTAATTTGCATAATTTCTGCACGAGAAAAAAACCCGTATTATATGTGATGCATCCCATGGTACTAAACATTCACACAAAAAAAATTATTCAAATCAGGGCTTTCATATGGAAGTTCTGTGCAAAAATCTGATTGCACCTAATTTTGTACAAAATGGCTGCCATCGGCCATCTTGAATTTCGGACCGGACCCCAAAACACCCGTTCTCGTCCCACGGTGATACCAAAGGTACCCAAGAAGTTTCGTAAAGATCGGTTCATAAATATGGCCTCTAGCCCGAGCCGTATTGGCATTTGCACTTACAGTGCTGAAAGTAACCCCAAAAAAACATCAAAATTAGTCTAATTTGCACAATTTACGTACGAGAAAAAAACCCGTATTATATGTGATGTATCCCATGGTACTAAACATTCATACAAAAAATTATTCAAATCAGAGCTTTCATATGGAAGTTCTGTACAAAAAACAGATTTCTGCATCATCGGTACAAAATGGTGGCTGGCAGCCATCTTGAATTTCAGACCGCACCCAAAAACACTCGTTCTCGTCCCACGGTCATAACAAAGGTACCCAAGAAGTTTCGTAAAGATCGGTTCATAAATACGGCCTCTAGCCCGAGCCATAGCAGCTTGGCACTTACAGCTCTGAAAGTAACACTAAATAAATCAAAGTCAGTCTAATTTGCATAATTTACGCACGAGAAAAAAACCCGTATTATATGTGATGTATCCCATGGTACTAAACATTTATACAAAACTTTATTCAAATCAGAACTTTCATACAGAAGTTCTGTACAAAAAACTGATTTTTGCATCATCGGTACAAAATGGCCACTGGCAGCCATCTTGAATTTCGGACCACACCTAAAAACACTCGTTCCCGTCCCAGGGTCATAACAAAGGTACACAAGAAGTTTCGTAAAGATCAGTTCATAAATACGACCCTCTAGCCCGAGCCATAGCCAATTGTTGACGTACGGACAGACGGATGGACGGCCAGACGGACAGACGGACGACGGACGACGGGCCATGACAATAGCTCAAATTTGACTTCGTCAAAGTTGAGCTAAAAACTGCACATCCCCCACGGATGGGGAATAACTCTCACCAGACGTGGTCGAGTCGGGAGGCCCTGAAACGACAGTGTTCCCCACCCCCCGCTGGTACGGGAGGAGCTGCACATCCCCCATGGAGGGAGTAATTCTCACCAGATGTGGTAGAGTCGGGAGGCCCCAAAACGACAGCATTCCTCCCTCCCCCCCCCCCCCCCCCCACAGGTGCGGGAGGAGCTGCACATCCCCCGCGGAGGGGGTATAACTCACACCAGATATGGTCGAGTCGGGAGGCCCCGAAATGACAGCAACCCCCCCCCCCCCCCCCCCCCCCCCCCCCCCCAAAACGACAGCGTTCCACACCCACCGCGGGTGCGGGAGAAACAGCCATGAGAACGCACCAAGGCGAGGGCAAAAGGAATTGCCCTAAAGGAACCAAACTGGAAATAACAGAGGTGAAAGCAGTAGAAGAAGAAGGTGAACTCAACAGATACAGAAAGTAGAAGAACACCTTCAACTATGAGAGAAGGTGGCAGAAAAAAAATGGTGGGTACACGACAGAACCCAGATGGCCGACAGGGACCGAAAAAACAGAAATTCAGCCATCAACAGAGTGAAGAAATCCTGTACAGACAGTCCCTCATTGAAACCTAACTCCAATAACAATTTAAATTTATCAACCGAAAAATTTCAATGTCTAACCACGTTGACATGATGTCGAAAAACCATTCGCAAAAACGGAATAATAAATAATATACAATGAGAATGTGGTTGAAAATATTAACGAGAATATATAAAACACAGTCCTGTTATTATACGATCTTCAGATCCATAATCCAGTAACAGGGAAAACCATTATCGACGAGTTGAATTATCACTGTTTCATAGAGCAAAATGGCGACACGTCCTCCACGTGTGCGGATAAAAAAAAGAATGATGAATTGATGACGCACTGTGCATTGGTTAACGGAAGTCGTGGATTTGTCTTAAGGGAAGAGCGTCCCATACTGGGTGTGCGCCGATGACGCTCGACCCAGTTTTGGCTTATTTTTTCGTGGTGTTTTTTTACACCACTTTTCTTTCTCACATCTCTTGGGAAAGATTAAAATAGAGAGTATTTTATCCGAGTTAGGATCTTCCACTGTAGTGCAAGCCTGTAGTAAACAACTGTAAGGTAGGTTGATAAGAAATAAGCTTTTCTAGACACACTGATCAACTAAGCCAGATGTTTTACCTTCATCTGTTAGGCCCTACAAAGTAGAACTTCTGTTTCTCAGGCCATTTTTTGTAAAATTGCATTCAGGCAATTTTTTATTTTTGTAATTATTTCCTTGCCATCAAAAGTTCATGTTCTTGGTTTGCTTTATGCATGGGTGGTGGTGTATTTCATCCCTCGAGTGCAAGAGGGTTTTGCAATGCTGAAGCATTGCAAAGCCTTGTTGCACTCAAGGGACAAATTTATCAATTTTATCAACTTGGCTTAATATAAGACATTAAACCATTTAATTTTTATTTTTTCAAGTTTGCATTGCTTATAAACAGAGAGAATGCGGCAGCCAAAAGGACCATGTCGGAGGGTCTGAGTAATGGATTTTTAACATTTTTAGGCCTTTGGTAGCATCTGTATTATATTTTGTTACATGTTTCTTTGATGGTCACAAAATACTTAACATTTTGACTAATAGTATTTTTGATGTTTCATTGAAGCCATACAACTTTCGAGTCACAATTCGCTCATACATACGATGTTGAGAAACTTCACACAAAGTCAGAAGCTTGCACTGTGACATCCAAGTTTTTAGGAATCAGTTACTGGTAGTCTACATGTTGTGTCATTTCTGACCATCTCATATTTTTCAAGCATTTTATACAATTTTGAATGGCAACAAAGTAGAATTTAAATGTGATGGTCAACAAATCATCTACTGATGATATATTTGTATAAGAAGATTCATCAATGTATGTCAAGTTGTGGAGAAGTTTTGGTCCAGTGAAAAATGTCACTTGGAAATGGTATGATTAACATTTGACATATTATTTATTTGTTTATTTATTTATTGGTGTTTAAGGTCACATATTTTTGCACAATGGCTAATCATGACCACAACATGAATATCAACTCAAGACCAGGGGTGAGAGTCAATAACCCATGTTGCCCATTTGAGAGAGGGTTTGCACCTCCCAAGCATTGGTGACTGGGTCCTATTTTAGCAGTAAAACAGAGCCTGTTTACCGGAGTCAACAACTGATGAAATGTATGTGTGGAAGGTTTATCTAGTTATGTTCAGAAGTAAAGAAATTATGGTCTGATCAGCTCAATGACACAAAAGAAAGGTAGTCCTGGTAATTCAACCTTGTTTCCTCGGCAAAGAAAAATTGCTGAGGAAAACTGGGGCTTCTACGGCAATTGCCATGAAGCCTGTTCGATAGTGTAAATATCATCAGAGGCCAGGGCAATGTCTCAACTGCTGTGTACATGTAGTATGCGGTGAGGCGAAAAATAATCACAATCAATGTGAAGAATCTTTCTCTCAATTAGATCATGTCAATATCATGGACCATGTGAATGCTGAGAAAAAACCTGGGAAGTAAGTAGGCAACTTGCCCAATAGTATGAGTGATAAGATAACCACAAACTAAATGCCTCACTGCTTCTATTCGGATAACACCAGAATCTGACATCATTTTCTGGAAAGCTCTGGGAGAGCTTTCCATAAACTGATGTCAGATTCTGGTGTTATCAACATAGAAGAAGCAGAACACATAGTTTCTAGTCGTTATGCTGCAACTTGTACTGTAAATTGTAAGATTAGCAATACAGCATAGTGCAAGCCACATGGTTTGATTCCTTGTGTAACCTAGGTGTGCAATTTCTGCTACAACAAGGCTTCCTGAAGAAGCCATCCTCGGTAGTATTTTTGGCTGTGGATATTTTTAGTTTCCTCGGCAGTTTCCTCGGCACTGCTGATGAATTACCAGGGCTGAGAAAGGTATTTCATGCATTTGACACTCAATTGTGACATTCATCTTGGAAAGTTGTATGTAAATGTGGTGCGTGACACACTGTCTCCCAATGATGTATATGTGTAAGATGTTCCATCAAGTTAGGTCATGTAGCGAAAAATTTATGGTCCAGACAAGACATGTCACAAAGAAACGACATTATGAACATTTGACACATAACCTTGACTTTGGTATATGGAATGTAAAAGTGGCATGCGACACATTGTCCACTGACAGGGATGCACAAATTGGATGAATGTTCGTCGAGCGGTTTTCTAAAAAAAAATTGGGATAACCAGTTACCATTTCTCGCTCTTCTAAATCTGTTTTCTGTGAGTACTGTCATCAAAATATACCCCCTACGTATGCCAGTATGGAGAAGAATTTCTTAGTAGTTCAACGCGGGTTGTTCCCGACTTCAATAGTAATCAATACCTCATATTATTGGATACAATATCAGGAGTATGGTTATCTGGTTGATGGCTTTTCTAACCGGTTGAGTTTCTTTGCAACCGGATACAAACCAGATATCCGTGGCAGCTCTATATATTACACATTAACAAAAAGGCGAATATATACGTGAATGGTTATCTAAATTTGGACGGTGATCCAAAATTTTTGGGCATAAACGCTTTGGGGTTGACTAAATTTTCAGTTTGTGCATCCCTGACTGACGATATACGTGTAGGAAATTTCATGAAGATGAATCAAGTCCTAAAGAAATTATACTCCAGATAAACTAAATGCTGATGGCGGGCAGACGGAGGCCTGGATGGAGAGTCAAATGGATGGATGCCTAGACAGGCAGATGGCAAAATGGATGGACAATGGATGGAAGACGAGCAACTTGGTATCAGAAAAGCTCCCCTGACTTTGTAAGAGCAGAGCTAAAAAATTACTAAACTTCAACAAAACCATATGATGTGACCCATCATTGGGATGAGCTCATCGTGCCTGTTCCAATAAGTGGTCGCATGATATGGTTTTGTTGCAACTTTGTGCAAAAGTTGGGAGAAAAAATATTTAAAATAACAAATTTTGACATTGTGTGCATTGGGTAAAGGGTTATACCGGTATGCATAAAAAAGATAAGGCTATTTTTCGTTTGAGTCACATTTTTTATCCCTCAAAGATTACATACTTTATTAAATGTGCTTTGCCAAGACAAGAAGTGACGAGATATGACAGAAACCGAAACAGACTCCTATCAGCAGTACACTAAGAAAGAATGGTTGCTGGTTTATACAGCTTCAAGCTAATTATTTATTTGACTAACTTTACTGCATACAGACCTGAATTAAAAGTTTCTGGTCAACAATCTGTCATACTACCATCCACCACCTCCTCTCCAATAATAGCCACCAGAATCATAAAAACCAGATCCATAACCACCTTCAAATAAAACAAGTACATTTCTGTATATACAGTGAAAACCTGTTAGCTGAATAACCACTTTGCCACTGAGAATTATTCAATAAACAGGAGTATTCAATTAACAGAGATTTGGTAAATTTCCAGTATTGTAAAGATAACCAGGGATCAATACTATTAAACGTTTACAATTGTATTTTCTAGAACTGTATTTTCTAGTTATGACTTTAAATGGGTTGAAATGAACCATTAACATTTTCAAAGATGTGGCAATTTGCCAGTTGGCAAATTGCCATATCTTTTAAAATGCAAATGATCAATTTTAGTCAGTTATATTAATAGGTAAAAAATACCATTCTAGAAAATACTATTGTAAAAGTTTTATAGTAGTGGCCCCTGCAGACCATTTAATCTATTGTGTCTTGGAGCTCATGGAGCTCTGTCAAACAGATACAATACAGGGCTCCTGCACTTTTTTTTATTACCAAATTCCAAGATTTTTGTGAGAATGCTTTGTACGCTATAACAATGATTGCTTATGTTTTCATCACCAATCACAAAATAGCCCTGAATTTAACAGTACAGTACATGCTTTGCACATTTTTTGCACACTTTTCGTGCGATTTCATTGTGCCAACTAACCAGGGCCGGCGGAAGCAGCAAAGGGCAAGGGGGGCGAAACTTTCTGATGAGGGCAAGTGCACGTATATTGCCTAAAAATTGGGAGCGGACGCCTCAGATGCTGAAGGCATCTGCACCGAGTGCCGAAGACACGAGGTATTAGAAGGGGGGGGGGAGGGGTTTTCCCCCCAGGAAATTTTTAATGGAGCTCTCAAATTGTGCATTCTGGTGGCCTTTGGCCTGAAATTCCTCTTGTATTTTTATAATAGAAAAAAATGATTTTTTTACAGCCGGAGGCCGGACCCTGGAGCAGTTGCCCTGTTTACCTACCCCCTCTCGGTGCTAGTATAGGTCTCGGATTATCTAGTGCCATAGGCTTCGAACCAGTTTTGTTGTCGACAAACTAGGCTTTTGGCCATCTCACTAATAAAACAGTCAGGCTGAGCAGGTAGGCAAAATTTGCTGATTCATAGGCCTACTATCCCTTGAATGCCATGCCCATGGGCAATTAATGTATACATATACATCCATGCCGGAGAATTGGTTATTCAAAGATACAACTGAATAATAGGCTGATCAGTATGATCCTGTTTTTTTCTGATGGTTGATCAATAACAATGCTAATTTTTTATTTTCGGACACTTTCGCCCCCGCTCGCCCCCATGGGCGAGGGCAAGGGGGGCAACCGCCCCCGTCGCCCCCCTTCTTCCGCCGGCACTGCAACTAACATCCATAATTTGATGCTGGAGTTTTTTTCACATAATTTACACCACACTTCATGAAATTTTTTTATTTCCTGCAATCACTTGAAAGTTTCACATTAAGAATTTTGATACTTGCTGGACATTATGAAAAGTGAGAAGATAAAATAAAATGTAACACACATTGCAAATCATCAGTTTTCCAGGCTTGTATAAAGCAATTTTTTGGATTGGCTTAATGCAAACACATTGCTGTGTGACACTCATTTTAAATGGATGATTTCCATGTTACAGCAGCACAGATAAACAGTAATCTACCTATGCAAATAAGTCACGTGCCATTGTTCAAATACACCATTTGGTTAAAAATGACATGCACAGTATCTGATACTGAAACTCTCACATCCCAATGAGAGTATACAAAACTACTGGGGTCCAATTGAATGATTTTTTTAAAAGATATTTTGAAAATCGTTGGAAATTCAAGGTTTTATCTTGCATAAATTCACAGATTTTCGAAGAGTTTCCATGACACTTGAAAACCCTGTAATAAATTAAATACCTGCATTTTGATATTGTGTGCGTGGAAACCCTGTAATGGATTAAATGCCTGCATTGGATGTAAAGATCCCAAATAGGTCTATAAACAAGGGGAATTTGGTGATTTGCCAGGGTAATTTCTGGACATATCACCAGATTTTTAATTCAATTAACAGGACTTTTCTCAAAAAAGTCTATGCATTTAACAGGCCAAATTTGTACAGAAGGTATGGCAAATGGTTTTGTGTGTGGAAATTATTTTCCATGAATAGGGCTATTGAATTAAGAGAGATCCAATTAAGTGGGCTCCACTGTTACTTTATATTCAACTTAGACTTGTAGCAATGCACTGCACCAATGAACTGGGTAATGTGGAAAATACACAGAAAGACATGCACATGTGAATGGGTTAATCAATATGGCACGAGTGGCAGGGTGGAAGGGTAAAACAAGAGGCTACGGGCCATTTCAAAGAGATGTTTACTGTCTTAATAGAAGTATTAACTCTTTGAACCTGAGCGACCGCTTTTCTGGCCCAGAAGCATGATATGTCATAATTTCCTTAACTGGTAGAGTGCTGGAAGCCCATATTTGGGCTTTACTCCGAAGTGCAGGTGCCACAACTTAAAGGCTTCATATTCTGTGGATATGCTTCATAATATTTTGAATTAAAACTGTTTAGTCTGTGAGTATTTGCCTTGTTACAATTTATGGGAGAGTGCCATTTGGCACTCTCCCATAAATTGTAACAAGGCAAAGGGACATGGACAAATTTGGATAACCAAAAATAATTTAGCACTCTACCAGTTAAGCAGGATGGCTGCTGAGTGAATGTGTGCACTTTACCTATACTTTATCATTCTAGACAATACGTGAAAGTTTTAAAAACCTATCTGAATTCATGCTCAAATTATCATCTGGAAACCATAAAATGAATTATTTTTCACTAAGTCACTAAGTCAAAGGGAATAACAATGGAGAATGCGAATATGGCCAAATGCAAACCTGACCTGTACTTTGCCATTCTAGACAATACATGAAAGTTTCCAAAAAATATCACAATGCAAACTGAAGTTATCATATAGATAGGCATATGGATGAACAAACAACAGGCAAGGCTAACACTTAATGCCTTTTGCACTTCATGTAGGAGGTATAAAAGTGTTGGTCAAACTTTTGTGATGGACTGACAGTGAAGGAAATATGAAATCCATAAAAGTTTTGTTATGGACAACAGTAAACAAAATATAAACTATGAAATTAGAGGAAAAGCTGTGTGTTTACATGAATCCAAGTTGAGTAAAAATAGTGCTATACCTGAGTGACTCACTCTCCACAGTCTCAATACTCCAAAGTATTCTCAACAATCTCTTCATAGCTAGCTTATAATTATATGAAACACCTCCATATGGTCCCTGTCCTCTACTTGAATAGCCACTTTGTCTGAATGCACCACCTCAATAATGGTCTCCTTATCCTTGATCCATTCCACTATAACTACCATACTTATTACCTAACTAGAAGCACTGTCACAGTGCCGAAGCTGCGACGATTCGTGCAATGCCAATGATGTTTTAAAACTTGTTGGTGACAAAAAAACTTGTTGGTGACAAGTCCATAAATGTGACAGAAAATATCTGAATGACATGCACTATAGAGAGGGTGTAGACATCATGAAGATACACTTGCATACCAAGTATGGTGTCATTCCATCAAGTATTTTAGGAGTTATGGTGTTTTTTAAACTCGTTGGTGACAGACCAACATTGCCACATATAGAGCTGCTCGTCGCAGCTAAAAACAACTTTACTGAACACATAATTCAAAGAGATGTTTACCGTTTCTTAATACATGTATTAACCCTTTGAACCCAAGCGGCCGCTTTTCCAGCCCAGAAGCATGATACGTCATGATTTCCTTAAGTAGGATGGCTGCTGAGTGAATGTGTGGGGTAGGCCAATTAATATTTTCAATGTGCAGCCCCACAGCTGCACGTTGAAAATATTTATTGGTCTACCCCCAAATAATGAATGTGGACTCTTCCAACTGCTGCCATGGTACTGACATGGTAGATACAACCAGGGTTCAAAGGGTTAAAAACATAGTTTCAAGTGGTAATTTTTTTCCAAAATGCAACTAGGAATTTAACCAATTCAATCTTGTTTGACAGAGCTAGCTCAATGAAACAAGGGGAATAACTCTAGAATGGAGAATGTGAATATGGCCAAATGCAAACTTCACCTGCATTTTTGTTCCTACAAGAGGTGACTCTGGTTGTTGAAAATGTTGTTAAATCCCAATAAATAAATAAATAAACAAGAGGCCCCAGGGGGCCTGAGGGCGCTCACCTGACGTGGTATTCTAAATATCAAACCAGGGACTTGACTTGAATAAGCTGCATATGCCCCTCCTAAGAAAAGCATATACCAACTAGATGAAGTGATTGTACCCACACAATACACAGGATTTTCCGTCTATTTTCAGTTCCTGCATTTTTATGTCCCAAAATTGAGATAAACGCATAAAAAACAGATTTTTTTTTATTTTTGTTCAGAAATTTTTGAAGTCCCAAACAAAATATTTTCAGACTAAAATTTTTTTTTCTTCTTCTTAAAATTGACCAAAACACAAAAAAAACCCAAAAAACTAATTTCCCCCGGACCCCAAATTTTCAATGTAAAAAAAAAAATTTGTTTTGTCTTAAAATTGACCAAAATGCATAAAACAAAAAAACTCATTTCTGGATTTTGGTCCAAAGTCCCACCTGCACCCCAAATTTTCAGTGTAAAAAAAAAAAAAAATTGTCTTAAAATTGACCAAAACACATAAAAAACCAAAAAACTAATTTCCGGATTTTGGTCCAAAATTTTCTAAGTTCCACCCGGACCCCAAATTTTCGGTGTAAAAAAAAAAAATTTTTTGTCTTAAAATTGACCGGATTTTGGTCCAAAATTTCTAAGTCCGGACCGAGACCCCAAATTTTCAGCCTAAATATGAACCCAGGGACTTGGCTTCAACAAATTTGAATCTCACCCCCCTGCATACCATTCTTTTTGGTAGATCTGAAGAAGAAGATTTTTATAGAATATTCTTCATGCTGCACTAATTTCAACAGTTGGGCTCTCATAGGGAACCCAAATATGGATGGAGGGATTTGATTTCAACAAATATGTGAATCAATGTTCCAAAGATGTTATATGTAAAATATGAAAGCTTTTGGAGCAGTGGTTTGGAAGCAAACGATTCTTTAATTTTTTCACATTGCCCACAGTGCTAAAAAATGCTGACTCAGCATTTTTTCAAAGTCCTGAAAAAGTACCTTATGACAAAACCGATGGCAATTTTTTTTTACCATTCCTTTCTGTTGGTCCCAAGGAAGCCTCACACCAAACAAGAGGCCCCAAGGAGCCTTAATCGCTCACCGGCCGAAGTGGTTCAAAGAAGTATTTGAGGGTCACATTCAGTTAGACAGAGTTCATCAATACTACAAAGGAATGAAGTCATGAGAGACAAATTTTATGGAACTAGGACCAAGGCTTGAACAAACTTGAATTTTAACCCCCCCCCCCCCCCTCCCTAAGAATGTGGAATACCAAATATCAAAAGCATTCATCTGCTGGATCTGAAGAAGATTTTTAAAGAAAATTCCTCATTTTGAACTAAGTTATTATTCGGGCTCCCACAGTGAGCCCAAATATGGACCTAGAGACATGGCTTGAACAAACTTGAATCTCCCCCCCCCCACCCCCCCACCCCAAGGATGCTGCATACCAAATATCAAAACATTCCGACTGCTGGATCTGAAGAAGACTTTTACAGAAAATTCCTCATTTTGAACTAAGTTATCATTCAGGCTCCCACAGTGAGCCCAAATATGGACCTAGGGACATGGCTTGAACAAACTTGAATCTCACCCCCTAAGGGTCAAAACAGTCCGACTGCTGGATCTGAAGAAGAAGATTTTTAAAGAACATTCCTCATTTTGAACCAAGTTATAATTCAGACTACCACAGTGAGTCCAAATATGTACCCAGGGACTTGGCTTGAACAAACTTGAATCTCACCCCCCTAAACATGTTACATACCCAATGTCAAAAGATTCTGAGTGCTGGATCTTGAGAAGAAGATTTTTAAAGAAATTCGCCTGAAATGCACCAAGTTTAAATTGGGCTCCTATACTGAGCCCAAATATGAACCCAGGGGGCCGCTTTGAACAAACTTGAATTAGAACCACTCCACAATGTTGCATACCAAATATCAAAAGATTCTGCCTGCTTGATCTGGAGAAGAAGATTTTTTAAGAAATTTGCCTGAAATGCACTAAGTTCAAATTCGAGCTTTTATAGTGAGCCCAAATATGAATCCAGGGAGCCAATTTGAACAAACTTGAATCAGATCCACCCCACAATGTTGCATACCAAATATCAAAATATTCTGCCTCCTGGATCTTGAGAAGAAGATTTTTTAAGAAATTTGCCTGAAATGCACTAAGTTCGAATTCGGGCTTCTATACTGAGCCCAAATGTGAATCCAGGGGGCCGATTTGAACAAACTTGAATCAGATCCACCCCACAATGTTGCATACTAAATATCAAAAGATTGTGCCTGCTGGATCTGGAGAAGAAGATTTTTTAAGAAATTTGCCTAAAATGCACTAAGTTCGAATTTGGGCTTCTATAGTGAGCCCAAATATGAATCCAGGGGGCCAATTTGAACAAACTTGAATCAGGCCCATACCAAGATGCTGCATACCAAGTATCAAAAGATTCTGCCCACTGGTTCTGTAGAAGAAGATTTTTTAATAATTTTTCTATAATTCATACGATGCTATCAGAGTTATGCCCCATGCAGAGCCCCCAAGGGACGTGGCCATTTCATTTGAACAGACGTGAATTTCCATATAGTAATGAACATCCACATGAAGCTTTGTGAAAATCGGACCAGTGGTTTCAGAGAAGAAGTCGTTTGAAAAATGTTCACGATGCCGGACGGACGAGGCCAGACGACGTCGGACGCAAGTGATAAGTTTAGCTGCCTTCGGTGAGCTAATAAAAATTCTCAGTGCCGTGTCGTTTTGGAGATATGGACATTTTTGTTTTTTTCTATTTTTGGCTCCTGAGGTTCCCATGGGGCTGCAGGAAAAAATTTTTTGGCATAAATCAAGTACTTATAACCCAATAATATCTCATATTAAATTTGGTTCAATTTGGCCTCTCGGTTCAGAAAATAGAAATTCTGGGCAAGGCAAAAGTTCTTGCCTCTCTCAGAACAAAGGCAAATATTGCCCGTCAAACTTCTCTTGAACAAACTTGAGTCTACACCTCAAATGGAAGCTGCATACCAAACATCAAGTCTCTGCTATGGCTGGTTCATGAGAAGAAGATTTTAAAAAATGTTGTGCATTTTGGCCCCACCCCCCTCCACAATATGAGCAGAAACCCAATTTGAAGAAAAACCCAAATGCCACTATATAACCGCTACTCAAGTGAATTTTCATTGAACTGCAGCCAGTGGCTTGGGAGAAATCGACCCAAACACCACCTTCATGACATACGACAGACGATGGACGACAGACGGCGGACAAAAAGTGATCAGAATAGCTCACCCTGACTTTCAGTCAGGTGAGCTAATAATCTGCGTTTTGTAATTCTAGACAATATGTGAATGTTTCAAAAAAATATGTCAATACATACTCCAATTACCATCTGGAAACCAAAACTCGGACATATTTATGTTCATATAGACGGATGTGTGGATGGATGTGCATACATACAGATGGACAAGGGTAACAGTTAATGCCCTTTGCATTTCATGCGGGGGCATAAAAATGTTGTCAAACTGTTGTGATGGACTGACAGTGAAAGAAATATGAAATCCACCAAAGTTTTGTGATGCAGAGACAGTAAAGCAAATATGAAATTAGTGGAAAACTGTGTGTTTACATGAATCCAAGTTGAGTAAAAAGTGTCATCCCTAAATGACTCACTCTCCACAGCCTCAATACTCCAAAGCATTCTCAACAATCTCTTCATAGCTAGCTTATAATTATATAAAATACCTCCATATGGTCCCTGTCCTCTACGTGAATAGCCACTTCCTCTCAATGTACCACGTCCACGGCTGTTTCCATATCCTTGACCCATTCCACCATAACTGCCATAATTATTACCTGAAAACAATTATTTCACTAAACACATAATATAAAATCTTTTACTGTTTACAGAATCCTCATATATGTATTCACCCTCTGTATACTGATGTCAAAAATCCAGTTTCAAGCATTATTGGAAACAATTGCACCTTGAGGCTTTAAATTGTATCAACTTCAGTGTGCAGTGAGTTAAATTATCTATTGGTGCTACCTCTGAACATGTATCAAGTAATTACAACCACAAACTTTTGACCTTTCACTTCAGAATCACACACAACAGGCATTTGTTTGATGTCTCTGTTTATCAAATAAACACAAAATGAAAGTGTGAGTGACACTGTAGATTAACTTGACTGTGAGTAGTGTTTGATGAAAAGGATAATGTTCAATGTTTATGAAAGGATTATGAAATAAGACAAGAATTGTGATAATTGAGAATATGTTAATTTCTGTCCCCTTCATGGTATGTTTTCAACAAGAATAATTTGAAGTGTAGACTGTACTAAAGAATTGAGGCCTGGGTTGATGTGGCCCTCAAGGTTAAGGTATGTCAACCAAAGATACCAAATTACAGTAAAATCATTCCAAAAAGAGTCATCCTACCAAGTTACAATGAAATCAACAACTTATAGTCTCATCTAGACATCATACCAATGTATGCTTCCAAGTTACAATGAAATCACTTCATAAATATGAACTGCAGACTGTGCTAAAGAAATCTTGGTCACGTGCCTGTTCGGCTAACACAGTTGACCGATCACAGCCGAAATAGGACCGTCTCATCTAGACGTTATACCGAGTCATCCTACCTATTTACAATGAAATCCCTTCATAAATGCAACCTGCAGACTGTGCTAAAGGAATCTTGGTAACATGCCCCTGTGGCCATCACGGTTGACTGAACATGACCAAAATAGGACGTTCTCATCTAGTTATAACCTCGAAACTGCATATGAAATTTCGTGATGATCAGACAAGAACTATGGGGTATAGGCTATGCTAAAGACTCACAGACTTCCGCACATGTGATGGCAATAGCTTATCTTGACTTTGTCAAATTAAGCTAACTAGATTTCCATTTAGGTTGAACATTGATTAATTTCCAAGGGTAATCCTGTAAAAAATATTTCCACCAATACACAAAGAGTTGGATTCAGACAAGCCTTCAGATTAGGCTATTTTGAGGACACCATACTCACTGGGCTAAATATGCTGTCAGAAAATTTGAAACTTTAGGTTTCCGAAATGCCATTTCATAGCTTCTCATGTGGTCAAACCTAAAAAAAAATTAATCTTTTCCTGTTTAACACTTTGTGCAATGCACACGATATCAAAATTTATGTTAATGATTTTTTTTTTTTAATTTTCAAAACATTTCAACAAAACCTTTTCATGTGATCCCCTCTCTAATCTAATTGCCTTTGTGGAAATATTGCCCATGCATGGAAAGGGAACGCTTACAGGAATAATCATCAAAAATTTAATTAACGAAGCACTGAGTACAACAAAACTGAATCTACACCATTAAGGGAGGCTGAATACCAAATATCGAATCATTGCAGTCACCAGTTCATAAGAAGATTATTCAGTGTTTTTCCCATTATCAACAGTGTTAAATGGGGATTCCTCCCCCTCCCCGCTGGATAACCTGATGAAACCGATAATTTCTTGTGTAGTTCTTCATTCCTGTGTAACAGGGTTCATACACATTGTCAGAAAAAAATCTGTAACTTTCAATAACCATTTTAATACTGTGTATTTATTTATTTATTGGGGTTTAACAACACTTTTGACAGCCAGGGTCACCTTGTGTTGGACAGTTTTACAGGTGGAGGAAGCCGGAGTACCTGGAGAGAACCACTGAGCAATGGCGAGCAACTGCCAGGCTCCCCAATATACTAACACCACACAAGCAGGGTTAGCGTGGGTTGAAGACAAGTGCACCATCGATGTGCAGTACACCTTAGTACACAATGCCACTGTGCCCCACATGGGCAATGAGGGTGAAGTGTCTTGCCCAAGGATACAATGCGGTTGCCACAGGTGGGATTCGCAACGGGGACCTCTCGGCTTGCAGTCTGCACCTCTTCTTCTGTGCCACAGCACCCACACCATTTTAATACATTTCCACGACTATTTGTAACCGCTGAATGAGAATAGTGAAGAGGTAAATACCTTGAAAACTGATATAAAAATTAATTTTTTTCCAAAAAAATCAACAAATCTTTTATGAACCCCTCATTTCAATGAGCTCATCAAAATCATTCCAATGAGGGAGGGGTCACATATGGTTTTGTTGAAATTAACAAATCAAATTTTATCAACTGCTCAATTTGTGGGCAGATTGGCCGATTCATTAAGTAAAAGATTAATAGCAGGTGACCTGAAAGCTACACAACTCTTACAGTTTTCAGTTGCCAACATTCATTTTGTGACTTTATTATATTATGCAACTTTAACCCTTAAACCTTTACCTAACATGCAAAGCAGACGACACTTGCAAACAAAATTCTTGAGTAACTAATTTTTTTCATTGTTTGTCTCAAAAACATAGGTTATGACCCTCATTGGAATGAGCTCGACGAGCTCGTTCCAAAGAGGGAACATAACCTATGTTTTTGAGAGAAAAAATGAAGAAAATTAATTGACAATTTTTGTGAATAGCGCTGGCCGGTTTTGGCTGCTGTGTTGGGGAAAGGGTTAAGGGGATGGCATTTTTCATATATTTTTTCTACACTTCAACAGTCTACATCCTTTGACTCTGCACTTGTTTCTAGAGAGCCAAGACTTGCCTAGAAACACCTGCCAAAGCACTTTGAATGTAATTTGAAAGTTTACCCAAATACTTGCAAGTTTACCCAAATACTGCCTCAGCTTTGTTGAGAAACATGTGATTTATATGTACATCAGAATTAGGCCATCAAGGGTTAAACATAAAGTGACCTGCACACAATGAAGAATAAATATACAGAACCGCACATACGTTTGAATGGGTTAATAATTATCGCATGAGACTGCTTTGGCCCTGGGCTGTTAGGTGGTGGGGTATCAACCCTAATTTGCTTTTTAATTTTTATGGCATTCAATTGGTCAAAACCGACTGCCACCGATCAGTGTCACGGTCATGATGATCGAACTTCAAATATTGACTAAACTGTAGGGAATAACACAACATAAAGTTTTTAAAATAGCTAATCAGTTTAGACCACTCCATAACAAAATGACTAGTTGTGGAAAGTATTTGTCAAGGAACAAGCAGTCAGAATGTTATTTTTATTTTGTAAATTTTTCACTCGAATCTGATTGTTTAAATATCCCGGGGTAAACAAATCTAAATGGGGAACTTGGAATTTCCAAGTGATCTCTACTCTGGTGCACACAACCAATGATTGATGTGATATATTTAGACGGGTTCCTTCTCTGTTCACATTGGAAATGAAATTGCATGTTATTTTGTATCACCACATGTGCGATACAACTTTATTTTTATCGCACAGACAGAACAGTGGAAATCTCTTCTTTTACATTAATAGGTGTGTGATAAAACTGGAATTTGACACTTCAGAATTAATATTCCAAAATTCCACAACTTTTAGCTTGATTTTAAATGCCTCAGTAAAATAACCCCACCTTCTACAATGTTTTCCAGACCTTGATTTTAAAAACAAATGATTCGTGATTTTCAAGGTTTTCCATGACCTGTATGAACCTGGAGTAATGAAGTATATTCTAAAATAATTTACAATTACTGTGTACTTTCAAAAATAGACAACAAAATAAACCAGAATTTCAGGTTAAGGAAAATGATCAATTTAAAGTAATTTGTATATTTTTTATACTTACCAATGACCCAATCTTAGCTGGTGCAAACTCGATATTATGAAGGGCCAAACACAAATTTTGAACCCCCAATCCCCAAAATTTGCATACAATACCAAAAATAAAAGTCCTATCTGGCCCTCCATACTTTTACCATCTGCGCCAACATTATTCTTTGTAGATGAGCGTACTAAATAATAACTCAGCGGGGAGGTATGAGTGCCCACTCATATGGGAGGGCCATCCCCGTCTGGGCCATTGGTAAGTATAAAAAATTAAAAAATTTAAAGTAATTTATATATTTTTTATACTTACCAATGGCCCAGACTAGCTGGTGCTAACTCAAAAATATCTAGGGCCAAACACAAATTTTGCCCCCCCCCCCCCACCCCCTCAATTCCCAAAATTTGCATGCAAAATTAGGAAGTCCTATCTGGCCCTCCATACATTTACCCTCCGCACATGCGTAGACGCCAGGAAGTCGCCGAAACTGGCGCCAACATCATTCTTTGTAAAAAGATTATAATATAATAATTCAGCGGGGAGGTATGGGTGCCCAGTAGAGCCCACTCATGGGAGGGCCATTCCTGTCTGGGCCATTGGTAAGTATAAAAAATATATAAATTACTTTAAATTTTTTCATATTTTTATACTGAATACCAATGGCCCAGACTAGCAGAATCGTAAAAAGGCGGAGGGCCTAGAACTTCCAAAATAGTAGATCAACATAGATCAAATCCTTCAATCCACATTGAAGAAAATTAGAATATACATGTATATCTCTTTATACCATAATAAAAGAGACATATCCTAATATGGATCCCAATTATGTAAATCCTAAATCCGAGCATGAAATCATGTTAATTAGGATGTAACAAATAAACAATTTTTAAGGCTAGTCTGGACTAAGCCCTAAAAATTAGAATGGCATATTGAGAATGAGAGAAAATTGCCCATAAACCTACGCCAAACAATAATACTACAGCTGATCGCCGAATATAGTAAGGACAAAACAGCATCCTTCATAGTTACATACCCAATAAGCCAGAGAAGTGGACAAAATGCCCCCCCCCCCCTTTTTTTTTTTGAACATATCTTCAAAAAAAAGAGGGGAGAGCTCTGGAATCATTAAGCAGAACCAGGAAATGGTATTATTAGTTACCCCGTGTCTGATCACGTGGTACAGGTTTTTACCTACCCGAAGCCAGCCGTATCCCATGAGGCCGAAGGCCTCATGGGATACGGCTGGCTTCGGGTAGGTAAAAGCCTGTACCCTGTGATCAGACCCGGGGTAACGAATATATCTATTGACTTTCTGTTTTAGAAGTACAATCTATTTCATGTGTGAACACACACAGCATGAGATCTTTTATCTTCCATTGTTGAGCCATACAGGTTTCTGTGTAATTTTTGTGCAAAAGAGTTTTTGTGAAAATATGCCGATATGACTAGTATAAAAAAATTATTGAATTTCTTTTTTTCTTTTTTGTCTCAAAAACATACCTTATGAACCCCACATTGGAGGGTACTCGACAAGCTCATTCCAATAAGGGGTCATGAGCTATATTTTGGAGATAAAAAATTAAAATATAATACATGAACACTGTAAAACTGGAATGACGCGTCTTCTACGGGGTATGGACAATTTGTAGATTTCGGAATGAGGCTTCCACTGGGTATGGGAAATTTGTCAGTGGCTGGGCGGACGTATCATGGGTTTCAATGAATATGGTCTCATACCATGTATCTATCAACCAATCAAATCAAAAAATTCACTTTAGTCAATAGATAAAAATAAATATCGATCAGGCACTCAAAAATTAATTCATGAATAATAAATGGTGCTTAATGCCACTTCACAAGCCAAGGAAGCGATGATTTTGGTAAATAACATTATCCGCTACAAAATATGCACTGCAGATAGCGTATACAGGTACGACGAAATCAGTGAAATAATAATAGAACATACACATACAAAAGCGAGATACGATGAACAATCTCTGCAGAGAAAACACGCTTCAAGATCATTCACAGGAGGCTTCTGTACAATTAAATCCGGTAAGAACACTCTCCAACGTGTACTACTTGGTATCTACAACTATAAACACGTGAGAATATGCGATTTGAGAACCAACAAAATAGAGACCATGATCTAGAAATGGAGGTAGGTATGATTAACCGGCTCCAACACAGACCTCCCCCGAAATATATAATAATTTCAAGGTCCACCAAAGCGATAGCGTAATAACATATTGCGCGAGTGCATAAAAATCAAGCCTGTAATCATCTAAAAACCACTAAATGGTTATGCAGTCACCTATAAACTCAAATAGCAGCCATTATGATGATTAAATAAGTGCTTGTATATTAGAAATCAGAAAATAAACACCGGAAACTAAAGCAACTGAACTGCATATATGCCTATGAGGGCGGCATGCAACACGACCCAAACGCATAGTATGTATGTATTAAGATTTATATTCATGACAGTGTGTGAGTGTAGGGGGGTGGGGGGTGGGATTTCAAATTCATGTGGAAACCTCCTCACCCACATTACTTAATCATTGCCGGTCCAAACAGCAATAATATAGTAACCACAAAGCTCCCTCACGTCTGATGTACTCTGTTATGCCACTGAGAGCGGAGAATGACGTGAAAAACAAAACTTCCCTTGAAGAAGAAAACCCTCTTGTGGGGGAAGCTTCTGCTGAATGTACAATAACAGACACTATAACCTCAATGTAATCAATAGAAACGAATGAATTGAGGAATACACATATCCTATCATTCATTACCATGAAAACGGCTGAGCATCAAATGTATGCAACCAAATGCCTAATACTGGCGACACAAATAATGGAAACTATTATTCCCATGCGCCGCAAACTTAACTATCCTGAAGTGATCCTACATAAGATCATGTAATAGCCATACAGTTAGAATAAGCCCAAGATGCTGCCAGCGCTTTACTTCATGCGCTGAAATCTTAAGCACTGACTGCTGATTGGAAGATAAATATTCCTAAGCAGTATGAATAGCTAACTGACTCCATATAGCAACAGAATGAACTGAAATGTCCCTTCTATTGGAAATTAATGACCAAAGAAGAGTACTTCTCTTCTGATAAACTCTGATCTGCGTCTATAAATACATGATCGCTAATAATATAATTCAATGATGCAGCGTAAACAATAAGACATCATTTCTGAATATATGGTCTCCAAGAACTGAGGGTCCCAAGATCCCTGCATATAGAGAGACCATCGGACTCAGGATTGTAACCCAATATATGAACTCACATCCGTCATAATTGAGAAAAACGTTTAAATATATGCCCAAACTTGACTTTATGTTAAAAGATTCTCTAAAACAAAACAGGTCTAGAACGAAAAACGTCTACCATTCCAGTTAAGAATAACTGGAGGGGATGTGTGCGTAAGCGACCCATCGAAATAACATTCATAACCGCTCCGCACAACCCCATCCGGCTTACAAAATTTTCCGCTGTTAATGCATCAGATAAAAGATAAAAGCGAGCCAATCAACTGGCTAATTCGCTCTGTGAAACAACAGACGAACCACCCTGTTGAAAATGAATTGTAGGATACCTGTATCTTATCATTCATCCCATGAAACATTATCTAGTTTATAATTCAAGTGATCTAAAGAACTATACTCGCTGCATCGCCGAATGCTCGCTTTTCGACTGAAAGATTATCATAAATAACCTAATTATCCAGATCCAGTCAAAATCGGTCGGACTGAGCAAGAGCCTCAAGCCACCGGCTCAGGTGTGTCTGATCAGTAACTCAAACAGACGTAAACTCCCTATCCAAGTGGCTGTATAGACAATCCCTAAAGTAATATATAGGAGGGGTACCTATACCTTCGGTATGAGTCCTTATAGACGATCTGAGTCTAGGACAACCTCTCCTACTCTTTCTGTTGGTGTGGTCGATTAGACCCCAACTTAAAGAGTCGAGTATTGATGCTTTCTTGTAGCCTAATTCTACATTAATGAAAGCTTACCATCAAAGACTAGTGTCTGGAAAACTAAAGCGACCTGTAGCAAGTTTTCCACCTAGTCAAATGTTAAAGATGACGACGCAAGGCTTCGTCACATCAGAATAGCTCCCACATAACATTTGTTAAGACAAAGATATATATTATAATAGGTCCGGAAAGAATTTTTAAAAGGTACAAATGACCACAAAATTCCTTTCCATATAGACGTTGCGTCACAGTACTTAAAATTGAAGTACATAAGACCATGAGGCTAAATTCGCTCTAAATAAGAAATTATCTTCTCAACTGTGTCCGAGCGAAGATAAATGATGAAGGTAAGGCTACAACTAAGATCTTAGCCTGCTCATTCAATGCAGAGAAACCCTCAACACATCTTCCCCTGTCGTTTTCAAATGTATGTAAACAAAAAAACGGTTATAAATACAGAAGAAAATGATAAACCGTATTACTTTTTTCTGCAGGAAGTTATATATGGCGTCATCTACACAATCGAAGACCTGTGACACCTGTGTAGACTTAACCGGAAAGAGATCTTATTATCCTGCTCTTTGTCCAGATGAAGTCAGCGTCTAACAACGCTAGCGGTTTCTCATTATTACTCACAGCATTGTGATTCACTGGAACAAGTTCAAGGAAACGATAATGTATAGCATCCATAACATCCATGAGTTGTTCCGAAAGGGAAAGTTATCCTCCTCTGAATCCCTTTCATCATTCGTCTAAATCAGCTAGAGTCACGGTCACCGGCAACTGAACAGGCCGATGACTGGAACGACCAAGCACCATTCAACAGCTCAAGTTTTGAGACTGATGTTGAATGCTTCTGCCTTAGCAGGAATACTGCGATTAGCTGCGCAATTTGCGACAGCAAGTCAGTTACGGAGGCCTGAGGAGCAGCGGTCATGAATTGCTTGTCCGCCGGCTGCACCTGGGACAGTGTGTCTGAGATGGCTCTTACTGCAGACGTCCCGATGAATGAAGTCTCATCTTCTTGGCTACTAGATGGTGCGACTTTCTTCACAAAAGATGGATTCTATTGACGATGCAGACTAGATATCCTAAGTCACTTAGCTGAGGTGTGGTCGGGAGTGCTTGGTAGACGCCGAAGAAGCCAAACTGTAGCCGACCCCGGCTAAGAATTGAACTAAGCGTACCAGACAATAGCTATGTACGTAAGCTCTCACTAACGCAAGTTCCTACCAACAACACCCAGCCCCAGATGTTGTTAAAAGAGAGAGAGGGGTCTCCCTCTTGCTCGCGGTCTGGGAAGACCTAACCGAGTGTACTTCAGAATTTGCCGGCTTCTTCCTTCCATCAACACAGGGTGAGCATGATCGAATTAAATAGTGCTCACTACACCCTTATTCTCTCTCGACAGCTACGGACATGCCCGGCATCACACTACCCATATTCTGAGTAACGATCCGCCGGTCGAGCTAGCTGGAGACAAGGTCATAAACCCTATATTCTAAGGTTTAGAACTTGTCATATATCATTGAGCACTTATGCAGCTAGCTCTGAATACAATGCACATGCTACACATCCGGTGTTACACTACCCATATTCTGAGTAACGATCCACCGGTCGAGCTAGCTGGAGACAAGGTCGTAAACCCTATATTCTAAGGTCTAGAACTTTATTATGTCATTGAGCACTTATGCCGCTAGCTCTAAATATAATGCACATGCGACACATCCGGTGTCACGGTCCTCATATTCAATCTTAACCACTTCACCGGCGTCAGGGAACTGAAACCACTCATCGCGGTTTATAGCCCTGTGCAATATAAAGAGCACTTTATCCGTTATGTAGAGGAAGACTAGCCGACCCCGGCTGCCTATTAGACGGGATGTCTCGGACAGGAGGCATGGACGTATACTCCGACTGACTTAAGTTCCTACCAACAACATCTGTCCCCAGATGATGCAGTAAGAGAGAGAGACCTCTCTCTTGCTCGCGGTCCTGGCTGACCTGGACAAGCGTACCTCAGAACTTGCTGGCTTCCTCCTTCCGTCATCGCTGGGTGAGCATGGTTGTATAAATAGTGCTCGCTCCACCCTATATCATCTCCTAGCCCGGAGCGGACATACCCGGCGTCACAGTTCTCAGAGGCCTGAGTATCCACTTCACCAGTCAAGCTAGCTGGCGACAACAGACTTTGTGTGGTCGTGTGTGCTTTTCGAACGCAGGGTGAGCATGTTCGGATTTTATAGCGCTCGTTACACCCTTTTCCCTCTTCTCGACCACTACGGACATACCCGGCGTCACACCACCCATATTTTGCGTGATAGATCTGCCAGTTGAGCTAGCTGGAGATAAATGATGTAAACCCTATATTCTAAGGCCTAGCCCTTGTCTTATATCATTGAGCACTTTTCAGCTAGCTCTAATAGTATAATGCGACGACGGAATCACACTCTCTGAGGGTGTCATGAAACCACACCATGTTCTTGTTTCTCTGTAAATAGAAACTAAAAAACTATAGTGACAGTTTGGCGAGAGGACCAGCAATGTCCCCTCGCTGCGAGAGGACCGATAGTGTCCACTCGCCTAACACAAAACATGACACCAGTCATCCACATTGTCAAAATCTGACACATGGAGCAAGAATTAGTGGAAGTACATCGACCAAAAGCAAGACAACGCCATGTAAATAGAGGAAAGGCTTCCTCTTATTGCCCTGCTATTAGATAAAAATAATTACCTAAAATCTAATACATGTCAATTGTACTACCAGCAAATCTACATAAATATAAGCTAACATTAAAATACAACCGATGAAACAATACATCCAAAAGAAAAATTCCTTCAAAAAATAAAAAAAAAATTTGAAAAAATTTTTCTTATATTTTAGAGCTCAAGTTCCCAAAGGGAACGATGAGCCCAAAAAAAGCCTAAGTGTGGCAAAATTATAAAACTGTGCTATAAAAAAAACTACCACACTATCAAAATATTTAATGTTACTTACAACCGTCGTTCCTAAAAATAACAGGAAACTACCTAGAGCACTGTCAATGTAAACAAAAAAAAACGAAACAAGACCCCAGGCAACACGGCCCGAAGTCAGTAACAGAAACAACACTATCCGATGTGAAGCAAGATCTTCATCAGAAGAAAAAACGATACACCGGATATATGATGCATGACCAAAACGCCTAAACACCTTAAGGGTGAGGACGTAACCCTGGGGATGTACAGAATAAGCATGGGAGCTTAACTGGGAGGGATCAAGGGAAGGTATGGAAGGAATACTAAACAAACAGTGGACAGATCATTATCAATCAATGATGATGTCAGGCCCATGTCCCGAAATTAGGGAACATGAACTAATTTTTATAAATATTATAAAATTACAGCCCTGAACGTTTTAAACCACCATTTCTTCCTTCCTTCTTTCATCCAGTTGTGTCCTTGGATCCACCAAAACAACCATTGATTTGTGCCTGGCATCATTAAAACTGAAATTTAAAAGCACAGAAGTCAGTTTGTTGTTATCTGACTAAAGGGCCAAACAAAGAATGATGTTGGCGCCAGTTTCGGTGACTTCCTGGCGTCTGCGCATGCGCGGAGGGTAAATATATGGAGGGCCAGATAGGACTTATAATTTTGCATGCAAATTTTGGGGATTGGGGGGCAAAATTTGTGTTTGGCCCTAGATATTTTTGAGTTAGCACCAGCTAGTCTGAGCCATTGGTATACAGTATAAAAATATATACAAATTACTTTAAATTTATCATATTTTTATACTAATAACCAATGGCCCAGACTTAGCCAAATCATAAAAAGGTGGAGGGCCTAGGACTTAAGAATTAGCAGATCAAATATAGCTCCTAAGCCTGCATTCCAAGGTGAAAAGGAGATAATAATATACACATTTATATAGCGCCAAAATTATAGTTCAGAAGATGTAGAAACATATTCTAAGGCGCTGTACATGTTACTGAGCTCATGCAAATATACAAATGGAATATATACAGTATCTTACAGTCCACAACATCACTTATAGGCTTTTTGAAACAGGTATGTTTTGAGATCTTTCTTGAAAAGGTTGACATTTGACAGTCTTTTTAGGTGTTCTGGTAAATTATTCCACAAGTGAGGGCCAGCAAATGAGAATGACCTATCTCCAAATGTCTTACACCTATGTTTTGGAACATGTAGTAGCATTTTACCATCGGACCTCAGGTTGTACTGACACACATTCTTGGTATTAAAGAGTTCTTCTAAGTAGGCTAGTGACATGTTGTTTTGTGTCTTAAAAACAAATAATAAAGTTTTGAAAATTATTCTGTACTTGACTGGCAGCCAGTGCATATCCCTCAGAACAGGAGTGATGTGTTGAGATCGTGATACCCTACAGACCACTCGGGCTGATGCATTTAGTACCATCTGCAGGTGAGAGTAATGATATTGTGGAAGGTTGAACAGTAAGGCATTACAACAATCCAAATGTGAAGTTACAAAGGCATGAACTAGGGTTTTTGTGGAGTCTTTTGTGAGGAACTGTCTTATCTGTTTAACTTTGTATAGACCCCTGAAAGCCTCATTGCACATATTTGTAAACTGTCTGTCCATAGACATGGTAGAGTCGAAGATTACGTACACTGTTACTTGCACTGATGGCGGAATCTCCTACCTTCACTGAATTGATGTCAACTTTAGTGAGTTGCTGTCGTGAACCAATTATTAGGAATTCAGTCTTATCATCATTTATCTTTAATTTGTTTGAAACCATCCATGTGTGAATGTCCGAAATACATGATTCAATAGTTTCTAGAGCTTTAGTTTGATCCTTGATTGATGGTCGAAAAGAGAAATAGACCTGTGTGTCATCAGCATAACCATGGACGTCAGGCAGGTGAGATTCAATGATAGTGAACATTTTTGAAATATAGAACAGAAACAGAACAGGACCAAGGCAACTGCCCTGTGGGACTCCACATTCAAGATGGAAGTCTTTTGACAGATTACCATTTATTGATACATGCTGCTGTCTATTCTTGAGGTATGATGATAGCTAACAGCTGCACCATTAAGTCCAAAATCAGGAATTCATTGTCTCTAGCAGAGTTTTATGACAAACAGTGTCAAAAGCAGCACTAAGGTCTAAAAGAACTAGCAATGTTACCCTTCCAGACTCCATATTAAGGAGGATGTCATTCTGAACCTTGAGCAATGCCGTTTCAGTCGAGGGAAATTTTCTGAATCCAGACGTGTTGGCCAGTAATGGAGCATGCATATCGCTATGTAACATTAGCTGGTCAATTGCGGCTTTTTCACACAGCTTAGAGACGAACGGTAAGTTACTCACTGATCGAAAGTTTTTAAACATAAGTTCCGCACCTTGTTTCTTCAGAAGAGGATTAACAATTGCTATTTTCCACGCATCAGGCACATATCCTTCTAGCAGAGACATGTTGATTATTTCTGTGATTACAGGAGCTAAAGAGTCTAAATTATTAAATTTAAAAGGAATTACAAGTATGTCTCTCTATACAATAATAGAGAAGACATATCATGAATAAGGAGCCATATCCAAGTAATTCTGTAATCTTAGCATGAATGATTATGCTAATTGGGTGTAACAAGCCCCTTATTTTAAGGCTAGTCTGGACTAAGCCCCATAAATTAGGATGGCATATTGAAAAGTGAGAGACTAACCCCCACAAACACACGCCATATATAAATAATAAACAAGCTGTATCTAGGATCAGTAATAATCTACAGCTTCGCTCATAGTTACACACTTATCAAGCTGGAAGAGATGAAGAAAAATCACACCCCCCCCCACACACTTTTTTTTAAGGAATATTCTTCAAAACAAAGAGGGAAGCGCTCTGAAACCAGTGAAAAGCAGTACCAAATAATCAATATATATTTGCCCAATAGGCACCCAGTTATTAATTATTGGTGCTTTATGCCACTTCAGAAGCTAAGACTATAGTGGCGATCCAGGTAATTAATAGCGCCCGCTTGTAATGTATACCGGAGTCGGCATACGTAGATAGGTCAAAAACCGGTGATATAATATGTACAACATACACATGTCCAATAGAATCACAATGGACGATGTCTGGAGAGTAAACACACTTCTGAGGCAACCCACAGGTGACCTCGTTCAGGTGTACAATTAATTCCAATAATAAAACTCCAATT
This sequence comes from Pictodentalium vernedei, assembly GCA_031216915.1. Lineage (NCBI taxonomy): Eukaryota > Metazoa > Mollusca > Scaphopoda > Dentaliida > Dentaliidae > Pictodentalium > Pictodentalium vernedei. The sequence goes on from CM062297.1 coordinate 715,196,856, forward strand.
GAACCATGCGAATATACGAGAATGTGTACCGTATCTTGTAGTAACCTGGATTTAGAACATGGAAAGAGCTATGATTAACAGACTCGTCACAGACCATTCCCAAAATAATTCATTGTTTTCTAGGTCCATAACAACCAATGACTGTTCGGAGAAAGAATATACTACTCCAAATAATGATGCCAAAAATTGAGAACGTATGCATAGACGGCCTATTGGAAGTTCCATAACTGATCCAAAGAGCCCCAAAATTCTCATGAGATCTATAAGCAGGGCAAGAATTTATATAATCTGTTCAATAATGCATCTGCCAAATAAATACACATATTATGCACGCAAGCAATGAAATCCTGCATGTACTCATCTGAATACAGCCTGTATCCACGGTATGACTGAGTGATATAAGTGTAACCAGGAAACAGAATGAATAATACGACGCTATTATGCAGTTAACTGAATAATAAAGTCATACGTCATAAGAAAAGGCCAGACCGCTCTAAGCAAAACTTTTCAGAGCGGACTAATTGCCACATTGGAAAATGTCACCCAGATAACTGACATGTCAGCCTCAGAGGTTCACGAAGGCTAGCAATTTTATTGATAAGGAATCATATGCTCGTATTATTTATTTATTGGTGTTTGAGGTCATATACTTATGCACAATGGCTAATCATGACGTTGACAGCTTTACAGGTGGAGGAAGCCGCAGTACTCGGAAAGAACAAACGAGCAATGACGAGCAGCTGCCAGCTCCCCAACATGGTAACTCCGCATTGCAGCACAGGCAGGGTTAGATTGGTTGAAGACATGCGTACCATCGACGTGCGGTACGCCTTAGTATACAGCGCCATCGTGCCCCCATGTGGACAAACGCGGGAGTTCGAATAGATTGCTCAGTCACCCATCCAAGAACTAACAGGGCTCAAATTTGCTTAACTTCGGTGATCTGACAAGAACCGGTTACCGCAACACCACCGTGCCTCATATATGACTTATAAGCAAACAACCACAGGATACAAACCAACTAACTAGTGTAAATAGTGGATGTGCCCATGAGGTTGCCACACACGACCCAGCCACCAATAGATTAGCCATAAAACATTGGCACTGGGTGAATAATTCCTGTCGAACCCCCCTCACCCACATTACTTGAATCGCTCTTGTGTTTGTTATCAAATAGTATAGGAACTGCAGGGCACCCTCACATCTGACCAACTCCATAATGCCACTAAGGACAGAGAGGGACATGATGAACAAATAATACACCATATTGACATAATATCCAGTCTCTAAGGTGGAAATGCAATCCACAGTAATAGATTGGATAGAAATGAAAAGGGAGACAAAAACAATCTTCCGACACCCGATCATAAAACTCTAGATGGCCTCCTTACGTTCGATCAGATATCAGGAAATATGTTCCTGAGAAGGAGTTAAGTATAGACATTTGAAGAAACACTTATTAATCACACTAGGTAAATATGGCATCATCAATAGATCTTATCGCCTAACTAACACTAAACCATACCGGTCAGAAGAGAATAACCTCCTATAATATACGGTATCATGTCCAATAGGACAACAAACTCAGCCTAGCTGAAGCAGCTAAAGGTCTTCCTATATGTGACGACACTAAAAAGGCTGATAACTGTGGCCTTAGAATCTCACTAAGGAGACTTACAACACCAGTCACAACTTATAAGTCTTCATCTCCGTGAAGATAGATATATCTCTGTAAGTTGCCACCTTGAAAGTTCACAGAACAGAGACTTATAACTATCGTCGCGCAAAGGTAGGGAATGAAGAGCCCCTATTTTAACAGCCCTAAATTCCCAAAGAGACAGTAGTCCCAAGAGATAATAAATTCAGTTATGTCACTGCATAATTACTGAAAAAACATTGCTCATGATTCTAGCTAGGCTACTATGGTGTAAACAATAAGACTCAAGTCTATGACACCTAGGAAAACAAACTGAAAAGCACTCTACCTTTATCGGTTTTATTTCCAGAAGACAGCGGTCAGAGCCTAGCTAACGTAGCTTAGAAGTCTCCCTCTCCATGAAGACAGATATCTCGGTGTAACTAGTGACTTTGAAAGCTCACTAAATGGAGACTTACAACCATCGTCGCACCAAGGTAGGGAATGATGAGCCGCTATTCTAACAGCCGTAATTCCCAGAGACAGTAGTCTCAAGCTAGCTACGCAGTTATGAGTCTTCATCTATGTGAAGACATATCTGTGTCACTTGCGGCCTTTGAAAGCTCACTAAATGGAGACACTAACAACACTAGCCGCTAATTATAAGAAAAGACCGCTGTAACAGGCTACTATGGCATCCACAATGGCACTAAATGTCTTGATGCCAAGGAATAAAACACCGAGAGGGAAAAGACGTACTTATTCCCTCTAACGGCTCTATTCCAAACAAGACAGCTGTCTCAGCCTATCTTTGCACTATCCGTCTGGCTTCGGGACGAGAAACAGGTGACTTGAAAAAACCTGGAGAATATTTTTGACGACCTCTATTGCTTTCAAAGGTAGAGCCTGTACCTCCGCAAGGAGAGACTCTTGGAAGAATTTGCCGGAAGATTTGTCCAACACGCACTTCTGGTAAGTGGAGCTTTGCTCGGACTGATAGCGGCAGGCCTGCCGAGACTACATTCTCATCCACTGATCTTCCGTAATTTTCATCCACTTTTTTGCGAGGTTGATAACCTTCCCTAAGTGGAAAACAACAGAAATCTTTTTCCCAACGACCTCTATTGCTTCCTTTAATAAGAGAGCGAGCCTGTACCTCCGTTAGGAGAGAATCTCTTTTGAAAGGATCCGCCGCAAGATTTGTCCAACGCAGACATCTTGTAAGTGGGGGATTTTGCTCGGAATGATAGCCGTAGGCCTTCCGAGACTACACTTCTCACCCACTGATCTTCCGTGACTTCTATCCAGTTCCTCACGAAGTTTGATAACCTTCTGCCAACAGGCAAGCAATAGAGATCTTGTCCATCACCTGTACGACTTACGAGGCTTACAGGAGGAGAAACTATGTCCTCCCCAAAGAACCTCATCCTGTCGGCTTAGGGGCATCTGACCTATAGTCTGGATCAGATCTGCGCCCCTTTCACGTGTCGCTATACTGACGACCTCCAGAGTAAGTATAAGAGGGTTTCTTGTACCCCTGCAAGGAGTTCCCTTTAGTTGATTTGAAGTGGAACGGCCTCGCTTACCCTGGTCTGCTGAAGCATGTTGTTGAGATGCAGACTTCAGTAGCAGTGCACTGGAAGCTTTCTTTGTAGCCTGTTCATAGACTAACAAAAGCTTGTCGTCAAATAGAGTATGTCCGGAGACCGGAGCAACTCGGAGAGAGCTTTTCACCTTGTCATCTATAAGTGATGACGACGCAAGGGCAGCATCACGTCTAATCAACTCCAAATTTGCCACTGTCAGGGCGGAGTTGTACGTGGCATACATGACTGCCCTGGAAAGAACTCTAAGCGAGGAACAAACATCCTCAAATTCTTTCCCATTAAGACGTTGCAACATAGCTCTGGTGAGGTGATCTGCACAGGACATCGCATCCCGATTCGCTCTATTGGATGAAACAGCAGATTCCATCACTTCTGAGCGTATACTGAATGATGCAGGTTGGGATATATCTAAATCCCCGGCCTGCTCATCTAAACGCAGGAGCTCTCTGGACATCTTCTCCAACCATTTTAAATGAAAATGGTCCAAGGAATGGTATATTTATTGAAGATGTCGTTAAGAAACCGCCTTTCCTCTTAGCACTAGAGAGGTTGAATATGGCGTTGTTAACATGCCCGAAGGCCTCCGACACCTGTGGAAACTGTTTCGGGAAGGAAAGAACATCCTCTTTCCTCCGCACGAAATCTGCATCCAGAGACAACCACGGTTTTTCTCTAGTAGTAGCAGCTTGCTGATCAGGTGGAACAAAGTCAGGATAGTATTGATGAATAAAATTCATCGCTACCATATGCTGTTCCGAAAGGGAAGGGTAATCCTCTTCCTTGTTCCTTTCACCATCCGACTGATTCAGCTGTGACGTTCGGTCCATCGCATCTGCATGTGCAGATGACTAACCAACCCAGCACCGTCCAACAGCTCACCACTGGAGTCTGTGGAAGGCTGCTCTTGCACTTGCTAGGATGCTGTGATTAGCTGCACAATCTGTGATAGCAAGTCCGTTACCGAGGCTTGAGGAGCAGTGGTCTTCTGTTTTTTCGCCGCTTGCTGCTCCTGGGACGAAGATCCGGAGGTAGATCTTTTCTCCACACATCCCAATGAACGAAGCCTTGGATCGCTATCTCCTGGATGGTCTGACTTCACGGGCGAAGACTGGCTTCGTCTTCGCGCAGCTAGCTGGATATCCGAAGTCGGGTAGCTAACATGTGGTCGTGTGAATTTTTCTAACGTAGTGGAGGAAGCCTTGACTGTAGCCGACCCCGGCTGCAGTCTAGACGGAGCGTCCCGAGCAGCGGGTGTGGATGTATGCTCCGGCTCATGCAAGTTTCTCAAAACAACATTGGCCCCCAAATGTTGCTGGGTTAGAGAAGGCTCTCCCGCTCGCTGTCTATCAGACCTCGCTGAGCTTCCCGAAGAGAAACTTGCTGACTTCTCCCCCATTTCCAACGTCGCTGGGTGAGCTTTAGTTTTTGAGGTGCTCGCTCTACCCAAATCTACACTTCATTCGACCGTAACGGACTTACCCGGTGTCACGGCTCCCACGAATGGAATAACCGCTTCACTGGTCAAGCTAGCTGCTTGCAAGGGATTAAGAACACTAACTAGAGGCCTTATCCCTTGCTTAATATTCATGAGCACCTTTGCAGCTAGCTCTGTTTGTTCATCAGAGCGCGGCAACGGTAGCTCACTTTGGATGGGTGTAACAATACCATCACCATGTTCTTGTTCCTCTGAAAAAGAAACTGAAAAACTTGAATTATCTTGCTTGACAGCTCCGGCATAGGAACCTCACCACCAACGACGTACCGCGACACCCATCTCCAACATTTGTCATCCCAATGTGCACATGTAGGACAAGAATCTGTAGGCGTGCATCAACTACAGGCAAGGCAACAAGCATGTAAATCAGAGAAAGACTTCCTCGCCTTGCATTTAGAGCAGTAACCTTTCATAATTATAATCAAAATACAAAGTCAATAGCACTCCTAAAAACTTCACAACAAAATATATGATAAAGATACATGAATAATAGCAATCAAAATTAAATTCGAAAAAATTATAAAAAACTTTTCGAAAATCTTTTGAGAAAATGCCTAAGTTCCCAAAGGGAACATCATGAGCCCAAGGGCATCCCGATAGAGCCTAAGTGTGGACAAAATCCAAATTTTTTGAGCTACACTACCGGAATCATAATCAATGTATCCTACAGTAATATAATACTAAATACTACATATATTTGAGGACGTTGCCTGTGTAAACAACATCAAAGGAAAAAAACGGAAACAAGACATCAGGCACACAAAAAGGCCGAAAGTCAGTAACCAATTTAAATGCTACCAGATGCAAAGCTAGTTCTTCATACAAAGAAAAAACAATACATAGGATAGAAGATGCAAGACCAAAATGACCTAACACCCCTAGGGTGAGGACGTAACCATGAGGATAAACGGAATAAACATTCTGTAATACACGTTAAACTCCCAAGAAATTTCATTAAAAAATTCAATAAAAAATAGCCAAAAAGCTTAGGAGTTTAACCAGAGGGCTTCATGGAAGGATAGGTAAGGAACACTTAACAAACAGTGGATTAATCATTAGCAAGAATGATCACGTCAGGCATATGTCCCGAAACATGAAATAATTTTTATAATTATTATAAAGTTACAGCCCAGAACGTTTGAAACCACCGTTGTTCACTTCCATCATCCATTTACAGCCTTGGATCCACCAATTCTTTCATTGATTTCTGTCTGGAATCCTCAAAAAAGGAGATTTTAAAGCACAGATGTCAGATCATTGTTACTGACTTTAGGGCCAAACAAAGAATGGTGTTGGCACCAATTCTGGTCTCTTCCTGACTGCTGTGCATGCGCAGATGATAAAAGTATGGAGGACCAGATAGGATTTTTAATTTTCGGTATTGTTTGCAAATTTTGGGGAATGGGGGGTTCAAAATTTGTGTTTGGCCCTTGATAATATCGAGTTTGCACCAGCTATGTCTGGGCCATTGGTTATTAGTATAAAAATTTTGATCTTTTGATTCTCAGGCACGGGCACATTCGTTTTTTCGGCCCGCGTTCATCAAATTTATTTTGGAGACAAAATTCAAAATGTATAAAACTATCATAGGGTGTGATTTTAGCAGTATCATTTGCGATGCAATATGTCGTATACATTGATACAGTATTGTTATTCTCTTTGCGAAATGCGACACGATTCTCAAATGTATGTACAAAATAAATATTTATTTAACTGGTTGAGGGCTGGATTAGTTTTAGTGGTCTAAATTTGTTCATCAAAAATTGTTTTATTACAAATTATTGGAGTGCCAACAGGCACTCTCCAATAATTTGTAATAAAACAAATTTGTATAAACAAACTATTATTTACGGTTGACTGAATACGAAACATGGGTTAAGTAAATGTTGGCTTTTGCACTAGTACCCTCATTTTTTTTAAAGGTCTGAGTCTGGCTTCTAGCAGTCAACCAGTTAAAAAAATCCTTATTATAATTTTTAATCTTTCAGTTGTTCTATATTGATTTTTGTGTTGTATGATCACTGTTACAAAAAAACCTATCAGTGAAAAAACATGGAAGCTCTAATATTTAATTTTAGGCTCTGCAACTGGATTTTAGCCATCGGCGACCTTTCCAACAGGAACAAAAAATAAAAATAAAAAAACCGCCCTCCCTCATTCATTTTAAAAACAGATTGTCTGAGAATCAATTATTTAATTTTGTTTGGCCCAATTGTGTGGGTAATATTTCAAAGAAGAGGAAACTAAGTATAGTCTGAATGAAAAATACTGGTATCCACACCAGCCAGAAATGTTTTTCTGCTGGTATCTCACCTGTGTCTGTCATTTTAGCCTGTGTTATAGCCTTTGATTTTTTCATCATGTCTTGTTCTTGAGGTGTACCATCTGAATATTTAGTTTGTTTTATTGCCTTCGATTTTTCCATCATGTTTTGTCCTTGGGGTTTATCATCTGATGTTTTAACTTGTGTTATAGCCTTTGATTTTTTCATCATGTCTTGTCCTTGAGGTTTATCATCTGACTTTTTAGCTAGTGTTATTGCCTTTGAATTTTTCATTGTGTCTTGTCCTTGAGGTTTTTGATCTTTAATAATTTGTGACTCAGCCTGTTGAGCCCATAATTTGTGATTTTTCCTGAACATAAAGCGCCTAACTGTCTTGCACTCAATACAGGTGATCACCCTATGCTTCTCTCTTTTACCTGTAAGAGAAAAAAATTTCCTTGGTAAACAAGGGCGGTTAGGAGTCTGCAAAAAAAAGTCTGGACACCAAGTCAGGCTGGGTGGGTGTCCTGGGTGCAAAAAAAATTCAGATTTTTTTTTAAAGTATTTGCAATTTTTTTCCGGAAGGTTTTTTATCATATAATAATTTGGAAAACATTCTGTTCTAGTACCGAGTGGTCTAAATGAGGCCTATTTGGGAGAAATCGACACTATATATAGCTTCTCAAGACATGAATGCAAACTGATATCTCTAAGTTCTTCTGCAGTCATCGATGTAAGGTCTCAAGTATATCAATAGAGCAACCCATAGAGTAATAGTTAACCATATAATACAGAAGTTAAAAAATAACCGTTAATCGATCAATTTCTTTTTTGATCTATCAAGACGTTGATCATTTGTTAATCAATTAATTGGTTAACAATTTCAGCTCTAATTGAAACTAGAACTGAAATGGTGAACCAGATAATCGGTTTGAAACCAGTTAGCTAAACCTTCAAACCAGTTATCCGAAATATCAATAGTGATCGTCATTCCACGTTTAAAACGCAGTAAATCTGCCACTTCTCCTTTGTGATACATTACACCTCGAAGCCGCATTGTATATATTGAGAAATAATCGACTTTGGCGTTCAAGACTTCGTTAATGCTCGGCAGTTTCCGTGAGTACTGAGTAATCGCAGAAACTATTCCATAGTATGTATACAAACAAACGTTGTCAAGTGTACTCGACAACGTTCGTTTGTATACACACTATGGAATAGTTTGAGAATATTGCTTTCCAATTCTTATAGTTTTGATCCCGTATTCGGTGAAATAATGGCCATGGATAACCGGATATTATCCGGTTATAGCTCTCGGTTAGTCGGTTACGAAAATGAGCAAACCGTTTCAGCCCTAATTGAAACATGTTCATTCCAATGAGGGGGTCCTTCGCTATTTTTTCAGACAAAAATGAAGAATTTAACCCTTTGATACTTTTGTACATCTTCTGACGTAGGAACTCAAACAGCGCACTGATACTTTGTGGTCATTTGTTTTGTTATTATTTTTTGATTTTTTAAAAGTTTTAACCTCAATTCCTATTTTCTCCTGAAAATTGCTCAGTTACAACCGTTCAGCCAAATGTTATCGCACCTTAAAATACTAATATAATCCTGCTGTCAAGACTTCTTAATCACTAATGTGAAAAATATCTTGTTATTTGTACTTTCCGACATTTGACACTGCATTTGAAAAACGCTGAAGAAACTGAATTCCCAGTGACATTTGAATGTCAGACAGATAATTAAAGTCTCAAAGGATTAAATATAAATAATATATGTTTTTTGATGACTTTGTGGACAGCGCTGACCATTTGTAGCCATTATGTTAGGAAAAGGGTTAACATCATTAAGCCTATGGACCACCAAGTATACAATATGGAGGAGCAGAGCATAGAATTGAAATATATATTTTTGGGGGGATGCATTAGGTAAAACATGTCACCACACAGTAATGACCAGTGCAAAACATGAGGTTGGGGAAATTTTTATTAACACCTCCATCCCCACTTCCCCACCCTGGATTCTACCACACAGGTAGGGAGGGGGTATTTGTACTGAAACATTTTTTTTTCTGCTTTGGGAAAACAGCAATGCATTTTAAGCAGCTATGGCATAGATATGGGAAGGGGGATGAAAAAAATGTCGGAAGGAAGTTCAGTGGGAACCCCGGGAAGTGTAGCAATGTATGTTTAATGTGGGAAACAAGTTCTACTATACAGGTACTCTACTGCAGGAAGCAGTGCATAGCAGCAGTACAAAGTGGTTCTCTAACAAACCGGCAAATTGTTAACTATGTTTTCAAACAGATTGAAGGACCTTTGGGTTAGAGAAAATTTCCAAGTATTTTAAAGGTTTTGAACATTTATTTCTCAACTGAATTACTTCAAATATCCAAGGCTATCCTGTCAATGTTTTATAACTGAAAAACAACTATACTAACTTTTGACTCGAACTGTGGCTGTAACTCCAGGAACAAGTAAAACTAAACATTTTCTACAGATTGTCCTGTTCATATCTGGATCACTGAAAACAAACATGTTGCCATTATTAAAGTGTGTTCAACAGTTTATAGTTCTTAAAATTTGTCTGATTCATGAGAATCAGGTTTGATTATCACAAACCCTTGCTACAAGAACCAATTTAAATAATTTGAAATTTGAGAGTACTGTTATACATACCACTGTGTGTGCAACCAGTATGCACTCCATGGTAAAAAACAAACCTCATATATAATATATGAGGTTTGTTTTTACTATGGAGTGTGATAATATATAATAATGAAATCACTTTGACCTGCTGCTGATTTGTCATGATTTAACTCTGTGCTCCCAAATGCAGCCATGCTTGTAACCTGAACATTAAATGAGGATTGTTGGTAGAGGGGGGTCCTAGTCATCACATCTGTGAAGTTTCAAAACATTTGGCCTTGTAGTTTCAGAGGAGAAGATTTTTGAAAATCCTCCAACCAAAATCAAAGAATGCCTCTGGTGGCCATGTTTTTTATCTAACAGGAACAAAATGATCATTTGAAGAGGACCTCCCACAGACCATTCCTGCCAAGTTTGGTTCACATCGGCTCAGCGGTTCCAAAGAAGATGAAAATGTGAAGAAAAGTTTCCGACGTTTGGATGACGTCAACTGATGACGGACACCAAGTGATGGCAATTTAAATGAGCCACAAAACAAAATAGATGTGTTTCTGATTTACCTTCCTACCTTACTCTAGGGCCTGACCCTGAACTTCATCAAAAAAAATTTTTTAACACTTGCAAGTATTGGTTTTTAACATGGAGAACCCTTTCCGGCAGTGTATTAAATTACCAGAATAGCAAGGGCAGTTCATGAAAACTCTTTGTCTAACTCTGACTCCAAATAACCAAGGTGCCTGAAATTTTGGTTGCCTTAATTCTGACAGACACATGAAAAGATCATTCCACAATTTTTTCAAGCCTTAGAAACCTGTGAAAATGAAAAGAAAATGTCAGCCGCACCATGCTAGGATCAACTCTGTCTCTCTTCACCAGTTATCTAACTAATCAGCCAAATCATCCATCACTATACACCATTTTTTATTTTCCCTTTCCCCCACACCTCTTCCAAACCATGTTTATGGCTCATTCAAATTCTAATTTCAGTGCAACATTTTTCTCTTAGTAATCGGAATTTATTTTCACTGTTTACATATGAAATTGTTTCTTATAGTCTAACTTTCATAGGAGACAGCTAGCCACAAGTAGAGAGGACAGAAGAGGAATTTATAGAATGTCTATGACTCCTATCATTACATACAGTACATCAATAGTGGACTGGTCACTTTCCACGGGTGAGCAGTATTTCCATGGACACAATAATATTAGATTGAAAACACTAATTACAGGATTAATCATCAAAAATTTTGCTGATGATGAATTTATTACCCGGTAAACGCATACATGGACATCACTGACCACGTGCAGCTTACAACCAGTCCACACCAACTGTACTGTAACCACAGTCTTTTAGGTATTTTGCAGCATGTAGACAAGCAATCTACCTGAATACCAAGTTTTTGGATCACTGAAAAATTAGGTGTGTGCCACTTGCCAGTTGAAAGAAAAAAGAACTTAATGTTTAGCCTGTTCTCATGGATTTTAACACTAAGGATGCATTTGTGACCTAATCTGATTTATGGGGAATACTATTTCCTGTAAACCTATGGTTTGGTTTAATAAGTCACAATAAAATGGAACAGTTGGCGAGAATACTATTCCTTGTGAAAACGATAGTTTGATAGCCACATTTGAACATGCTGTTTTGATTCACTGATGAATAGCAATGTTGCGGAAGGGCTTCAACTTCTATGTACAGTACACTGTTCAAGTCAAGAATGAAAGTGTCAATGACACTGCAGCTGAACTTGTCCAAGAAGGGACTGAACTAAAAAGAAAGATCCAGTAATGCCAAACCATTCACTTAAGTTTCTACAGAAAAGGCATCACACCAAAGCTACATATGAAATCCGAAAAAAATCAGGTGAGGGATGCGGCCTGCTGGGTGTACTAACGGAATTGTTGACAATTTATATGACAAATCCAAGATGGCCAGTGACAGCCATGTTTTTCAACGAAATACAGAAAAATTTGATAACTCTGATCTAAACATCATACCAAAGTTACATATCAAATTTGAAAAAGATTGGGTAAGAGGTGTGGTCTGCAGTGTGTGCTAATGGAATTGTTGACAATTTCTATGCCAAATCCATGATGGCCTCTGCAGGCCATGTTTTTCAATGAACTTCAGAAAAATTTGACAGCTCCCATCTAGATAGACATTGCCCCAAAGCCACATATGAGAATTGGAACTGATCGGATGAGAGATGTAGCCTGTATGTTGTGCAAAAGGAATTGTTAGGCAATTTATATCCGAATCCAAGATGGCTGCTGGCAGCCATGTTTTTCAACAGCCCATCCCAATAGCTCATACTTGCTGTTGTCAAGCTGAGCTAATAAAAAATGACAACCCACCTTCTGAGGAGGTTTAAATGGTTTAATTCAGAATGACATTCCAGAGTGTGAACTTTGAAACAACCCAATTATTTTCCTGACATGTCTATGCATGCCCAACAAGTAAACCGGAATAGTCCACTGAAAAATGCTAAACTAGGGCTGCACGGTATTTTAGTACCGGTGACAGTATTGAAAACAATACCGCGGTATACCATGAAACAGTTCAGATTGAAAACAAAACAAAACTGAAATACATGTACCTCCTTACTTTTCTGAAAGTGCTTGATAAATGTTATATACAAGGTCCCAGGTGAAAAACAACTCATGTAATTCGGTACATTCTAAGTTCAGAGTTTACTTTGGATGTAAAAGAATTTTGAAGTTCATTAATTTGTTGTTTGTCAGCAATCTGACACAAAAATGTTTTAAATCACACATATTCACAATTGTGAAATGTGCAACAATTTTTGTCAAATATGACAGACGTGTGACGCCATCACTGGGAGAAAACATTGTCGGCTGGTGATTGACACCTGCAGACTATCATGAAACTGAAGGGTGATCACGTCTTGGAGGCGTGCTTAATACCAACAGACTGACTGGCCTGACATGTGACAGATGACATTTGACAATGTCATCTGAGGAAGTTTACTGCTGGAAGATAGGAGAAGGGTAGGAGATACTACTGGTTCTTTGTGTAACCAGGCCCTCGGAATTCCATCAACTGGACACCCGCTGTTTTGAGAAAAAAGTTTTGTTTGCCACTGTTTTTCATGAAGCCACACATTCACAATTAACACAATGTGACAACTGACTGGCTCAGTAATTAAATGCTTACATGTATCAGTCAAGAGAGGTTGACCATGTTTTTACAGGAATTAAATTGACAAAGACTAATTTACTTGTATTCCAGATTCAGATGAAAGCCAGTAAACCCATGATAATTTTATGGCTTATTTTCGTATTAAACAATAGGTTCAATAACTTTGTAGACATGGATTATTGTCGTCTTCCATTCAAATCACTTATTTTCCCAGAGCAGTAAGTGATACTTCTATCTTTTGCTCCAAAATATCTTTTTTATTTATGATATCCCTTGCATTTAATATGTGTTTGCCATATATTCGCGCATTATTTATATTTTTATTTCAAGAAAACGCAAATTTCAAATCATAATACCGAACCCCAAAATTGTATACCATTACTCACGGTATACCGGTATTCATTTTTGATGGACGGTTTTGAACCGGTGATGATTTCAATACCCAGTACCAATCGGTATACCGCAATACCATGCAGCCCTATGCTAAACATGTAATTGAATTCATAGCATCTTCTCATTATTAACCCTTTAGTTTACCAAACAAATCAGCTGCTTCTGCCTGTGTAATTTTCAGCTGAAAAAATATTATTTTTCAAACAATTTCCAGAAAACCATATCATGTGACCCCTCAATGGAACGAGCCCATTCCAATGAAGGGACACATGATATGGTTTTGTTGAATTTTTTTTTAAATTTGAAAAAAAAAATAATTAAAACAAGAGGCCTCAAGGGACCTTAAATGCTCACCTGATAAAACTGTTTAAAGAAGGATTTACTGTTACATTCAGCATCTACATGTTAATTTTGTTAATCTAATTTTGCTAGGGGAGTGGGGGTGGAAGAGAAGAGTCTGTTGGGTGAATCATTTTTTTTCTCTCTCTTTTTGCGTAAAATCACTCAAACCCCTTCAAAACTCATTTTGAAACAAAGAGAAGAACAATCGCCCAGTTGACTGTCCCCCCCTCCCATTCCCTCCCCCCCCTCCCACACAGACAGGGTGAAAGTCTTTTTCTTTTCATACAATCCAAGGGGGAGGCCAAAAAAACGTGTTACCATAAATGACAAGTTTTATTTTACAGATTTTTTTACCCTCAATCCCACCCCTTCCTGCATATTTTTTCCATGACATTTTTGGGACCCACCCCCATCTGACATTTTCATATACAAAACTCTGGAACTCAAACACCAACTCCAAAAGATGCCAGAGCTGTAAGAAAGGAAAAAAGTGCATTAACTGTTTATGCACATTTTTGTGGGCATTTGACCACCCACCCACACCCACCTATGTGCATGCAATTTTTTTAGCCCTCCCAGTACAATCGCTCCAAAAATTTGCCTAATGGACCCTCTTCCACCTCCCCAGGCTTCAGGTGAACTCATGGAACCCAGCTTCAACAAACATTAATCTTATGTACTCACATTTACATCTACCTAAAGTTTACCAACTCTCTGTCATTCGTTGGCACAATTCATGTAAACAAACAGTAAATTCTCAATTGGGTTTTGTACTAAATTTGCAACTCCTCTAGTGCCCACCAAAATCAGTCAAGCATAACACTTTAAACAAACTTTAATCTTGGAGACATTGTAATGTTACATACCAAATATCAAAAGATTATGGCTGGCAGATCTGAATGTTATGACCCCCTATTATATTAGAACTGATATGTCCTTGATTATAAACAATTAATATTTTCCAAAATTATTTTTTAATTAGAAAAAGCAGACTTTGGCTTGTGTGATCACTTTGCACTGAGTGACCTCTGAATGTACCTATCAACATGTTTAAATATACTGTTGCTCAGAACATATTTTTAGACCACTGGCTGTTTATTTGGGTCACACTTGTTTATGTGGAATTAGACAGAATCATCTAGAAACTTAATGAGGTGACTTTATTCAACCAATCAGAAATTGGTGGAATAAAAGAAGTAGAACATTGGAGAAATTTCTCATTTTGGAACTTTCTATTTGAAGACTATACAATAAACTCTGTTAATAGGCTTTTGACCCTCATTCTATTCATATACACAGCATTGAGAAGTAATTTGTTTATACATTCAGCAATCATTGAACATTGGAGATTATTATTGCAGGACAGTGCATTATTTTAGACAGCGGCTGAGTTTATTCTATATATTCTACAGAATATTATTTGTGATCTGTGCATTTTTTGTGCATTGGAAAAGAATTTCAAAAATTTTAAGAGAATTTATTTTTTTTGTGAACCAGTGTTTACTCTTGTGAAAAACTTGATTCTACTGGATTATTTTAAAACCATCCGTGGAGCAAATACTTGGATATTAATTTCAGTTGAATATTGATAAGTGCTTTATTGGAATTTATTGGAGACTGCTGAATTTTTTGAGTGAACATTTTATTATTGTATATTGGGTATGATACTGTTTCTGCAGATACATGCTTGGACATTACAATACAAGCTAGAAAGTTTTTTCATCACTGGATTAAGAAATTTGACCCCACTAAGGTTACTGCAAACCAGATATCAAAAGATTCTGAATGGAAGATCTGAAGATATGACCCAGGTACTTGATATCAACAAACTTGAATCTGCCCCCCCCCCCCCCCCCCCCAACCAACCTCCCAAGGATGCACTATACCAATCACCAATAGATTCAGACTGGTGGATCTGAGGAAGATTTTAAAAACTGCTTCCTCATATTGGACTGAGTTAGAATATCTCACTCCAATAAGAATGCTACATACCAAGCATCCAAAGATTCTGACTGATGGATCTGTAGGAGATTTTTAAAGAATATTCCTCATATTACAATAGGTTAAAATTCAGGAGCCTGCAAGCACCCCCCACCCCCCTCCCCCCCCCCCCCCCCCCCCCCACAAAAAAAAAATGCAGTATACCAAATATCAAGAGAACACAGCTGGTAGACTCCAAGAAGATTGTTACATATCAAGTTCCCACAGGAAGCACAAATAGGAACTCAGGGATTGTTTCAAACAAACCTGAATCTGCCCCCTCTAAGGATGTTGTATACCAAGTATCAAAAGATTCTGATTAGTAGTTCTGGAGAAGATTTTTTAATCTTTTTAAAACATTTTGTGGGGTGCTAATAGCCTAGTAATAGGATTATGTTCTCTGTGGTGTTTCCTGTGATGTGGCAACTTATATGAACAAACTTGAATTGCCACATATCAAATTTGGTTCAATTTGCCCCAGTGGTTTATGAAGCAATGAAGAAGATCCTCTTTTAGGTACATTCAAAGCTTTGATGTTCTGAACTTGTGAACCGTTAGCGTAATAATCAAGACCGGTTGTGAGTTGCAATTGCCGACCGGTCTTGATTATTACACTGACAGTTTAAAAGTTCAGAACATCAAAGCTTTGAAAGTACCAAAAAGACAAAGGCTTCTAACGGCTTCTTGAGGTTTAACATCGACATTCTTGACCTTTTATCTTTAGAAACAATAGTTTTTTCATCAAATTTCTTTTAATTATTAAACGTCTAAAACAAGGTAAAATTTACCGATTCTTCGACAATGAAAAATACTAATCGATTTTCAGCATGATCGATCGATTGTTCATGGCAGCCCTAATGTATACAAGATTAAATGCTTATATTGGAAATACTGCGGCAAAAGATGAGCTGGATGGTTTTGGGGTTTTCCATTTTTTTAAGTAAACTGGAAAACCAAACCGCAGGATCCAGTAAAAACAAATGGCTGAATGGTGCATAATGTGATCAAACTATCTTACTGAGAGGGAACTGGTCTAGTGGCCCCTATGGACTCTCATCACTTAGTCTATCTGGCAGAAGGGCAAATTCTTTTTTTTTGCATTTTCACATTTTTTCCCTGATTGACTTGTCCACCAGAAGAGTCAATAAGGGAGAAAATGTGACATGAGAACACAACATAGATAAGATGCTTTATCCATTTGTTACCCTAATTCATGTTTTTTTTTTCACTCAATAGGCATAGACACTGATCTAGAACCTCTAAGAATGATCAAAGGGAAGTTAGGCTAAACCTAATGCTGATACTTACAGAGAGAGCTTTTTGCAGTAAATGGTGACATATACGAACAATTGTGAATTTTTCTAAGTTAAGCAGTCTTGAAATTTTAAGGCAAACTGTCTCTCTTGAATGCCATTGCTCCTGCATCTTTTTCTTTTCTGTGAGTAGACAACAGCACATCTTGGCTCCATCTAACAAGTGATTACCCCTTGCCTAATGAAATGGCTACATCCACCATGTTAATGTACAAATGAGCAGTAGAGAAATGAAAGTGTCAATGACACTGTAGCCCAACTTGACAAACTCAAACTTTTAAGTTATAAGTGAAACAGCAAAATTGAAAATCATTGGTTCCGATGTTATTTGGTGAAACTTCAACATAACAGCATCGTGTGTGCTCAACGTCAGAGCAATTCATGCAGTTTTAAATGTAAACTATAGGGCTGGCTAAAGGAAGAATGCAGATACACAAATGCAGTAAGTTCAGAGGTCATTGTAAGCAACAACTTTTTCCACAGAAATGATCGCTAACCGATAGCTCTTATCTACATGCAGTGGTTTTGCCACACCAAGTTCAAAAACAATCCTATGATAAATGTGCCCTGTAAGCCATGTCAAAAAAGGATGGTGATGCACAAATGAAATAAATTCAAAGACTGTTGCTAACAGCAACAGTTTTTGATAGAAATGAAAAGAAAATTGAAAGCTCCTATCACTGTCACCCTGAATTTAAGCATATGAAGTTTCAAAACAACCCGATAATGAATGTGCCCTCTGAGGAATGCCAAAGGAAGATGTTAATGCACAAATGCACTAGTTTGAAGGTCATTGCTGGTGGCAATGGTCTTCTTTCTTTTTTTGTATGGAAATTCATAAGTATATCCCGTAGAAAGTGTAAAAGGGTTAAGTTGCTTCACAAATGCACTAAGTTCAAATGCTGGTGCTAACGACAATAATTTTTTATGGGAATGAAAAAAAATCAACAGCTCACACCCAGAGGTCACCCCGAAACATGCATACCAAGCTTCAAAGTGTTCGGATTATAAATGTGCCCTGTAGGTTGTACCCGAAGAATATATTGATGCCTGACTAAATTAAGTTCAAAGTTTGTTGCCAACGGCAATGTTTTTTGACAGAAATGGAAAAAAATGATAGCTGCCATCTAGAGGTCACAAAGCATACCAAGTTTAAAAGCAATCCAATCATAAATGTGCCCTGCAGGGTGTGCCAAAGGGAAATGTTGATGCACTAAGTTCATCAAAGGTCATTGTCAAGTTTCAAACCAATCTGATCATAAATGTGCCCTGTAGGGCGTGCCAAAGGAATACATTGATGCCTGAGTAAACTAAGTTCAAAGGTCATTGCCAACAGCAACTATTTTTGACAAAAATGGACGAAAATCAATAGTTCCCATCTAGAGGTCATCCTAAACAAGCATACCAAGTGTCAAAGCAATCCAATCGTAAATGTGCCCTTTAGGGTGTGCCAAAGGGAAATATTGATGCCTAACTAGATTAGTTCAAAGGTCATTGCTAAAAGCAACATGTTTTGATGGGAAAGGTAGGAAATCGATAGCTCCCATCTAGAGATAACCCCAAATAAGCATACCAAGTTTTAAAGCAATCCGACCATAAATGTGCCCTGTAGGGCCTGCCAAAGAAATATATTGAAGCCTGAATAAACTAAGTTCAAAGGTCATTGCCAGCAGCAACATTTTTGAACAAAAAGGAAGAAAATCGATCGCTATCATATAGAGGACACCCCAAAAATGCGTATCAGCTTTCAAAGCAATCCAATCATAAATGTTCCCTGTGGGGTATGTCAAAGTGAAATATTGAGGTCTGACTAAACTGAGTTCAAAGGTTGTTGACAGTTGCAACATTTTTTAACGGAAAAGGAAGAAAATCGATAGCTCCCAACTAGAGGTAACCCCAAACAAACATGCCAAGTTTCAAACCGATCTGATCATAAATGTGCCATGTAGTGATTGCAAAGGAATAAACCGATGCCTGACCAAACTAAGTTCAAAGGTCATTGCCAGCGGCAACATTTTTCGACAGAAATGGAAGAAAATCAATAGTTCCCATCTAGAGGTAACCACAAAAAGCATACCAAGTTTCAAAGCGATGCAATCATAAATGTGCCCTGTAGGGCTTGCCAAAGGAATATACTGAAGCTTGAATAAACTAAGTTCAAAGGTCGTTGCCAGCAGCAACATTTTTTGACAGAAATCGAAGAAAATCGATAGCTCCCATCTAGAGTTCACCCAAAACAAGCATACCAGGTTACAAAGCAATCCGATCAGAAATGTTCCCTGTTGGGGGTTCCAAAGGGAAATATTGATGCAGAACTGCACTAAGTTCATCGACGGTTGTTTCCAGTGGCAACATTATTTGACAGAAATGGAAGAAAATCGGTAGCTCCCATCTAGAGGTAACCCCAAACAAGCATACCGAGTTTCAAACCGATCTGATCATAAATGTGCCCTGTAGGGCTTGCCAAAGGAATATATTGATGCCTGACTAAACCAAGTTCAAAGGTCAACATTTTTTGACGGAAATCAAAGAAAATTGATAGCTCCCATCTAGAGGTCATCCCAAATAAGCGTACCAGATTTCAAAGCAATCCCAAAAAAATGTCGATGGGATCACCGATCCAATGTCGAGTTGTGACAGGGCAAAAGTGGGTTTGATCATTATCAACTTATCGTCCGAAAACCAATTGTTTACAATTTACTATGTGAAGGGTCACTGTGACCTTGACCTTTTACCTAGTGATACTGAAATAAATAGGGCTCTTTCTTGCACCAATGCCAACCAACCTATGAAGTTTCATGAACATAGGTGGAACCATTGTCAAATTATCATCTGGAAACAAATTGTTTATGATTTTTTATGTTCAAGGTCACCGTGATCTTGGCCTTTGACCTAGTGATTCCGAAATAAATAGGGCTCTTTCAAGCACCAATGCCAACCTACCTATGAAGGTTCATGAACGTAGGTGGAACCATTGTCAAATTATCATCTTGAAACCAATTGTTTATGATTTTTTATGTTCAAGGTCACCGTGATCTTAGCCTTTGACCTAGTGAGTACAAAATAAATAGGGGTCTTCCACTCACCTAGGCCAACCTACCTATGAAGTTTCATGAATGTGGGTCAAACCATTATCAAGTTATCATCCGGAAACCAATTGTTTATGATTTACTATGTTGAAGGTCACTGTGACCTTGACCTTTCACCTAGCAAGTCCAAAATAAATATGGTTCTTCCACTCACTGATGCCAACCTACCTATGAAGTTTCATGAACTTGGGTCGAAACATTATCAAGTTATCATCCGGAAACCAATTGTTTACGATTTACTATGTTGAAGGTCACTGTGACCTTGATCTTTCACCTAGCGAGTCCAAAATAAATAGGGTTCTTCCTCTCACTGATGCCA
The DNA here is from genome assembly GCA_031216915.1 of Pictodentalium vernedei. NCBI lineage: Eukaryota > Metazoa > Mollusca > Scaphopoda > Dentaliida > Dentaliidae > Pictodentalium > Pictodentalium vernedei. The sequence goes on from CM062297.1 coordinate 715,217,104, forward strand.
ACCTAACTATGAAGTTTCACATGGGTCAAACCATTATCAAGTTATAATCCAGAAACCAACTGTTTTGATGTACTATGTTCAGGGTCACTGTGACCTTGACCTTTGACCTAGTGAGTCCAAAATAAATAGGGTTCTTCCTCTCACAAAGGCCAACCTACACATGAAGTTTCACGAATGTGGGTTAAACCATAGTCAAGTTATCATCCGGAAACCAATTGTTTACAATTTACTATGTTCAAGGTCACTGTGACCTTGACCTTTGACCAAGCAAGTCCAAAATTAATAAGGTTCTTCCTCTCACTGATACCAACCTACCTATGAAGTTTCATGAACATGGGTTGAAACATTATCAAGTTATCATCCGGAAACTAATTGTTTACGCCCGCCCGCCCACCCAACCGCCTACCCACCCGCCATTCATCAAACTATAAGTCGAGTTTGACTTTGTCACAAGTCGACTAATAAGTGTGCCAAAGGGAAATATTGAGGTCTGACTAAACTAAGTTCAAAGGCCATTGCGGCAACTTTGTTTGACGGAAATGGAAGAAAATCAGTAGCTCTCATCTAGAGGTCACCCCAAACAAGCATACCAAGTTTCAAAGTGATCTGATCATAAATCTGATCTGAGCGGTGTGCCAAAGGAAATTGTGGATGTACGTACAGACATACGTATGCCGACGGACGAGAAGTGATGGCAATAGCTCAGCTTGACTTTGTCAAGTTGAGCTAAAAATCAACAAAACCATATCATGTGATCCCTCATTGGAACGAGCTCGATGAGCTCATTCCAAGGAGGGGGTCACATGATATGGTTTTGTTGAAATTTTTTTTAAGACTTGGGGGACAAAAATTAAAATGAATTTTGATATCATGTGTTTTCTGTAAAGGGTTAAAATCTGTTCTCGTGAAATAGGTCAAATAACACAATGCGTGCATGAAAATATCAACAATACACCATGAATTATAACCTGTAGCATTCCTAGACTTCAAACTTAGCAAACTTCACTTATCAAAAATTGCTACGTAAACAACATAATTCAACAAACTTCAAAGGCCTGAATTGCTACTCACTGTCTCTCATGCATTCCGTGGGTAATCATCTGACTGAATTATGATTGCTCCATTGCAGTTGCATTTCATGCATTGTACTGAACTCATATAAATTTGATTTTTTCTGCGAAAAGCTTATTGGAAAAATTGGGTAATTTTGGGGGAATCCCTTCATACTGTGCACCAGTGGTGTGACTGTGGGGCAGATGTTCATAGGTGTTTTTCTTGAAAACATTTTTCCAATTTTGGGACTCAACACTTCAAAATGGTAGTGTACAGTATACAGCATACCTCCTATTTTCAAAATCAAAAGACTTAAGTTAAAGTGCCTCAGTTGTTACTGAATACATGTTCTTAACACATAGAAAAACTGAACCAAAGCCAAGGTTTTCTCCTGAAACCGAACCAAAACCAAATCTGAACAAGAGGCCCCAAGGGGCCTGATGGCACTCACCTGACATGGTAGCCTAAATATCAATCCAGAGAATTGATTTCAACAAGTTGCATCTGCTCCTCCTAAGAAAAACTTAAACCAAATATCCAAAGATTCTGACCAGTGGATCTAAAAAAAAAGATTTTTAAAGAATATTCCTCATATTGAACTAAGTTATAATTCAGGCTCCCACAGGGAGCCCATATATGAACCCAGGGACTTGGCTTTAACAAACTTGAATCTCACCCCCTAAGGATGCTGCACACCAAATATCAAAACATTCCGACTGCTGGATCTGAAGAAGAAGATTTTTAAAGAAAATTCCTCATTTTGAACTAAGTTACAATTCGAGGTCCCACAGTGAGTCCAAATATGGACCTAGGGACATGGCTTGAACAAACTTGAATCTCACCCCCCAAAGGATGCTGCATACCAAATATCAAAACATTCCGACTGCTGGATCTGAAGAAGACTTTTAAAGAAAATTCCTCATTTTGAACTAAGTTATAATTCGGGCTCCCACAGTGAGTCCAAATATGGACCTAGGGACATGGCTTGAACAAACTGGAATCTCACCCCCCTAAGGATGCTGCATACCAAATATCAAAACATTCCGACTGCTGGATCTGAGGAAGATTTTTAAAGAAAATTCCTCATTTTGAACTAAGTTATAACTCGGGCTACCAGAGTGAGCCCAAATAAGAACCCAGGGACTTGGCTTGAACAAACTTGAATCTCACCCCCCTAAGCATGGTGCATCCACAATATCAAAAGATTCTGCCTGCTAGATCTTGAGAAGAAGATTTTCAATGAAATTTGCTTGAAATGCACTAAGTTCAAATTTGGGCTCCTATACTGAGCCCAAATATAAACCCAGGGGGCCGATTTGAACAAACTTGAATCAGATCCACCCCACAATGTTGCATACCAAATATCAAAAGATTCTACCTGCTGGATCTGGAGAAGAAGATTTTTGAAGAAATTTGCCTGAAATGCACTAAGTTCTAATTTGAGCTTCTATAGTGAGCCCAAATATGAATCTAGGAAGCCGATTTGAACAAACTTGAATCAAATCCACCCCACAATGTTGCATACCAAATATCAAAAGATTCTGCCTGCTGGATCTGGAGAAGAAGATTTTTGAAAAAATTTGCCTGAAATGCACTAAGTTCGAATTCGGGCTTCTATAGTGAGCCCAAATATGAATCCAGGGGGCCGGTTTGAACAAACTTGAATCAGATCCACCCCACAATGTTGCATACCATATATCAAAAGATTCTGCCTGCTGGATCTGGAGAAGAAGATTTTTTAAGAAATTTGCCTGAAATGCACTAAGTTCGAATTCGAGCTTTTATAGTGAGCCCAAATATGAATCCAGGGAGCCGATTTGAACAAACTTGAATCAGATCCACCCCACAATGTTGCATACCAAATATCAAAAGATTCTGCCTGCTGAATCTGGAGAAGAAGATTTTTGAAGAAATTTGCCTGAAATGCACTATGTTTGAAGTCGGGCTCCTATACTGAGCCCAAATATGAACCCAGGGGGCCGATTTGAACAAACAATCAGATCCACCCTACAATGTTGCATACCAAATATCAAAAGATTCTGCCTGCTGGATCTGGAGAAGAAGATTTTTTAATCTTTTCCCATTGCCTACAGTGTTAAAAAGTGCCGACTCAGCACTTTTTCAAAGTCCTGAAAAAAGTACCTTGTGATCAAATCGATAGGGATTTTTTTTAACCATTCTATTCTACTGGATAAAAGTAAGCTTTTTACAAAATAAGAATTCTCTGTGCCGTGTAGTTTTGGAGATATGGCAGTTTTAAGGTTTTTCCTATTTTTTCCTATTTTTAGCTCCCCAGGTTCCCACGGGGCAATAAGAAAAAAAATTTTTGCATCAATCAACTACTTATGACCCATTATCACCTCATATCAAATTTGGTTCAAATCGACCTCACGGTTCTGGAAATAGAAATTTTAGGCGTGGCCAAAATTTTTGACCCTCCCATTTACGAAGGCAAATAATGCTCAACAAACTTCTCTTGAACAAACTTGATTCTAAACCTCAAAGAGACTCTGGATACCACATATCAAGTCTCTGCAACTGGTGGTTCATTAGAAGAAGATTTTTAAAACATCTGGCCATTTTTTCCCCACACCTCTGCTCAATATGAGCCAAAACCTAATTTGGATAAAAATCAAAATGCAATTATATAACCACCACTTACATGAAATTTAATTAAAATGTGGCCAGTAGGAGAAAGAGGCTCAAACACTACCTTCACGCAGGACGACGGACGACAGACAATGGACGGACTGACGACGGACGAAGAGTGATAAGAAAAGCTCACCCGGACTTTCAGTCACGTCAGCTAAAAATCGAAAGTTCCCAGCCCTACTGTGAAGCTAGGGACTTCAACGGTTGGCAGAATGATTTTTTGAAAGATCACACTATATTTGTATATTCAACAGGTGTTTATCCCAAAACCCAAATGCAATTAAAATGTTAAATTTGTGGTAAACTATTGTAAATGGTTTGGTGTTTGAGCAGGCATTTAAACTCACAGCAGTAACCGGTCTCCCTAAATTACAGGGATGTTCCCAAATCAGAGGCCATATAGATAGTATGGTTTGTTTAAATGTTTTTATGTCCAATTTCATAACAAGTGATTTAACTACATTTTTGCTACATACTGTCTAAATCGTGTCTCTTTGCAGTCTTGGGCCTCTTGGCTGCCTATATAGACATCATACACTTTCATAGAAACAAAAGCCCATAAACGGTGGCACCAGAACTTTCTGGGGGGGACAGGGTGCACCCCAACACAGGGGCTAGTGTATTCCCTGATAAGCGCACAATAAAGGAGGCAGTTTCCACAGCTGGAGGAGGCGGTGACTGGGGTTAGCCATCCCTGACTGGGGTGTAGACCATCTGACCCCCTTTGCATCACCCCTGCTGCCCAGGTACTTTTAAATGTAACTTCGAGATTACTCAAAAACTACATATTGTTCTGCTGCAGTAACAAATTATCAATGTTCAAATTAGGCACCATTGGGTTAATAGATATTTTGAGACACCACTAAAGCTGTAAGAAGCCAAAACTGTTATTTCAGATAATTTCTCCAGTAGGTCTGAACAGAAACCGATCTGGCAAGTCTGTGAATTAGGCCAATCTAAAGACCTGATATGAAAGTTTTTTGCAATTAACAGGGTTTTCCAATAATGCAAAATGCAGTTAAATAGGCCTCACTCTATTTTCAGGTTTGTAAATATTCACCAATTTCAAGGAGCATCTAACAATTAGGGCATTAATTCTGGCTTTGATCACTTTTTACTGCAACATGACAAGTGCCCCAAAATGCAGTTTTTGGTTGAACTTGCAAGTTAGATTCTAATTACCTTGGCAGTTTTTTTTCTCAGGAAGACTTGGCTGCATAACAGGCAACCAAGACTTGCCTAGAAACAACTGTAAAACCACAGGATGGAAAGTGTCAGTTAAACTTTTTAAATCTTGTCCATACAATTTGTAAAATCCATAGTTTTGACTAAAAATTCCAATTTTTCCAGGTTGGATGGATATGATCACACATGCTTGTGCAATTATGGTGGCTCATATTTTGACAACACTGGCATAACTATAACTATTAGACATTACAGGATATGACATTGGCACTGATTCAGATCTCATAAAATGCCTTGTGTAGTTACAAGTTTATTCAGTATATGGTCTGGTAATTAAGTTGTCCGCAATAAAGTTCATTGCATTCCGTGATATTTATTCGTTGGGTGAGTAAACTTCTGCTAAAAGAATTGCTCGCACACTTAGTGTATTTAACTGGTTGAGTGCTGGAAGCCACTATCATGGCTTAAAGAAAAGTGGCTGTACCATGCTAAAATCTTCATATTCTGTGCTTGTTGTTCATTGTTAGTCGCAAAAAAATATAAATTAGTCCACATATATTTGCTTTATTATAAATTATTGGAGAGTGCCTGCAGGCACTCTCCAATAATTTGTAATAAAGCAAATACTAATGAGCAATGCTTTCCACCAAAAATAATCTAGCACACAACCAGTTAATAATCCCACAGGAAGGCAGAAAGGATGCCAGTCGGTTAGTCAACTCAACATGTATATTTGTGTATATAATAACTATTTTCTGGCAGCAATTTCCTGTCCAAATGAGAGCTCAGAGTTCAGGAAAACGCGTGTTTCTGGTGCAATTTTTGTGAAATTTCTGGACCCCCACTGGCGAGAGGGGGTGTTGCACGTCCCCTACTTGCTGCTTTGCTGCTCGGATGATGCTTAGCATCATATGGTCAATTGGTACCCCCCCCCCCCCCCCCCCCACATTCCAAATTCCTGGATCCGCCCCTGCAACTGATGGCAAGAAAAGGTAATGAATGCCATAAAACTTAAGACAGTTATACTTGAGATATCAGATTTCTAAAAATAGGAGTACTGGTACTTGTAAATGGCATGTGGCCCAAGAACTGAAATTTTTTAATTCTTCCTGTGTATATTGTTTGTGCGCATATTTTTCCTTGAAATTCATCCAATTTCCCAGAAACTCTCCCTTGAGTTCCCCCCAACTTTTTTTTTCTGAGGTTAACATGTCTTGTTACATACAAACATGTACTTCATCCCTTTTTGCTTCTTCTGGCTGAAAAAAACCCTCACAGCTGACACCCACTAAACAGTGTTGTAAAGAAAAAATTGTTCAAAACTCAATGATTCAAGGTGTAAAGGTTAAAAGTAACATTTTAATTAGACTTTTGACTCACAGTCGAAGAACATGCTTCTGAGCTATAGACTTCAGTGTTTCAGTATAAAATCTACACAGCCCAACATTCACTGGGTCCATTTGCAACGCGAAGTGAGCAGCCTGGAAAAAAAATACAAAACTTTATTGAATAAGAACAAGGCAACTCCCTTAGGTGGGTCTCATCTGCTATTGGCAGATCCCTTGGGTGGGTGTGTGAAGCGTGGAAATAAGCATACTGTCATATGCAGAATGAAGTCCCCAGAAGGTGAATTTGGTGATGCTACCCAGCACAGCAGGGCAGAATCGCTAAATTTATCCTCTGTGAACTTCAATCTGAATCAGGGTCTTAGGCCTAAACAATAAGTGGAACCTAGAGAATATATTAGGGGATTTTAGCCCACTGTATGGGATAGCATCAGCAAATTCACGTTCTGGGGACCTCCATCTGAAAATGACAGATTGCTTATTTCCAGGCTTGGGTGTGTAAAGCGGTGAATTTTATTTTTTCTCCTTAAAATGCATTTTGAAGGTTTCTGTGTGATTTTATGCCCACCTTCAAAATCTCCACCCGAGCAAAAGTGATAATGTGCGATGATTGTTTTTATTTTTTCCCAGAGAATGACTAAGAAGCCTTTGAAACTCATTTTGAACCTAAAAATCGACAACTCCCTTTGCAAAGGGTAAAGCAGAAGCCTGCCTTTGATCTTGAACCCTAAAAAAGTAAATTTACTATTTACTATGTGTAACTGTTAATCATTCTTGTTGGGAAATCGATAAAACACAATGCCCCCCAAAATCATGTTATAAATTATAATATTACAGTGGAGCCCACTTAAATGGATACCTCTCAACTGAATAACCCTGTTAATTGAATACAATTTCCCAACACAAAACCATTTAACATACCTCCAGTCCAAATTTGACCTGTTAAATGAATACAGGTTATAGAGTAAACTCCTGTTAACTCTTTACCCAACGAATCGGCCGCATCCGCCCACGTAATATGCAAATTCAGCAGTTGAAAATATATTATTTTTAAAAAAAATTCAACAAAACCATATCATGTGACCCCTCGTTGGAACGAGCTCGTTCCAACAAGGGGTCACATGATATGATTTTGTTGAAATTTTTCTGAAAAATTTGAAAAAATGATATTTAAAATAATAAATTTTGATATCGTCTCCATTTGGTGAAGGGTTAATTGAATAAAATATCTTGTAACCTGTTTTCTCCAGTTTTCCTTTCTTTAGAGACCTATTTGGCCTCAGTACATCCAATACAGGCATTTAATGTATTTAAATGCATTTAATGTATTATATCTTGTTTGACAGAGCTCATGGAGCTCTGTCAAACAAGATAAAATAGAATAAATGCTAAGTTTATCTCTAGAATACAGCACAGTGACACAATCCCTGTTAATTGAATACTCCTGTTAAGTGAATAATTTTCATTGGCAAAGTGGCTATTCAATTAACAGGGTTCCACTGTAACTATAACAATATTATTTCCGCTTTGAAAACAGTAATATCTGTTCTCACGAGGAGAATTGTTTGAATTTTTACAACCCCCTCTGTAATCCAGGCAGAACTTATTGCTCAAGAGGCCTATACTAGAAGGGTTGAGGAGTTACAGGTTCTTGGGCTGGGTAGTTTTTCGGTTCGGTTCCAGTTTTTGTGGTAAACCAGAAAACCAAACCAGAAGACCCAGCAAAAACCTTCCGAATGGTTTTACTCTCCTTGTGCATAAACTGATCAAACTATCTTACTGGGAGGGAACTGGTCTAGTGAACACTATGGACACTCATCGCTCAGTCTTCTATCGGGCAAAGGGGCAAATATGTCATGTTCAGATTGTCTCATTTTCACCCTTATTGACTCGTCCACCAGAAAATGTGACGATCAGAACACAACATAGATTAGATGAACTTTATTCATTTGTTACACAGATTTATGGGGTTTTTTTCGATTGAATAAACCTTAGCAACTCATCCCACATAGTGCTGGGTGATATCAGATAAAATTCAAATCGCGGTTTTCCACAAAAATAATCACGATTAACGATATAATCACGATATTGTAAAGGTCTAGTGGAAGATATGGAACCATAATCATAAGTTAAGGTATCAGGCCCTACTATTAGTGGACCAATTTTTGTAAGCAGATAGTAGTGCTAAGTACAGGATGGACTTTTTCAGGAAATAGAGAACCTATCACAAATTGTAAGTTTCTCCAACACTCAGCATAGGCATGCAGAACTAAAATTTAGAAAACTGTAAACTACTGTAGATAACATTTCGACTTCTCCCCCACAGTGGGAGAAGTTGGAATTTTATCTACAGTAGTTTACAGTTTTCTCCAGTGGAAGATCGCTCCCACTTTATTAATTTTAAGCGGCGGTTTTAACTTCGACTTTTTGAAAAAAGTTTCTAAGCAGATAATAGAATGTTGCAAACTCTTAATTGAGCAGACTGAATTACTCTCACATGTTAAGTTATTTAAATTTTTTAGTTTTTCCACAATATTACTTGCGATATCTTTTTATAACCGGCTATACCCGATTAATCGGGAAACCGCCCAGCACTAATCCCACAGAACTCCTAAGAATGATCATAGGGAAGTTAGGCTGAAACTGATGGAGATACAGTAGAACCCTTTTAATTGAATACCCATTTTGCCAATGAAAATTATTCAATTAACAGGAGCATTCAATTAACAGGGATTGTGTCACTTTCCTGTACTCTAGAGATAAACTTAGCATTTATTCTATTATATCAAACAAGATATAAAAGATTAAATGCTTGTATTGTATGTACTGAGGCCAAATAGGTCTATAAAGAAATGAAAACTGGGGAGAGTCAGGGTAACCTCTCGACAGGTTGCAAGATTTTTTATTCAATTAACAGGAGTTTACTCTATAACCTATATTCAATTAACAGGTCAAATTTGTACTGGAGGTATGGTAAATGGCTTTGTGTTGGGAAATCATATTTTCTATTCTAGGGAGACGACCCAAATAAGCTCTAAGCTTTCTGTCGAATCCCTCCTTTAAAATGTATCTTCTCTATTCTTATGCTGTGTAATATTGTATAATACTAAGTTTTGTACAAGTATTCCATTCTGTATACAGCAAATGTAATATTTCCAATAAATATTGTTTAAACGAAATTAGCTTCAATTAACAGGGTTATTCAGTTAAGAGATATCCAATTAAGTGGGTTCCACTGTACTTACAGAGCTTTTGTAGTAAGTGGTGTCATATAAACTATTGCAGATTTTTTCCAAGGTAAGGAGCCTGAAGTGTAATTTACTATCCGTTCTTAACACATACAGTACAGTCGCCGTAGACTGGCTGAAATCCACGTGTGGGCAGTGATGTCCACGCATGCATTTACCAGGTAATAAAAATCATCATCAGCAAAATTTTAATTAATGAAGCACCGGGTTATACCCGGTGCTTCATTGATTAACTTTTTGATGATTATTCCTATAATTGGTGTTTGAAATTTAATATTATTGTGCCCATGGAAATATTGCCCACCCGTGGAAAGTGACCAGTCCACGGCGGCTGTACTGTAGGAAAACCAATCTGAAACTGAGGGTTTTTTGCTGAAACCAAACCGAAACCGAATCTGAAAAATCGAAACCTCCCAGCTCTAACAGGTTCAAAACAGTTTATTGGAATTGATTGGCTTAAATGCATTCCATGGAGAACACTCACAATTTACTTGGGATATAGAAGATGTGTGTCAAGCAAACCAAAGAAAAATAGTTCAGGAGAGCAATTTTCTTGCCTAAGTAACTACAAGGAGAAGGAAACTTTGCCACCCTGGATTTTTAAAAAATCCAAGTCTGCTGTTGCCATTGTAACGATAGTTTAATAATCAGTTAACCCTTTACCCAACATAAAAAAAACGGTCAGCTCTATTATTACCATTTTAGCATGTTCCCTAGTACATTAACAAAGTGTAATAGGGCATTACAAGAACGTAATGCTCAACTTCAAAAAAGTCATGGGATGTGTGGGGCCGTTAATGATATAAAACTCTCATTAACAGCCCAACATGTCATGTGATTTTTGTTCCTTGCTGTCGTACACTCGGAAATGGAAACGGCTTCTGGAAATGGTTTCAACTTGTAAACAATGTGATCTTTTTAAATTATTAAATATGTACATGTAAAATGTTCAGCAAAGTTAGCTACATAAGAAAAAGCAGCTGTATATAGTAAGTAAGTCTGTATACATTTTTAGACTTTATTCCCTACTTAAAAGTGGTAAATATCGGGTTTGTTTTCAAGTTTTCTAACTTCGTTCCAATTGAAAGCATACCAGTGCTGATCACGTGATAATCATGTGGCACCAGTTTGTTTGACAACAGACGATACTATCATCTGTCAAAATTTTAAAATTTACAAATGTCATGTAAGGTACAGGGTCAAAACTTTCTCAGAATCCCAGTGGTAATAATAGTAATAACACGACTTTGTCAAACCTTGTGGTTTATTAACGGCCCAACAGGTGTGAATAACAGCCCTTCAGCTTATTAGTGGCCCGAGACAATTTTATAAGCTGTCAGGCTGTTATTCATGTGAAGCACATTTGGCCACAAGTTGTTCTCGTGAAATATTATTGTATTATTAGTTCTGGTATGAATACAGTAGCAGACTTCCAGGAACCAGTGGTGCCTGCTTTCAACTCTAAGAGTAGATTTCATATATTTTTTGTGTTCTATACCTCCCAACCTTCATTCTGATGTATAGTTTGTGTATATTTAATTTGAATTTAAGGAATATCAGAGGTGGGAATTTCAAAATAAACAAAATTCCATTATTTATATAGAATGCAGGACGAAACGGCCCACGGACGAAACAGCCCAGATTGATTTTGGTCAGCACTGCCCAGAATTTGAGACGGAACGGCCCAGATTTCGAGACAGAACAGCCCATATTTTTGGACAGAATGGCCCTTATTAAAAAAATATTTCTTATGCCCCCATTATTTTTTTACAAAAGTACTTACGGCGGTATTGAAGTTGTTTATTATTACATGTATACTGAAGTTGACTGAAGGTCACTTATGACTTTAACAATTTCTTGTGGTCATACTACAACTTATTTCACCTGGTACTGTAATCTAGTGTTTTGTGGGTTATGTCAGCGGCTTAAAAAATATGGGGTTATAAAAAAGGTATTGACCTACTCTGTAATCAGGTGTACAAAAACAATGTTCAACAATTATCACTTTTCGACTTGTGTTTTTATTACAATCATTCTGAGTCAATTACAATTATCGAAGAAGGAAATGAAGTAGATTAATTGCTTTATTACTTTTAGAGCTTATCGTGCTTGGTGTACTTAATTGATTGATGCTGGTCCATGAGCTGAAATTTGTTGGTCCTGCTTCTATAATTTACTTTTCGATTTTTTTAACAACGTTACATTTGCAAAAGCTAGGTCCAAGGGGATTAGGTTGTAGATTTGAAGATTGCTTGTCCTAATATCTGTGTCAGTGAAAAGGTTGACAGTCATCAGTACATCAAAAACCTCAAAATATCCCCTCAGATGCAAGGAGATGGGGGTTTTTGAATCCTGGAATTCAAAATTTTTCAACAATGGGCCAAACCATGGTCAGACTGTGGTACCGACTACACTTGGCCATCTCATATCGGACACATTTATTTCCCTCTGGTGGAAACCCTGATTATTGTTACCTTGGTTACCTATCTCAAATTTTAGGGATGCAAAATTCTGAAAATGTCAAGGCATGGAAAGCTTTTCCCACACACACCATCCCCACCACCACTCCTAGTTAAAAATTCAAGGGGAGGTCACCCCCTATTAAAATGGTTCTAAGCCAGGCTGTGCGAGTTTGTCCACCCCCCCCCCCCTCCCCCTCCCACATGCTTTGGGCTGACTACGCCACTGGGGGAGCACTTGTCTGGAACCTGATGGTTCAGGCCTGGTATTCTTAAAAATGCAGGAGGGCTAAAAATCGCTCTCCTCACATGGCCTCACATGGCCTAGGGGAGCGATTAGCTCTCCTCAAGCTTACAAAAGCTATTTAAAAGTGGCAATTTTAATGAAGTTGTACTATTAATGAATTTTGCCTAGTGGGCTTTGTACTTACATTTTATTTGGTGCTGCTAACCAGGTAGTCTCTGCGAGACAGCTACATTACCCCTCCCACAGGTATGGGAGGGGCAGTGTGGCCATATTGCAGAGACCACTGACATAGCAGAGATCTGAAAACCTGTGGGTTTTAGGAATAGCCTGTTGTGGTAATCATTATTTTCTAAGGCTAGGAGGGCTATTTATCGCCCTCCCCAATTTTTTTAAGGTGAGCAGTAGGCGAGCGAATAAATCGCTCTCCTGAAAACGTCAGGCCTGATAGTTCACTTAACCCTTTACCTAACACGAAAAGCAGATGACACTTGCAAATAAAATTCCTGAAGCACTAATTATTTTGAGTCAAAAACATAGCTTATGACCACTCATTGGAGTAAGCTTGTTCCAATGAGGGGTCATAAGCTACATGTTTGTGACAAAAGATGAAAAAGTAATAAAAATTGAATGGTGAATTTTGTGAATAGCGTGCACCGGTTTTGGCCATTAGGATTAAGGCACGCTGAGTAGGTCATTGTGGTGTGAACAGGTAACACGAATTATTCAGTTTACGAATAATTTGCGGCAAAATCTAAGCGGGCACAACTCCAACCCCATTGTAATGATAAGTTTTTTTTCCTAAATCCAAATAACTTTGTGAAAATTAAAAATACTGGGGGCATAAGAAATAAATTTTTCAATAAGGGCCATTCTGTCCAAAAATGTGGACCGTTCTGTCTCGAAATCTGGGCCGTTCCATCTCAAAATCTGGACCGTTTTGACCAAAATCAAACTGGGCAGTTTCGTCCATGGGCCGTTTCATCCTGTTACCCTTTTATAGCACCTTAACTGATAAATTGAGATAATGAGAATACAAATTTACAAACTGCAGATAAAAGGTTTGACGAACAGCCCCGACATTTGGGGCGAACTATCACGGTTTATATTTTAGGACGAAATGGGTGCAAGACACTTCCACATAACAATTTCCCCCCCGGTCACTTCCCCCCAAATTGGTCATTTCCCCTCCCCCAAAGTAGTCATTTCCCCCCAAAGTAGTCATTCCCCCCAAATTGGTCATTTCTCCCCCAAAGTAGTCAATTCCCCCCAAAAAGTAGTCCTCCCCCCTGTTGGTCATTCCTAGTCTTTGTAAGACTGTGACCTCGGGCCCTCTCCTGTGGATGGAAGAGGGGGGGGGCCTAGGTCACAGCCTTACAAAGACTTGGTCATTCCCACCACCCCACCCCCCCCCCCCCCCAATTTGTCCATTCCCGATCACTTTTCCATACTACTTTCTGTGCAGTAATCGAATTAAATAACATTTAATCATTTGACCCTTCTATAATTTACATGCTGCAACCAAACATTGCAGACCTGTTTTTGCAAGAAACTAGAGGGGGTATCAGTACCCCGTGGCTCACCAGCAGGTAGCCAATGTAAAGGGGTGGCTGGAGTAAAACCAAAAGTCCAAAACCTGCACACAAAAGTCCAAAATTAAAGTAAGTAATGAGCAAAACGGTTAAATAATATAATAATAGCCCCAAGAAGCATGCTAACATAAAATAGGAACCATGGCAATATGCTACAAGGTAAGTCTCCACTTTGAAGAAAAGAAAGACAAACCTCAAAACATGCACATAAAAGTAAAAACAAAAAAGTATCACATTTGTTTCAATGGGTTAAAATTGAGAAAAATACCCTGATAATGTCACAGTAACCACCATGGCAATATGCCAGTAAGGTGAAACTCTACCTCAAAAATATCCACTTGGAAGAAAAGAAAAGAAACCTCAAAACCTGCACATAAAAGTAAAAAAAGTATCACTTTTGTTTCAAAGGGTTAAAATTTAGAAAAATACCCTGAAAATGTTACAGTAACCATCATGGCAATATGCCAGTGAGGTAAAACTCCACTTAAAAAAAAAATATCAAAACCTGTACACAAAAGTCAAAAACCTGTACACAAAAGTCAAAAACCTGCACACAAAAGTCCATAATTAAGGTAAATAAGCAGCTAAAGGGTTACATAATATAATACTAGCCCCAAGAAGCATCCTAACATAAAATAGGAACCATGGCAATATGCTATAAAGGTAAGTCACCACTTGGAAGAAAAGAAAGACAAACCTCAAAACCTGCACATAAAAGTCAAAAAAGTATCACATTTGTTTCAAAGGGTTAAGATTGAGAAAAATACCCTGAAATGTTAAGGTAACTACCATGGCAATATGCCAGTAAGGTAAAACTCCACTCGAAGACAAAATTTCAAAACCTGTACACAAAAGTCAAAAACCTGCACAGAAAAGTCAAAAACCTGTACACAAAAGTCCAAAATTCAAGTAACTAAGCATGGAAAGGATGGAATAAAATATTACTATCCCTGAAAAGCATGCTGACATAAAATAAAAAAAAAGCAAAATAAAAAAAAAAAATCAAAATCTGTACACAAAAGTTCAAAATGAATGAAAAAAATAATGAGGTAAAGGGTTAAATAATACAATAAAAATTATAATAGCCCCAAGAAGCATGCTAACATAAAATAGGAACCATGGCAATATGCAACAAGGTAAGTCTCCACTTTGAATAATAGAAAGACAAACCTCAAAACCTGCACATAAAAGTAAAAAACAAAAGTATCACATTTGTTTCAATGGGTTAAAATTGAGAAAAATACCCTAATAATGTCACAGTAACCACCATGGCAATATGCCAGTAAGGTGAAACTCTACCTGAAAAATATCCACTTGGAAGAAAAGAAAGAAAAACCTCAAAACCTGCACATAAAAGTCAAAAAAGTATCACATTTGTTTCAAAGGGTTAAAATTCAGGAAAATACCCTGAAAATGTTACATAACCACCATGGCAATGTGCCAGTGAGGTAAAACTCCACTTAAAAAAAATATCAAAACGTGTACACAAAAGTCAAAAACCTGCACACAAAAGACCATAATTAAAGTAAATAAGCAGCTAAAGGGTTAAATAATATAATACTAGCCCCAAGAAGCATCCTAACATAAAATAGGAACCATGGCAATATGTTATAAGGTAAGTCGCCACTTGGAAGGAAAGAGAGACAAACCTCAAAACCTGCACATAAAAGTAAAAAAAAATATCACATTTGTTTTAAAGGGTTAAAATTGAGAAAAATACCCTGAAATGTTAAGGTAACTACCATGGCAATATGCCAGTAAGGTAAAACTTCGCTTGAAGACAAAATTTCAAAACCTGTACACAAAAGTCAAAAACCTGCACAGAAAAGTCAAAAACCTGTACACAAAAGTCCAAAATTCAAGTAACTAAGCATGGAAAGGGTTGAATAAAATATTACTATCCCTGAAAAGCATGCTGACATAAAAAAAACAAAATCAAAACCTGCACACAAAAGTTCAAAATAAATTAATCCGGATGCAGACGGCGATGCCTATGGGCTATGTCAAAGGCTCACACAACTATCGTTGGTGAGCCAAAAATGAAAAAAAAAATATGAAAAGCGGCACAAAAGCCCCGAGTGATGTGCATTCTCTCATTCACACTCGGGTCTTTTCATGTTTGTTTTTTTCATTCTTTCTTGCAAAAACACGTCTGCAATGTTTGGTTGCAGCATGTAAATTCTAGAAGGGTTAAATGATTAAACATTATTTAATTAAATTTCTGCACAGAAAGCAGTGTGGAAAAGTGTTCGGGAATGGACAAATTGGTGGAGTGGGGGATGACCAAGTCTTTGTAAGACTGTGACCTAGGGCCCAGGCCCCCTCCCCCTTGGGGGAGGGGAGGGCAAGGTCAACCTTACAAAGACAAGGAAAGACCAACAGAGGGAGGACTACTTTATGGGGGGCAATGTCTATTTTGGGGGGAAATAACAAATTTGGGGAGGAAATGACTACTTTGCCAGTTTGGGGGGGGGGGGGGGGGGTAATGACCAATTTTTTTGGGGGGGGGGAGTGACAGGGGGAAATTGTTAGGGGGAAGTGTCTGACATTCGGACGAAATTAACGGACTTTCTGCCCGGGGATGATGAAAAGTCCAGAAAGCCCCCCAGCCCACCCGTGAGGGCGCGAGTTCAAACGGTTTCATTTGGGTAAATGACGAAATCGCTTGATTACTATCCAAACGCTTGTTTTGTTTCCGAAACGGTCTTTGATTGTGCTGTAGATATTTCAGTTCTCATGGGCGTTCTTTATACTGACCTGATATAAATAATTTATCCTGATAAAACTTTCCTTGTGTTGAATGAAGTTACTGGTTTTCTTGCCCATTTTCGCTAAAGAACTGTTTGATTCGACTTTCTGTCCTTCTGAACGAACTTTGTACGGCAAGCCGGAAGGGAATTTCAACTTACGACTTACGAGTTATGACTTACGACTTATGACTTATGACTTACGAGTTTGAATTTCAACTTACGACTTACGAGTTATGACTTACGACTTATGACTTACGAGTTGGAATTTCTGTTTGTCTGTTTGTTCCTCTACCCCTCCGAGGTCCTTGGGCGGATCTTCACCAAACTTGCAGGGTGTTTTTTGGTTGACCCATGTCGTAATTGTCCTTGAGGGGCTTCTGCATAAAATTTTGAAACACAAAATCCTTTATCATTCTACACTTTCAATATTCTCCATGCTGAATGAGTCGTCGTTACTCGGTGGTTCTTTCCGGGTACTCCGGCTTTCTCCACCAATAAACCTGCCACCGACACGATATGACCTTGGCTGTTAATGTGTCGTTAAACACCAATAAATAATATTAAATAATAATGCTGAATGAGTGTATGTTGTTGATGGCCTCAAGACTACCGTTTGTAGTTTTTTGCATATAATTTTAAAGCGCAAAACCATTTAGTATTTTTGTCTGTTTGTTCCTCGATTCGCCTAGGTCCCTGGGTGGATCTTCACTAAACTTGCAGGATGTATGTAGGTTGAAACCGGAATTGCCTTTGAGGGTTTTTTCCATGCAATTTTAAAACACAAAACCATTTACCATATTATACCTTCTATATTCTCCATGCTGAATGAGCTGACTTCCACGGGACTTGCAGGGTATGTTGTTGATGACCCAGAGATTATCCTTTGGAGTCTTTTGCATATAATTTTAAAACACAAAACCATTTACTATATGCACAAACCCCAGGGGTAGTTTTGCCCGTATAAATGATCTGTATTTACGGAAATATCCTTTACCTTTCTACCTTCCCATAATAATACCAATATATCTAGCATGTTGCTGTATCATTGGGTGGGAGAATATGTGTGTTGCAGCATCAGCATCCACATGGTGACCAGAACCTTCAACTCCACAGTTAAACCATTGATTTTTTTTTATTGTTTTATATTGTTGAATATACATTTTTTGTTGATTTTGTTACAATTTATATCAAAGTATTGAAGTTATGTAATTGGTCATCTTACGGTAATAAAGATTCTATATCAAATATAATAACTCTTCTTCTGATTGTTTATGTTATTTAGGTCTAGTCCTTAGTCCCTAATTTATGGTCTTTCAGACTGTGAATTTTGATTGTCAGTATTCAAGTCATTTTGTTTTCAACCTTTCCGAAAATTAATTTTTTCTCAGTGTCATCATTTTGGGCAAAAGAACAAAAAATCCCTGCAAGTATATTTTTACATATAGTATGCTTTTCTTTAAAAGTGATATTGGAGTTGCAGTAATTTTTATTTGAATAAGTCGTCAATTTTCTGGTGTTACCTTAGTTTTACATTCTATTCGTAAAATTATGGTATACCTTCATCTTCACATTGTCATTTACAGTATTGTGGTCGTTTTACGAAGTAAAACAAATTCAGTATATCGTAATTTACACATTGTCTATTTTTTGTTTTACCGTTAGAAAAATTATGGTATAGCGTAATTTCTACGGTGTTGAGATCTTTTTCACGGTATAACAATTTGCGGTTTACATCAATTTTACAGTATTGTTTATGGTATAATAGTTTAGGGTATACCGTATTTTGACGGTATTGTTGTATTTTTACGATATGACAGTTTACAGTATACCGTAATTTCAACGGTACAAATACTGGCAACTGGATTGCCGGTATACTTTTACCATAAAAAATACGGTATATTTTTACAGGGTAGGTGACACGAGAAGAAAGTTGTATAGACGGAGTGCTATATCGTTACAGGCCGGGGGTTGTACTAACCCCGCAAATCCTTCTCTCACCCCACTTAGACGCCAACATTTACATTCTGTAACATTGACCTACAGATAGCATAACATATGGAACGACAGGAAAAGATTATACATTCATGTTAGTATAAGAACTTGTATGCAAGAAGAGGCATAACAAAAACTAAACCGAATTTTTGCTTATTACTATACAATGGAATACATCAAAAAACATACAAGGGATAACATCAGTTAGCGACGAATACTCTGCTCTATGCTTTTGGCGCACCAAACTTAGCCCCGCGAGCTTTATATTCATCAACAACAAAGAGTTACACCCACCCCACGGGAGCAGGACGTTTCGTACACGGGCATTTCGTACACGACAATTTTTGGACGTTTCGTACACAAAGTGCCAGGATGTTTCGTACACACATCTTTTTATCACTCTTCTTTGAATAAAATTGATTTATTTTAAATAAATCCATGTTTATCTTAAACAAAATGTGATACATGCAAAACACAAAAATGACATGTTGTTTTTGTATTTCTCTGATTTTATTCCAACACGATTTTTATTTACTTTGTATTTACAGCAAATTTTTGTCTTGTTTTTTTTTCTTTGCCCTTAACAATAGTACTACTCTGTGGTTTCATTTCAAAGGAGCCTAAAAAGATTTCTCCGAAATGAAATCACAGACTAGTCCTATTTTGATTAGCAATTAGGTTCAATTGTTACCTGTTTTTCAAGTGACCATTGTAATAACATAGCAGCAATATGCATCCGGCAAATTAACCATTATAATCCTTACACCGAAGGTGCAAAGGGACGATGAAGGATTCTTGGAATCCCTTATGACCCAATTAGCTATTTTGTCCTTGTTCGTTTGTTTTAGACTGCGCAACATGAAAAGCCAGTTTGCAATTTGGGGTATGTGGACTTGATAACTGATTGGGGAAGGTGTTGCTCAGCACCTGATATTACAATTAGTATCTAATATTTTGTTTATCACAACCTACTGTATATCAGAAGAAGAGAAATCCAAACAGTAACGCTGGTTTGGAAGCAGCTACAGCATTGTCGCGCCGCAGCGGTTACAAAAAGGAAAAACATGCCACCAATATGTGGTTTTTTGAAGGCTGGAAGTCATCCGTCAGCCTAACGAGGGAGATTGGATACTGTGTCCTCACTAACTTACATGCGACTTATCTTAAAAATCAAATAGTGAATCAAACAAAAAATCAAAGAGATCAAGGAAATGAATCTATTTAATATGTGATCAAAAATCAACATCATGTACAAAACAGGAAAAATTTTATATAATGAAACTAAAAAATAATTTTAAATAAAATAATGAATAATTTTATAAAACAAACTTATATTTAAATTGTGTACGAAACGATCACCTTGTGTAGGAAACGTTCAAATTTTGTGTACGAAGCGTCCTATTTGTGTACGAATCGTCGCGTTTACGAAACGTCATGTGTAGGAAACGTCAAAGATTCACACCCCCACAACATTGTCCAAATCGATAAAAAAAAAAGCCTCCAAGTCGAACGATTTGTTGACGCTTATTCTGTTCCTGTGATATAGTGACTCAATACAAAAGACCATGAACTTGAAGAGCTCTTTGCCCCCCCCCCCCCCCACCCCCCACCCAGCCTCCCTCAACTTTGTAAATCACACCATACTGGGAAATCCGTTTGCTCCAATAAAATTACCACGCTGGCCTCTAGAATATCACGATGCATTCAGAAATCGTTCCTGAGTTTTATCTTTACAATCGGTAAGAAATCATTTTGCAGTCGGAGCAAAGAGCGCAAGAGAAGTTACTCGTGTGAGGTGTTATGTGTGGGGGTAGGGGTTATGATCACTTACGGAGGATTTTAACTGGATATTCCTCTTCTTTCTCAAAACTTGAAGGCGTTCTTTAATTGAGGCAAGATCTGTAAAACAAAATGTACATTCCATTATTTCGCAACCTACCTGATTACCCCAGTAGTATACTGAGGGGGGGGGGGGGGGGGCGTTTGGATCTTCAGCTGGTGGGCATAGTGGTCATCGTCATCTGTACACTTCGGCGTGACGACATAACGCGTTGCATGTTGGGTACAGTATATTCTCGTACGACTCCAATGCTGAAACCTATTTACTCATACGTACCACACATTAGGCACTTATTGCGCACTCATTATGAGTTTTGTGGGAACGATGGCTCCAGATAGAATCATGTCAAAAGACGAGAGTCCTTAAACCAGAAACATTAAAAATTTAGGGTTAGACCTGGGAGGTTAACCGAAAACCGAGTTGTTTTATGTTATTAAAACTAGAAACCGAAACCGAACCGAATACTATTTCAATAACCGAAATTTCAGGTTATTAATGTGGATGTGCAGACAACATGTGGAAGAGAATCAATCAAGTACTAGTACATGGCAAAACTTGAGAATTGAAGAATTTGTTTTTCCATCTGACATGTTATTTCTTCACGAAACACTAAAAAAAAATACTAGAATTTCACATCTTTACCAACTAATTTAAATATTTTCTAAAAAACTCATACACATATGCACATCATTAGAACCAGCTCATTGAGCTGGTTCTAACGATATCCATATTTGTATGTTTTAATTAAAATCTGAGTAGTAATTATATAATGATCGATGCTAATTAAAATCTGAATAGTAACTATATAACGATACAGAGAAGGCTTATACATGTGAGAGGTTGTTCAAACAGAATCAGAATATTGATTTTTTCCTACATGATAACCGAAACCGTAACCGTAAACCGAATCGGAATCCTTTAATCAAAACCGAGTTGCAAACAAAACCGAAGCAAAATTTCATAACCTCCCAGCTCTATTGATGGTACCCATCAAAGTGTATCCACCAGGAGCAAAAAAGGACCGAGACTGGAAGCCGCAGGGAAGCAATTTTTCCAAGATGTCCCTTAGTAATACTCAAAATACTTCTGCTATACTCCCGACTCCTTTCCCTAATCCTCTGACCTCTTTTCCTTCTATACCTCTCTTTAATTCCAAGGAAGTCCTAATCTAGCATTCTACATATCTGCACCAACACAGTTTACTGTATTAAAAGGTTATATAAGAAATGGAATTTTGTTTATTTTGAAGGTTTCACCTCTCATATTCCTAAGCTTCAAATTAAATATACGCAAATTATACATCAAAATGTCGTAAGTCATAAGTCATAACTCGTAAGTCGTAAGTTGATTTCCCTTCCGGCTTGTAACTCGTAAGTCATAAGTCGTAAGTCATAACTCGTAAGTCGTAAGTTGATTTCCCTTCCGGCTTGCCGTACTTCTGAACGAACTTTGATATAATGCGGTGCTATTCTGAATAACGAAAACTACGGAAGCCGGTTAGTGCCACCTGTAAATCATTTTTTTATGTCGTAATTACGACATAGTATGTCGTAATTACGACATACTATGTCGTAGTTACGACATACTAAGTCGTAGTTACGACATAGCTAACTCGTAATTACGACATACTATCTCGTAATTACGAGATAATATGTCGTAATTACGACTTATTATGTCGTAATTACGACATAGCTATCGCTTAATTACGAGATAGTATCTCGTAATTACGATATAGTATGTCGTAATTACGAGTTAGCTTAGTCGTAATTATGACATACTAAGTCGTAATTACGAGATGGCTATGTCGTAATCACGGCTTAGTATAATAATAATAATAATAATAATAATAATAATAATAATAAGTCGTAATTACGACTTAGTATGTCGTAATTACGAGTCAGCTATGTCGTAATCACGGCTTAGTGTGTCGTAATTACAAGATACTATCTCGTAATTATGAGTTAGCTATGTCGTAATTACGACTTAGTATGTCGTAATTACGAGATAGTTATGTCGTAATTACGACATAATAAGTCGTAATTACGACATAGTAAGTCGTAATTACGAGATAGTATGTCGTAATTACGAGTTAGCTACGTCGTAATTACGACTTAGTATGTCGTAATTACGAGATAGCTATGTCGTAATTACGGCATACTAAGTCGTAATTACGACATAGTATGTCGTACTTACGACATAGTATATCGTAATTACGACATAGTATGTCGTAATTACGAGATATGGTGTGTCGTAATTACGACATAGTATGTCGTAATTATGACCTACTATGTCGTAATTACGACATAAAAATTGATTTACAGGTTGCACTACCCGGCTTCCGTAAAAACTCACCCAATTCCGTTGTAGAAAACATTTGATGACCGGCTTCACTTTTCACTTGGTGTTTTCCATGAATAAGCCCACTCCTAACTTTCTCCCTTGCTTTTGTATTTGTAAACACAAAGTCTGATGGATTCCTGTCTGGTCCATTCCCCAAATTTATGGATCGGAAGTCTTTCAGTTTCATCCCAGATCAGGGGTGCGACTTGTACAAAGGTCACATGCATAGGGGGGGGGGGGTTAAGGAAAAGTTAGGGTGCGACTTATACACGGGAACGACTTATACACGGAGACATACGGTAAGCGATTATTCCACTCTCGAGTTTGGTAGAAAGATGCCCCTCGAGACTTCGGCTCTTTTGGTATCGTTTCACCAAATGCTCTAGGCAGCATGGATATAAAAGAATGGTTTATCTTGACTTGATATTTGATCATGATATAGCCATAGATGCTGAAAGTGACATCAAACACTGATGAATAAAATAAATAACGAACCGTATTGGTATACATGTAGTTCAGAATCCCATGTCAGTAGGTACACTTTGAAACTGTCAATGGAACTGTATCAGTTTATGATATGTTCGTAAGAACTGATGCGTGGTTGTGATTCAGACATTTAAATGTTACTAGTAACCACCAACGACGATGCCAACGACGATGCCACCAACGATGCGCATGGAATTCTGCAAAAAGGTGAACAAGAATAGTTCCTAGTTCTTTACTGGCCTTGTTCGTAGAGTTGGTGTTGGCATAGGATGCTAAAAAGATATAAAAAAATAAACGTTTTATTCTGCAGTGAAGTGATTTGGATCATCGAATCATGTATTGTTGACAAAGTCAAATCTTTGATCGGATGATCTGACCTTGTCAACTTGACGTGATACGCTGACCAAGATCACTTCACTATAGTGCATTAAACTCGCTCTAAGTAATGGGAGACTGCTAAAGAGAGCTGTTATTCTGTGATTTCTCTTTAGTAGTCAAAACGTTATAGGGTCGATTGACAATGATATGGTCTCATATTTACTGTTCAGTTGAAAACAAGATCCAGCCCACAAACATGAAACCATGTTAGTGTTGATCCACCACAATAACTTATATCAGAGGCTGACTGCAGTTTGCAAAATTTTAACGTAATGTTTCTGTGGACTACATGCAGCCTTATATACACATCTCTGTTGCTGGCTTCCTGAAACTCATGCTGAGAAATTAATCCCTAAAATATGTGCTGCTTTGTTAGTACAGCTCAGTGCTAGAGAGATAATGGTAGTAACATGTCTGAATCACGTTTTAACTGGTTGAGTGCTGGAAGCCACTATCATGGCTTTAAAGAAAAGTGAGGGTACCAGGCTGAAGTCTTCATATTCTTTTCTCCAGTTTCATATTCTGTCACCTGCTAATAAAGTTTTGTTCATTAAAATTTGCTTTATTACTATAGGCACTCTCCAATAATTTATAATAAAGCAAATTTTAATGAACAAATTCTGTCTTCCAAAAATAATCTAGCTCTCAACCAGCTAATCACAAAAGTGGTCAACTTTTCATATTGTCATGCTGGATAACCGGGTAATGTTGGATCGGTAAAACACTCAACGCATAGTTTTCGTGAAAGTTATGGACATAGTAATTGTACCCATACTTTGAAAAAGTGGGGGCTATTGTAGTCATCGCCCTGTATATCTGTCCATCCATCCACATGGAAATCTTGTATGCACATTTCCGCCTACAATTTTGAATAGAATTTGATAAAAAAAAATTTCAAACATGACCGCTAGCAAGTAAACATGAGCATATTCTAAAATGTTCAGGTTCTTATTATTCTAACCATGTTATCTCCCCTTGAGCTTTTATTTTTTAATAGAGATTTCCTTCCCCCGTGGGAACCCCGGGAAGTAAAAAACAGAGCTTGTTGACTGAGGTGAACAAGTTCTGTTTTACATGTACTGGTAAAAAGGACCCAATCACCAATGCTTGGGGTGGAAGTCCTCTAAAATGGGCAACATGGGTATAAACGATTGACTAAACTTGACTTTATCTCCATGTTGCGGGCATGATAAGCCAATGTGCATAAATATGTGACCTTAAACACCAATAAATAAATCAATAATAAATAGAGATTTCTATATAAAATTTTTGTGTGTGTGAGTGACTCCTACATTCCTGAATCGATTTGAATGAAACTTTTTACACACGATGACTAGCAAGTGGTCATGCATATATTCAGTAGTTGTCTCCACTTAAATTTAATGCAGATTTCTGTATGAAATGCCTGTGTGCACAATTCCTCTTGCATTTATGAACATATTTTAACGAAACTTCTCAAGCATGACCACTAGCAAGTGTACATGTGCGTATTCTGAAATTTTCAAGCTGCAGCTATTATGACAGTATTTATCTCCTCTTGAACTTAGATTTAATGCAGATTTATACAAGAAAGTTTTGTGTGATCTACTCCTACATTTATGAGCCAATTTTGACAAAACTTTAACATGACCTCTAGCAAGTGAACATGCACATAACCCCCTCCTGGATCAAGTGACGGTATTGATCACCCAAAACTGATAGTTCAAATTTAAAATTGAATAATTATATATTGATAGAAAACATCCCATATGCTGATATTGCCAAAATGTACTTTTGAATGCACATTTTGAATTATATTATTTTTTGCATAGTATCATAATAATGGAATATCTAGGTGAAGTTCGATTTTGGATAATTGCCGATTATTTTTTCATATCTTTCTACCAAAATTTACTAAGAAATTTTCTCAAATTTCGGTTTCCTTCCAATAACTATTGAACAACTATTCTCAGTATTTTATTTTATGTATGCTGTCTTAACAATGGAATGTCTAAATCAAGTTCAATTTTCGACAATTTCCAGGTATTTTTTTTTTCATCTTTTTCAATCCAAATTTACTTAGAAATTTTCTCATAATTATTAAAAATGCTTGCCTCCCGATGGTGGGCATTCGGTAAGCCCCACTTCCTAACAGGTCTAGTTTTCACAGTTATTGCCCTTTATTCTCCCATGGGAACCCCAGGAAGTTATGCAGCGCTTGTTTACAATGGTAAACAAGTTGTGTTTTACTGATAAAATAGGACCCAGTCACCATTGCTTGGAGTGGAAGTCCTCTAAAAAAGGCTACATGAGAATAAACCATCAATTGACTAAACTTGGCTTTATCTGCATGTTGTGGTCACGATTAGTCACTGTGCATAAATATGTGACCTTAAACACTAATAAATAATAAATAAATATTGCCCTTTATCGACTTGGAAAATGTCCAGTGTTTTTTAATTGAGGGTACCTTCATGGAGTAATCAACTCCTTCCACAGTTTCTAATGTAGAGATTTGAAACTTTAGGATATGATTTCACTCACAATGGAGATGTGCAACATCTATAAAGTTTGTGGAAAACATAAATTTTTTCACAAAATTATTGCCCTTTATTGACTTGATCGACTTGGAAAATTTCCATTGTTTTTTAGTTGAGGGTACCTTCATGGTGTAATCAACTCCTTCCACAGCTTGTAGAGGTTTTGAAGATTAGGATAGGATTTCACACACAATGAAGATGTGCAACATCTATATAGTTTGCGGAAAAAATATTTTGTTCACAAAATTATTGCCCTTTATCGACTTAGAAAATTTCCAGTGTTTTTTAATTGAGGGTATCTTTATGGTGTAATCAACTCCTTCCTCAAGATTGTAATGTAGAGATTATAAACTTTAGGATATGATTCCACACACAATGAAGATGTGCAACATCGATAAAGTAGAAAAAAAATTGTCAAAAATTATTGCCCTTTATCGACTTTGAAATGTCCATTGTTTTTTAATTGAGAGTATCTTCATGGTGAAACCTGATCAAATTAACTAGGTCTATAGTTGGTTTAACTAGAACCCTTGTCATATTCACTGGAAATTGTAATCAGAATGACAGTGAAACTCAATTAAATCATCTAGACTTGATAGTCAGTATGATCAGATTAAAAAGTAAATTTAACTGGAGATGGTAGTCCACTTTACTAGAATAGTTCGTTTTTACTGGAAAAGGTAGTCAGAATGATGCTGAAACAGTATTCGATTAATAAAGTGCCATAGTCAAAATTATGTTATGTAATAGTCGATTTAACTAAAAACCCCAGTCATATTTACTGAAAATTGTAGTCAGAATGACACTAAAACTTCATTAAATCTCCTAGACTTGATAGTCAGCATGATCATATTAAAAAGTAAATTTAACTGGAGAAGGCAGTCCACTTTACTGGGGCGACTGTTGGTTTTTAATGGAAAAGGTAGTCAGAATGACGCTGAAACAGTATCAGAGTAACAAAGTGCCATAGTCAAAATTATCTTGAGTAATAATCGTTTTAACTAGAACGCCTAGTCATATTTACCGGAAAAGATAGTCGGAATGATGCGGAAAGTTTAGGAATTTAACTAAGTGCCATAGTCTAGATGATTTTTTGTAATAGTCAGTTTTACTAGAACTCCTAGTCATATTTACTGAAAATTGTAGTCAGAATGACAATGAAACTCCATTAAATCAACTAGACTTGATAGTCATTATGATCAGATTAAAAAGTAAATTTAACTGAAGAATATAGAAAACTTTACTATGAAAACTGTTCATTTTCACTGGAAATGGTACTCAGAATGACAGTGAAACTTTATCAAAGTAACAAGACCCCAAAGTCAGAATTATCTTGGGCTCTAGTCATTTTGACGACAGAAAGTAGTGATTTTTACTAAAAATAAGAGTCAACATGAAACTGAAAATTCCTCAATTTAACGAGACTGCATAGTCAATACGATCAAGAAAAAAGGTCAAATTTACTGGGCAGATTAGTTAAATTTACTAGAAAGAATTGTTGTTCACTGGACAGTAATGTTGACTAGTTCAAGTAGTCACGATTACTACTTATTTCTTTCAGTGATCGTATTCTGGAGAACCCTCTAAACGATTTATGCACCTCGTGTCTTGGATCTCACAGCAACACATATTAAAAAGCCCCTACTAGCTGGACTGATGCCATTACCCAATACAAGTGTTAACGGATATGAACTACCCCCAACCCCCCAAGTTGATTCTACAAATTGTCACCACTGTATGTATACAAGTATTGACCCAAATATATATTTATATACATAGGCAGTGTGACCCGAGGTGGGTGGGTGGGGGGGGGGGGATAAAATAATATTAACGGTCCTTATCATCGTGTGGAAAGGGTAGACTGTGAGAGGGCGTCAACATATCGAATTTATCAAGACGGTTGGCGGGAGGTATCAGTCAATATTAGTACCTATCGTATGGTGAGACAATAATATGCTTTCAATCAATGTATGTAAAACATATATATATATTTTGTAACACATTTGATAAACTACAAGAATGATGAATGTACATACATTTTTATATACAGACTCATATTAGGGTCCTGTGAATAGTGAACATCCGAAACCGAATCGAACATCGAAATTCGATTTACCTATTTCGAGTCAAATAGAATTTCGACCCTCGAATCGAATTTCGAATATTCGCAGGGCCCCAACTCATATATATAAAGTGTTATAGTTTTCTGTGTAATGCATTGGATGAGATAAATAAATAAACCTATGCAGATCATATATACAGGCCTGTAAAATAATATTTTAAAGATGTGATGTCCATTTTCTATGAGCTTAACCGGCATTAATTTGTTTTAAAAATAAACTCTTTAAAACAGTGTGACGTCGGAAAAAAAGTCTTCTTTGGGAAATCTACAGTACGTGGAGAGCGCATTGTAACCAGACCACCCGCGGAGCGGAGCTGATACCCAAAGTATTATTTTCAAACTCTGTACATATGGACAAAAACACAAGCAATGCTCCAGCCAATGGACCTCCGGGTACAACCCGGAGGTCCATTGGCTGGAACTTCCCTTGTGCTTCTTATGCTTTGCAGCAAATATGCAATTATTACTCAAGTGGAATCCCACTCCGCGCACGATCTAGTGACAACACACTCCCCACGTACTGTATGTTCTGCCCAGACATGGATTACTGAGGGGACTGAAAATTCAAAAGGATACATCAGCAAAATTGGGGTTTCAAGCCTGATTTTTAGAGGTCATGCGTTACTCAATGGGTGTGCTCACATCACAATGCTCACTTTCCTTAATGAGCATTTTGACACACTCTAAGGACTAGTTCTATCATAAATATTGTCTAATTGCTGTGTTTGAAGAATTAATATTTTTTTCATCTTGCTTCTGTACATTTTCAAGATGTTTTGAGAAGATATTTCTGACAGTTTAAGAATTTTGATTTGAATCAAAAGACAAAACAATTAATTTAAATCAGGATTCAAATCAACAATGTGTATCAATCGATTTAAATCGATTGATTCAGTTCAATTGAATACAACCCTGCCACAGATAATAGCCCCAGGACCATCACTGGAACGAGCCCTCGGCGAGTTACATATTCTTATGGACTGTTTATTAAGTAATAATACAAGGACCGTACAACTTATTGCAATCAGTTTAATGCAAACTCGACTATAACGAAACATGGTCAAGTAGTCATTAAATTGACCTCAACAAGTTGTCTGTATACACATTCGCCCTTTTTACCGGAAAAAAGTATGTCCCACTGTAATAATAATAATAACACTTTTGGCCAGCCGCTGATTTGTTGCAGTTCTCGGATGAGAAGGCCTTGGTTACCCCCTGTACTCCCAACTGCCTCCCTATTCCCACGCTTCTTCTTTCCTCCCAACACTCGGAGACGAACTGCTTGATGACATCCCTTGCCCCATTCTTCCCAATCTCTCCGATTAACATATTAACCCTCGCCTTTGAGTCTCCCACTAACCACATGTCCTTCATTTTCCCATCCCGCTTCCCCATTATACTCCCAGTAAATCTTATTCTTTTAGACTGGTATTTTGGGCATTCTGGAAGAAAGTGTTCCAGGGTCTCCACCACGCCCAAATTACACATCAGGCAGTCCTTTTCACTGTTTTTCCCAATTTTCCCCTCAGCTCCAGGGAGCGCGACCTCAGCTTGAACAACAGTGACCCCCCAAAGGTGCCATCAAGGTACTCTTCAAAACCTGGCTTCTCTTTATCACGCAGGCCACCCAAAGATCTCTTTGATTTGACCCCCTCTCGCCAATTACGGCTATAATCCTCCATGACCCTTTCTCTGACGATTTTTTTACCCTGGTTTGCCCCAGCGTCCAGGTCCGAGATATCCAATGAGTAGTTCTCTACTAGCTTCCTCACTTGGACCATCCACCCCGTTTTGATATTTGAGTTGAAAATTCTCAGGAACATTACTTTACACTATCGGAGATTTACAAAATAATTAAGATAACCGAGTTTCAACAGGTCTATCCTGTCCTTGATCCTCATCCACCCAAGCTCACCCCTGATTGCTTCTAGCGCTGCGGCATTACTCGATCCCGTTATCCATCGGACTGCATCGTTCTGCAGGATTTCCACGCTCTTTACGGCCGTCTGGTTTAGAGGTATCACTTCCGTACCGTAAGTTATACTTGGCAGACCCACCATTTCCCAAATGGTTTTCCCCACGAAAACCTTATTGAAACTGTTTCTCCCTATAAGTTTCCTTTGGTTAAGGATTCGCTTCCCCTTCAGAATCAATTTATTTGTGTGGTTTCGGTAGATGCCTCTTCCTGTAATGTTTACATTTACCCCCAGATGCTCGTAATCACCTGTCTCTCCTACACTGAGAAGTTTGCTGCTACCTTCCGGAATGCAGAACTCACCCACTCTCCACCTTCGAGTGTGGTCGACTTTGCGGCCCACAGGTTTAACTTTGCTCTTGCTTTCATTAAGTTCGAGTCTCCATTTGTTCCCATTTCCCCCCACAATTCTCAGCATTTTTGTTAGCCCCTCTTCGCTTTCTGACACTAGCACCATACCATCTGCAAAAAAATAGCCCTGGGATCTTCAAGTCCCCAACTGCTACCCCCTCGTCGCTATGCAGGAGTTCATCTCCTAAACCTTTGATGTACAATGCAAACAGAATTGACGAATGGATACACCCCTGTTTTAGGCCTATCTCCATAGGCACACGTTTTGTTGTAATGTTTCCCAGGCTAAGTTCACTCTGTACGCCTTTATATAATGCTTTCATAATTTCAACAAACTCGCCTCCTAAGCCCAGAGCCTCCAGCTTGCGCCACATACCCTCCCTCCATACTCTATCGTATGCCTTTTTTGATATTCAAAAAGGCCATAAACATCTTTTTCTTTTTTTGCTTTCGCGGATTCTATCATTTGGGATAGCGTGAAAAGATGGTCAGTATCTCTCCTTCCCTTCCTGAAGCCATTCTGGAATTCTCCCAAAAATCCTTCTCTTCAATCATCTCCTCTAGTCTCCCATACAGGACTTTACAGAAAACTTTTCCAATGTTGCTACTGACAGAGATCCCTCGATAGTTATCCAAAACGTCTTTTTCCCCCTTTTTGTGAATAAATGTCACTTTGCTTTCTCTCCATTCCTTTGGGACCTCTTGATTTTCTATGGCTAGATTGAATAGGGCAGTTACGCTTTCCACGAATTCCTCTCTCCCCTTTTTGATAAACTCGTTAGTAATTTCATCCACGCCTCCCGCTTTTCCATCCCTTAATTTTAAAATCACCTTTCGCACCTCCTTCGTTTTAATTTCGGTGCACACGAGGTTCGATAGGTTTTCCTCGACCCGATTCGGACACTCAGGGGGGCTTCCCATGCCCCATCGCTTATCGTTTACCTTTTCCCAGTGCTTGACTAGTTCTGATGCGACTTGATCTTGCTCGTCTGTAACTGTGCCATCTACTTCAATATTCTGTGGGTTACTTCCTTTGTTACGTTTATTCACCCATTTCCAAAATACGTTCGAACTCGACCTCCCTGTCGTTGTTATCGTCCTAACAAGTCTGCTATTTCGCACTCTCCGATTATCGTTTTTAATCTTATTTACTTTATTTCGTGCTTGTTGGTATTCTTCTTTTGCTATTGTGGCCTCGTTGCTTTCCGCCCCTTTAAGTTTTCTACTTCTCCTGTACGCAGCACATTTAGCTTTTCTACCCTTTGTGGCCATTTTCAGTTCTTCATTCACTCTGTACCCAAGTTCCCGTGTTGGCACCCTGATCTTTCCTACACTTTCCTTCCCTATAAATAGTCAATTTAGATGAGATTTTGAAATCGTCTGAAACAAGCTTGTCTGGCTGGGGACGAGTGTACATTTTATATAAATAAACATTTGAATAAAGATTTAACAGCCCTTTTAATGGCTTTCGATGTGTGTGTGTGAGAGAGTGTGTTTTTTTTTTTTGTTTTTTTTTTGTTTTTTTTTTTGTTTTTGGTTCTTTTGGGGGTGGGGGTGGTCATTTGGAATTCCCGAAGGATAACCAGATACCTCATAATCACATACGGCATCCTATCTCCCAGAAAGCTTGATGGATGACTCCCAGTTTTTCAAAACAAAACTGTTGGACTTTCTCCACTCCTTTTTTGTAACCGTTATGGTCATATACCGGGACCGCTACCAAACCGGCGTTGCTGTTTGGTTTTCTTTTCTCTTCTTCCCTTAAATTTGCCATCCCACAACATTATATTCTGGCTCGCCACCATGGTGGGACTCAAACCTCTACCATCGCCAAACTAGAACCGAATAGAGCCCACTCTCTAATAGTCTTAATGGCGTTGAGGGATTGATTATTGACAACCTATCACTCCAACGTAAACTGCCGGGAATTCTAACCCCCTCAGACCCCATTTGAGGCAATAGGAAAGCTAGGCCTGTGTGATCCAAGTGAAATAAAATAAGGTTAACTGGGTCGCAAGGGATTTGTAAACCCCACATCGTCCCTTCGCGCCTTCGGCGCGCTAAAACCTTTCATTCATTCATTTTGAAATCACACTCTGAGTAATAATACAGGTACATATCAAGACGGGGTGGATGACCCAAGTGAGGGAGCTAGTAGAAAACTACTCATTGGAGATCTCGGACCTTGACGCTGGGGAAAACCAGGGTAAAAAGATCGTCAGAGAAAGGGTCATGGGGGATTGTAACCGTAATTGGCGAGAGGGGGTCAAATCAAAGAGATCTTTGGGTGGCCTGCGTGATAAAGAGAAGCCTGGTTTTGAAGAGTACCTTGATGGCACCTTTGGGGGGTCACTGTTGTTCAAGCTGAGGTTGCGGTCCCTGGAGCTGAGGAGAACAATTGGGAAAAACAGTGAAAAGGAGTGCCTGATGTGTAATTTGGGCGTGGTAGAGACCCTGGAACACTTTCTTCTAGAATGCCCAAAATATCAGTCTAAAAGAACAAGATTCATGGGGAGTATAATGGGGAAGTGGGATGGGAGAATGAAGGACATGTGGTTAGAGGGCGACTCAAAGGAGAGGGTTAATATGCTAATCGGAGAGATTGGGGAGAATGGGGCAAGGGATGTCACCAAGCAGTTCGTCTCCGAGTGTTGGGAAGAGAGAAGAAGCGTGGGAATAGGGAGGCAGTTGGTTGAACAGGGGTAACCAAGACCTTCTCATACGAGAACCGCGACAAATCAGCGGCCGGCCAAAGTGTTATTATTATTATTACACGGTTGCGCCGGACCCACAAGATACCCCACAATGAGTAGGAGGAATCTATCCAAAATTGACTGGGAGCTCTTCAGAAAAATAATTCAGGTTAAAATAAATAAAAACGACCCAATGAATACCTGCGAGCTCGAACAAGCATGTACCAATCTCAGTGAAGTCATTAACAACACTCTTGATGAGATTAGTCCCAAACAGACGGTTAAACCGCGGGCCAACAGGATAACTGGAACCACACTCCAAATAATAAAACAAAAAAAGAAAGGCCTTCTGTGCATACAAATCAGAAAAATTTAACTTCAAACTAAAAAGGTCGAACCTAAAGCTTTGTATAATCGCCTCCACGGCCAAGTTAAAAAAGCAATAGCGAACGACAGTCGCGTGAGATGGGAAAAGGCAACGGGAAATCTAAATGGATTCAGGGAGCCTAAAAAGTTTTGGGATACTTTTAAAACCCTTACTGGACAAAAACATAAAGACGCCAACAGTAAGGCTCTTAAGATAAGCGATGGAACTTAAGATAAGCTGGCGCCTTCGCAAAGCTCCTTAAGAAATATCATCGCCACCATGAGGGCGATAGGTTTGATGACGAGTTCAAAGAAAAAGTAAACAAATTTGTTCAAGACAGTAAGACAACGTTTAACGATGCCAACTTGAGCCAAACGCCCGAGGACGGAGATGGCCATGAACTTACGGAACCGATAAGCCAAGAAGTGGCTAACGCAATTAAAAAATGTAAGTCTTCTTCTTCCCCAGGAGGGGACGAGGTCTCATACAAAATCCTGAAACAATGTCCCAATACTTTTTTCGGTAGACTCACTGACCTCCTAAACTGCTACCTCTCTAGTGGATACTTCCCAAAATGTTGGAAAGTAGCTACAGGAGTCATGATAACCAAACCCGACAAGGACTTGAGCAACCCGGCTAACTACCGCCCAATCAGCCTACTCAGCTGTCTTGGAAAAAAATTCGAACGGATTCTCACGACTAGACTCCGCAGCTATCTCGAATCAATCAGCTTTTTTCAATAAGTGGCAAAGGGCCTACAGAAGCCAAAGAGAGGGAATCGAGCATATTTATAGACTGGTAGATTATATGAAAACGGCGTTCAGTCAAAATGAAATATGAACCGCGCTATTACTCGACGTAGAAAAAGCGTTCGACTCTGTCTGGCACAATGGCATGAGATACAAACTAGGTAAAATGGGGCTGCCTACCAAAATTCTAAGGATCATATCATCATTTTTATCTGATCGAAAAATCAAAGGTCAACCGCGAGGTGTCAGACGAGGTAAAACTCGAAGCGAGCACTCCACAGGGTTCAGTCCTTAGCCCGCTTCTATTTATAATATATGCGAATGACATTGACAAAGTAGGGAAGAACCATGTTGAACTATCTCAATTCTCAGACGACAAAGGAATGTGGACGGCCAGTAAGTCTCGAAACATAATACAAAACCGCCTGCAGGATACCATCCGCGACCTGCAAGACTGGTGCGCTCTGTGGAGAATCAGGCTAAATGCCGCGAAAATACAAAGAATCAACTTCTGTAAAAAGCAAAGGAAAATACCTGTCCCTAATATTAAGCTTAAGCTTTACGACCACAAACTTGAAGCTAGTAATGAGGCAAAGTTTCTGGGATTCACCCTGGATAGCAGTCTGAATCTAAACAATCACGTAAACTCGGTCACTGTCAAAGCCACTAAACGCATCAATTTCCTGAAAATGATTAGAGGTAAAAATTGAGGAGCCAATAAAGAAGTTATCCTCAAGCTTTACAAATCATATGTACGCCCAGTACTAGAGTATGGGGCCATAATAACAAGTGACCTGAATAAAACCAACATTGAAAAACTTCAACGGGTCCAGAATCATGGCTTGCGCGTGGCTCTGCGCAAGCCCACGTGGACATCGATAAAACAACTTCACGAGATAGCAAAAATAGACACTATAGCAATGTGCTTAAAAGATCTTCAAAGCAAAACTCTAAATACACATCAAGAGAGCGAATTAATAATAGAACTCAATGTGCATCGCGTCCTCAATAGGAAAACTAAATAATCGGGGCGTGTCCATCGAAAGGGTTAAAGATTACATCATTGCGATGGGGTGAGCCAGGCACTCGGTGACATAAATTCAGAACTGGCTGTGGGTGAAACGATACGCACGAAAGCTTGCCTCTGTTACCAGTGGAAGTTGCAAACAGCGAGGAAAATCTTCACCTGCTGCCGGGTCTCCCCTCCCCGAGATATAAATTTCGGGGACAAAATGCTGGCTTCCCCATTCACATGTCACTGGCCGTCACGGACGGAACAGTTGTAAATTAAAAACCGAATTATTCTAATTTCCAGCTCTCTATCTTTTCTACCTCCTCTATCTCATCAGACACACGACCAAAACTGAATGACAAACTATGAGGGATTGAAACAATCCTCATGCAAAGATGTGCAGAAAACCTAAATAAGACCAAGGCAAGGATTGAAACAATCTTGCCAGCAAACAACCCTTTTAAGGGCTTTTGGGGGGGGGGGAGGAGGGGGGTCATTTGGAATTCCCGAAGGATAACCAGATACCTCATAATCACGTACGGCATCCTATCTCCCAGAAGGCGTGATGGATAACTCCCGGTTTTTCAAAAATAATCTGTTGGAGCTTTCTCCACTCCTTTTTTGTAACCGCTATGGTCATATACCGGGGCCACTACCAAACCGGCGTTGCTGTTTGGTTTTCTTTTCTCTTCTTCCCTTAAATTTGCCATCGCACAACATTATATTCTGGCTCGCCACCATGGTGGGACTCAAACCTTTACCATCGCCAAGCTGGAACCGAATAGAGCCCACTCTCTAATAGTCTTAATGGCGTTGAGGGATTGATTATTGACAATTCATCACTCCAACGTAAACTGCCGGAAATTCTAACCGCGTGCATATCACCTCAGACCCCATTTGGGGCAATAGGAAGCTAAGCCTGTGTGATCCAAGTGAAATAAAATAAGGTTAACCGGGTCGTAAGGGATTTGTAAATCCCACATCGTCCCTGCGCGCCTTCGGCGCGCTAAAACCTTCCATTCATTCATTCAGCTGGGCAAGTCAGTTGAATCCACGTGCATGACAGTTTTTAGAAAGTTGGTTGGCCTCTCTTGGTGGGAAGCAAAAGAACAGTATCTCTATGTCTACTGAGAAGTACCAGCAACAACTTGAACTACTAACAAATGCTCGGAGTAAAACGAGTCAGAAATGTACTGATGAGTATTATGCTGCAAGGCGTTTTGATATATTAACCATCGGTGACGTTGAGAAACTTATAAAAAAAGAGGATTAGTGAAGATAAGCCAATTCTGTATTATGTGTCAAATGATGAACTGTATTCTAAGTGTTGTCATCAGTGTCAACGATGGCAAATACAAAATTGGAACGAGTGTTGGTTACCTGGATAAAAAAATTTCCCGTAACCAACTGGAAGGCTGCTCACAAAACCTCATTCAAGTGAAGGATATTCCAGACCGTGTTCTTAGCCTTCGCACTACA
The DNA here is from genome assembly GCA_031216915.1 of Pictodentalium vernedei. Taxonomy (NCBI): domain Eukaryota; kingdom Metazoa; phylum Mollusca; class Scaphopoda; order Dentaliida; family Dentaliidae; genus Pictodentalium; species Pictodentalium vernedei. Next base: position 715,253,936 of record CM062297.1, read on the forward strand.
GTTGCAGAGGAATCTGTTGCCCCGGGTCAGGGCTTTAGTAAATGCAACTGTAAAACAGGTTGTTCCAACACGAAATGTAAATGTAGAAAACAGGGACTTCTTTGCAACAGTCGTTGCCATAGCAGTTTATTTTGTAAGAACAACTAAGGTGGTTTCATTTTGTTTGATGTTGAGTTTTATTTGTGATAGTTGTTGTGATAAAAAGTTGTGTTCAGGTGACAATTAAAATGTTAGAAATTATTCAATTCATTCTTTTCATCCACCATCTACATTCCATGATTGGGTCTATTGAGTGTACACAATCAATGGTTTCGGATATTGAATGTATACATTCAATACATCAGCTGTGGCTTGTATAACGTCAATGATTTGGCCATGGAATGTATACATTCAATGATTTAACTCACTGAATGTATACATTTCACAGTTATCTACATTCAATACAATATATATACTACTCAAAGTTTGCTAAGCACCAAATATTTGACACATCATTGTGAAATGTGCTTGTGACATATTTGCGATATTTTTGGTGGATATGATTGACGAATGTATTGAGATGGTCCCCGGTGTTTACATTAGCTCTCTTGACAGGCAGACTTTTCGTGACAGTTATGGAAAGCATGTACCCCTTGATTTTCTTGATGTTTTCGTGTACTGTCTACATGTACATGACATGTGTTGGGTATTCAATCTTCATTCCAACACAAATCCTTGCGATTTAATGATTGAATATGGCAAATGCAGATGCAAGAAGACATTTGTCTGAAGCAGAAATGTAGCGGGCTGTAGGAATGGTGGGGCAAGGGGCTACCCATCGTCAGCTTGGTGAAGCCCTTGGTGTGCACCATACGGTGATCACCAGGGCCTGGGCAAGGTTTCAGCAGTATGGCACACCAGTAAGACGGCATGGTGGCGGCAGAGACGGGACAACATCTGCAGAGCTCTGAAGACCGGTTTTGGATCATTCAGGCCCGTAGGAACCGCTTTGCCACAGCAACCCAGCCTCGCAGTGACCTTCAGAATGCATCCGGGGTAAATGTTTCGTCGCAGACTATCTGGGCAAAGTTGCACGAAGGTGGTCTCTGATCGAGAAGACTATGTATTCTCATTTCGCTGTCCCAGAACCACCTCCAGGCATGATATGGATGGGCCATGGACCACATTGGATGGACAAGACAAGATTGGCGACCTGTCCGTTTTACAGATGAGTCAAGGTACTGCCTAGACCACACAGATAGGCGTTCTAGGGTATGGAGAAGACCAGGAGAGCGATTCCATGCAGCCAACATTGCTGAGCATAACCGCTATGGTGAAAGGTCAATCATGGTCTGGGGCGGCATCAGCAGGGATGGACGTACAGAGCTCTGTGTCCTTGAACGTGGTGGGTGATAGATTCATTCTGATGAACGATAATGCCCGTCCTCATGTTGCCCATGCTGTCGTTAGAGCATAACGCGCCCGTCGAAAACTTTTTTACCGAGAGGAAAAAAGCCAGACCAAATGATGAGTATATACGCAACACTGCATACGACCTTATCGCTGTAAATAACAAGGCTGCAGGGAGTCCATTCATCAAAGAAGTGATATCAGCAAACCCAAACAAACCACCAAGTGTCATTTGCTACACTGATGAGCAATTAACGCTTCTAAAATGTGCGATACAAAATGGCTGCATAATTGGAAAGGATCCCACATTCAACTTGGGTGCCTGTTTGTTACAACAATTTACTTTAAAAATGTGAATTTTGTGAGGAAATCGTCAACCGATGTCCCGATTTTATTAGGGCCAGTCTTTTTGCACTGGCCCGGATGGAAGTTTCCAGACATATCATAGGTCCAAGAAAATGAAGGTGGTGTAACCAGTGCAAAAAAGCCTCCCCCCACCCCCACCCCCACCCCCCACCCCCCCCCCCCCCCCCCAAAAAAAAATGAGCAGAAACAATAAATCTGCCACCAAAAAAAAAATGCAGAACAAATAAACCAACAAAAAAATGGTAACGTCCAAATGATGTTACAGAGGGGAACAGCCAAATTGCACTGCCCGCGATAGCGAAAAGTTACACCGCAGCGGTAGCAAAAAATATGCACCGCATAGCAGGAGATGTTCGAAACACACTGCTGACAGTAGCCAAAATGCACTGCTATGTCAAAAAAGACAAAGAAGACGAAATCTGTACGGCAGCGGTAGCACAAATCTGCACCGCATAGCAAAAGAGAATTGTTGTTACAGGTGGAACTGTCAGTGCCAGTAAAGATTCATTATACTCAGAAACCTGCTGGGATACCCTCCACGACAGGCGAAGGAAGCACAAACTGATGCAGTTTTTTAAGATATACCACCGCATAACGCCTCAACACATTGCTAATAAGGTCCCGCCATTCATGTCGGCGATCAATACGACACATACTCTCCGTTCTAGCGGTAACCTCAGAATCTCTGTCGAACCAATTTACACCAATCTTCTTTCATACCAGAAATAACTAAACTATGGAACAACATACCATTGCCAATAAGAGATAACAGTTCTTACAGCAACTTCAAGAATTACTTAAATTATAATAGCCGACGGCTGCCATCCTTCTCCAGTAATGCTAAATGTCGTGCCGCACAAATATACCATTGTAGGTTGCTTGTAGGTTGCGCCTGTGATGTAGTAACCTCAACTCACATTTGTACGCCAATCACATATCACTGTCGCCCTACTGCCAATGTGGGGAAATTGAGTCAACTGAACATTTCCTGCTAACGTGCCCACTCTACTTCAAAATCCGTAACCGAACCATTGGTCAACTACCATTTATTCCAAATGTGTCAATCCTACTCTACGGCTCCGAAGTTCTAAGTAATGGAGATAATAGCTCAGTCTTTGGTGTAGTCCAAAATTATATTGTAGCTACAAAGCGCTTTCCGTAAATGTAAGCGTATTTATATATTCCAATCTTTTTCCGCAGCCGCTTCGCCGGCCGCTGTAGTCTTCATCGGGGTGATTGTAGCAAACTACTCATTCAAATTGGTAAAGTTGCCTTGGTGAGGGTGGCTGTGGTGGTCACGACTTTGGTGTGTGGAGCTGTGCTGTCTTACGGAATGGAGTTTGAATTTAACATATGGATGTGTACGCCTGCCGTGCTTGTAGTTGGCTGGAATCGCCATCGGCTTAGTTTACACCCTGGTTGGCTTCCTGTTTTTTCTCTTCTTACACAATTCTCTTATTCTTCGATACATCAGACTTTAATGAGCATAGATTAAACAATATATATGTAACCTTTTGACTATTATTGATCCCGTTATATTGTAACATTGTAAATGTTGTATGTGGAAACGACCTTGTATGAGCTTTTTAGCTTTCTGTCGGATCCACCATCTATTATGTATAATTTATACTACTTTGAAATATTTTGAATAAATATTGGTTGAACTAAAAGAGAAGCAGAATAAAACTTCCAAAAAATGCTTGTACACCAACTAGTAAAGCAATGAATTGAAAAGAAATCAGAATAAATCTGCCAAAAAAGCAAATAGAAAAAATGAAGGAAAAAAAAAAACAAACTCTAAATCCGCCTGACTTGATTCTGTTAAGTCTGCCGGTTACAAGCCCGGGCAAGGGATAAGGGGAGTTTATGATTTATTTGCAAAAAAAAAACTAAAAAAAACCCCCACACACTAAATCTACTAAACACCGAGCAGCGATTGTGTGTTAATTGGATTTATGTGTTCATCCTACTAACTACCGAGCTGATGTTTTCGTCTGGCGCATTATGCTGTAATGTTTATAAACAATCCAATTTTACCCCAACTTGCCCCAAATTGATATTTTACATTTAAATGGCCCCTATATATCATACTATGCCCTTTATTTTGCCTAATATGCCTTATTTTTCTACTGCTCGGTATTTAGTACGACCGTGTCTATAATAATAATATAATAACTCTTTGGCCGGCCGCTGATTTGTCGCAGTTCTCGGATGAGAAGGCCTTGGTTACCTCTGTACTCCCAACTGCCTCCCTTTTCCACGCTTCTTCTCTCCTCCCAACACTCGGAGACGAACTGCTTGATGACATCCCTTGCCCCATTCTTCCCAATCTCTCCGATTAACATATTAACCCTCGCCTTTGAGTCTCCCACTAACCACATGTCCTTCATTTTCCCATCCCTCTTCCCCATTATACTCCCAGTAAATCTTATTCTTTTAGACTGGTATTTTGGGCATTCTAGAAGAAAGTGTTCCAGGGTCTCCACCACGCCCAAATTACACATCAGGCACTCCTTTTCACTGTTTTTCCCAATTTTCCCCTCAGCTCCAGGGACCGCAACCTCAGCTTGAACAACAGTGACCCCCAAAGGTGCCATCAAGGTACTCTTCAAAACCAGGCTTCTCTTTGTCACGCAGGCCACCCAAAGATCGCTTTGATTTGACCCCCTCTCGCCAATTAAGGTTACCATCCTCCGTGACCCTTTCTCTGACGATTTGTTTACCCTGGTTTGCCCCAACGTCCAGGTCCGAGATCTCCAATGAGTAGTTCTCTATTAGTTCCCTCACTTGGACCATCCATCCTGTCTTGATATTTGAGTTGAAAATTCGCAGGAACATTACTTTACACCATCGGCTGTCGGGGAGATTTACCAAATAATTAAGTAAGATAACCGAGTTTCAATAAGTCTATCCTGTCCTTGATCCTCATCCACTCAAGCTCACCCCTGATTGCTTCTAGTGCTGTGGCTTTACTCGACCTCGTTATCCATCGGCCTGCGTCGTTCTGCAGGATTTCCAAGCTTTTTACGGCTGTCTGATTTAGGGGTACCACTTACGTTCCATATGTTATACTTGGCAGACCCACCATTTCTCAAATTATTTTACCCACGAAAACCTTATTGAAACTGTTTCTCCCTATAAGTTTCATTTGGTTAAGGATTCGCCTTTCCTTCAGAATCAATTTATTTGTGTGGTTTCGGTAGATGCCTCTTCCTGTGATGTTTATATTTATCACAAGATACTCATAGTCATCTGTCTCTCCCACACTAAGAAGTTTGCTGCTACCTTCCGGAATACAGAACTCCCCCACTCTTCACCTTCGAGTGGGGTCCACTTTGCGGCCCTCGGGTATAACTTTGCTCTTGCTTTTATTAAGTTCGAGTCTCCATTTGCTACCATTGTTCCCAACAATTCCCAGCATTTTCGCTAGCCCCTCTTCGCTTTCTGACACTAGCACCATATCGTCTGCAAAAAATAGCCCCGGGATCTTCAAGTCCCCCCTCGTCGCTATGCAGTAGTTCATCTCCTAAACCTTTGATGTACAATGCAAAAAGAATTGGCGAAAGGATACACCCCTGTTTTAGGCCTATCTCCATGGGCACACGTTTTGTTGTTATGTTACCAAGGCTAAGTTCACTCTGTACATCTTTATATATAATGCTTTCATAATTCCATCAAACTCGCCTCCCAAGCCGAGAGCCTCAAGCTTGCGCTACATACCCTCCCTCCATACTCTATCGTATGCCTTTTTAACACCCAAAAAGGCCACAAACATCTTTTTCTTTTTTGCTTTTGCGGATTCTATCATCTGGAATGAGTTGCAGCTTGCAATTTCAGCCCGTCCAGTCCAGCCAAGAAGTGTCCAGGAGCTTGGTGCCATGCTAGTCCAAGAATGGAACAACGTCCCACAAAGGACCATCGGGAACCTGATTGGGAGCATGAGAAGGCGTTGTCAAGCTGTAATTGACAGTAAATGGGTCTCATACTCGATATTGAAGCCATACCAGCTCGCTCCGTCAACTTTTTGGCAAATTGAAAAATTTCCTCTTTTACCAATAATATCCATTTTCCATGGTTATCGTATTCAAAAGCTAAAAAATAATGTCAAACACAAATAAAATCTTAATTTCTCTACTTAAATCATGAAAGATATAATTAAATAAAATATATATACACTTTTCATTACAATATTTCAACTAAAACGTAGTATATAATATATATATAGGCCTATAAATAAGGTAAGACATATCTAGCAGTGTATTGCATTATATTAAATCTGATAAAAAAAAATAATAATTTTGCGTTTACTCGTTTTCCGATTCAACGAAGAAGGAGAAGTCAAAAGGGTTTAACAACTCCAACCGTTTGAACTTCTCTCTGCAGTTTGTAAATTAACATCTGCGTCGTACAAAGTTTAGAAACAGATAATAATAATAACTCTTTGGCCAGCCGCTGATTTGTCGCGGTCCTCATAAGAGAAGGCCATCATTCCCCCTGCACCCCACCCCCTATTCCCCTCCTCTCCTCCCAGCATTCAGATATAAACTGCTTAATAGTGTCCCTCACTTCCTCTTTTTCAATTTCTTCAATAAGCATTCCTACCCTCTCCCTCGTGTCCGCCTTCAGCCATCTATCCTTTGTTTCTTCACCCCACTTCTGCATTATTCTTCCAGTAAATTTTATTCTATGAGGTATATACTGTGGGCATTCCAAGAGAAAATGTTCCAGGGTCTCCACTACTCCAGAGTGGCACATTTGGCATCCCTTTTCCCCATCTCTCCCAATTTTTCCCCGAAGCTCCAGTGATCTTGATCTCAGTTTGAACAGCAGTGACCCTCCAAAGGTGCCATCTAGGTACTTCTCAAAAGCTGGCTTTTCTTTATATTGTAACCCCTGCAGTGATCTTTTCACGCTAACCCCTGCTCGCCAGTTTCGATTGCAATCTTCCATGACTCTCTCTTTGACAAACCTTTTGCCTTCTTTCATTCCTACTTCTATGTTTGTGACCTCTATAGAGTAATTGTCCATTAGTTCCCTCACATGTTTTGACCACCCCGTTTCTATATTAGAATTCCAAATGGTATCGAGCATCAATTTGCACCACCGGTTGTCAGGCAGGTTTCTCAAGTAGTTAAAGTAACACAGTTTTCCCAAATCTACCCTGTCCTTGATTTTCATCCACCCAAGCTCCCCCCTTACTGCTTCCAAAGCTGCAGCATTACTTGACCCTGTTATCCATCTGCCGGCATCATTCTGAGTACTTTCCAACTTCTTAATAACGGTTTGGTTTAATGGAATCACGTCCGTGCCATACGTTATACTTGGTAAACCCACCCTCTCCCATAGTGTTTTCCCCACAAAGACCTTGTTGAAACTATTTTTCCCTAAAAGTTTTAGTTGGTTCAGAATTCTTTTCCCTTTCAGAATCAGTTTGGCTGAGTAATTTCTGTACACCCCTCTTCCCGTTATGTTTATGCTTACCCCTAGATACTCATACTCTCCCTTTTCTCCTACAGTGATTTGTTTGCTTTCCCCTTCGGGGATTGAGAACTCCCCCACTCTCCATCTCTTCGTCATATCTACCTTACGTCCAACGGGTATTACCTTGCTTTTATTTTCATTTAGTTCGAGCCGCCAAGTGTTCCCATAACTACCAACAATTTCCAGCAATTTCTCTAGCCCCTGTTCAGTTCTAGACATTAACACCATGTCGTCCGCAAAGAATAAGCCTGGTATCTTTATGTCTCCAACATTTACCCCCTCCGCACTCTGAATTAGTTCGTCCCCTAAATCTTTAACATACAATGCAAACAAAATCGGTGAAAAGATACACCCCTGCTTGAGGCCTATATCCATAGGGACTCGTTTTGTAGTGATACTCCCTAGACTGAGTTGGCTTTGCACATCTGTATACAGTGCTTTCATGATTCCCACAAAGTCACCCCCCAGTCCGATGCCCTCGAGCTTTCGCCACATACCTTCCCTCCACACTCGGTCGTACGCTTTTTTCACATCTAGAAATGCCAGAAACATCTAACGGTAGCTATTTTATGACTATACTCTGTGGCCATGCTCCGAGATAGAGACGATGTTTTAAGAAACGTTTCTTCGCGTAAAAACTACGACATCATTAGAACATGTCCTGAAATTATCAGGTGCCGGTCGTCAATGCATTTTGGTCTTCCCCAAGGCAAGAGGCCGTGTTATTTGGAAGCTAAAATTTGTACGGCACTACCAAGAACAGAGAATGTGAATCTCTGAATGGAAATACGGTTTAAATCAACAGCAGTTACTGAATTTTGTTACTGAAAGTGAAGAGAAGATGTAACAATCGCAGAACGGTTAACCGAAGTCATATTATAGATTATAGTTGAAGTGAAGGTCAAATCTTGTCGAAAGACGAAATGCATCTCATTGTACTATTTCATATTTTGTAGTAATTTGTACTAGTACTGAGGGGAACGGGAAGAATCGGCCTCGGTAAGATCCGGCTTTGTCTTTTTCGGCCACGGGAAGATTCGGCCTCGGTATTTGATATTTTTATTAAGGTTATCTGGCAGTGGTTCATCCGACGAGTTGTGGAAGGCGGGGTGGGGGCTGGTGGGTAGGGGTAGAATCTGACGATATGGAGTTTATGTTTTAGATAATCCTTTACAATTGCGGGTTTGTTTTTTTTTGCGAAATTAGGCAATTTTTTTCTTTTTGTTTTTTTTTTCAGTTTTGACGTGTTTCCATCAAAACGCGCATACTTTTTTTATGAAAATATTGATATTTTATTAAGAATTACACTATTTTATTGCGCTGTTGAAAACCAGTTGACTCTATGTCGCCATTGCGGTTGGCTTGTCCTTTCTCACTGGTCGCCAATCCTTGTAAAACAAATAAGATTAAAAAAAAGAATACAGGAGAAATCAGTGAAAGATTCGTTTTTAAGGCAAGTGAAAATTAGTAAATTAGTGTATAACTTTTATGTCAATCTAGTATCACTAGGGTCATAAATTAACGACTGATGTTTACATTTTGGCTGTTAATCAAGTGCAGACATGTTAACTCTCCCGGAATGCCCGGGAAAATCCTGGAATTTCAGTGTAGTCCCCGGCCTCCCAAACGGGAATCAGTTTTGGACCCAAAATCCCGGAAAACAACAGTCAAATATTTCGTTCCCATTGTAACTTATGAAAAACGTTCAGAGTCAAATCACATGCATTTCAAACTCTGGTAAAAACTCACGAAGCAGTAAAATATGGATTTAAGTTAAATTGATTTAAGAAATGTGTATTTTATGATCTATATTTCAACTGTGTTATTGTTTATTTCTGGGTTTTTTCTTTGGAGATTCGTGATCAATGTGCGAGTGTCGGAAGTGAAAATAGGTGACTTACTTTCAAAAAATTGAAAACTCCACCTTCATTTAAATGCAGTTTTTGGAAATTAAAATATATGAAAAGGAATTAAATAATATATATTTATTTATTCCTTCATAGAATAGCTTTACTTCTCATCCCTTTTCCAAAATCAAAATGTAAACAACAACTTTTTACCACGGTTTAAAAGTAGGTTAAAGTCGCTTAGGATGCCGAAAAATTATGACTGCATATTTAAACACAATGGACTTATTTTCTAACACTACATTTATTCTGTTGTGCTGACTACAAAACTGTTAACTGTTGGCCATCTGTACACAGAAAATTTTGAATGGAATTAAAAAAAATGCTTCAGTGATGAAAAGAAAAGTTTTGTGTAGGGCACAAACGTCCCACATGCATGAAGTTTGATGAAGATACTTTCTAAGTACTAATGTTCTTGAAGTAACTGAACATTAGGACATCTTTTCCTGTTAATAGTTCCAGACTTGGGAAATTATTAGCTAAGTAGACTTTGATAAGAGCAAACCACAGGTGGAGGTGCTCTGTGGGACAGTGTGGATGGTGGTGGTGGTGGGGGGGGGGGGGGGGGGCTCATGAAGAAGAGGATCCTGGGGGGGGGGGGGTCAAATCAATAGTTATTTTATGATTTTTTAACATAGCATAAATGCATCAGCATGGTTGACAACTAGTTCTGGATATAACCTGGTGTTAATAGTGGTCCATGAGCTGAAAATTCACAAGTTTTTTTCTTTTTTCTTTTGTTTTATCCCCGCGCTAACTTTTCCCTGAAATCCATCCCATTTCCCTGAAAATCACCCTCAGGTTCCCTGAAAAATTATTCTGGAGGTTAACATGTTTGATCGAGTGTGCCTGTTTACAATGGCGTCATCGATTATTGAGTTGCAAAATGTAAACATCAAACGTGAATTTAAAGGCTCTCAATTTCATTCTTATTCCCCAAAAATATGCGATGACTGGTAGAATATTCAATACATATGCGTAGATTAATGCACGACTATCATAAAGGTATCATGGTTTTTTCAATATTTTGCATATTAATGGATTTTTCTAGCCTTGAAATGAATCCTAAATTTCATGTAAAACCTCATGGAGTTTATGAAGGGATTAACAGATACGGTGGTTATAAAACATAAACACCGTATCGTCAGATTCTAGGGGGTGGGGGTATACTGCATTAGCCAATGCTGGGATCACCTTAACAATATTCTACCAGAGCGCCATAATGCCACTGCCTATGGCTAGGAGCTCAACAGTGGCATTCTTTTATGAAAACAAATCATTTCTACAATAATTTTGTGACTTGTTCTAAACACATCTTAACCCTTAAGGTGCAATATAAGTAATGGAATTTTGTTTATTTTGAAATTCTCACCTCTTATACTAGGTATTCTTTAAATTTAGATTAAATCAATTTAAATGTACACAAATTATACATCAAAATGAAGGTTGGGATGTGTAGAACACAAAACACATATGTAATCAACTCTTAGAGTGGACAGCAGGCACCACTGGCTCCCAGGGACCAGACATGAGGGTGACTAGGGTGATTATGTCGCCCTTCTAAGCCCACAGTCGCCTAGAAAAATAGTCGGGGCGATTACAAGTCGCCCTCTAAAAATTGGCCAAAATGAGGAAAGGCTGAACTGAGCACAGGCGTAGGATATCCTAGGTAATACTTGATAATGGTCTTATATATTTGATTTTGGGCGTATTTTTATTATCCAAGCGTCCAACGCCTGTGAACTGAGTGATCCGAGGTTTACATAAAAACGATTATTTTCAAGAATCGAATGTGCTTGAGTGTGATAAATGGGCATTTTCATTCGTCAAATAAGCGACCATTTATTTGAAATCGCACTACAATCAATTGTCCATTGTTGCTTTTGGCGGATGTTTTATTTCTATTTTGTTCCGTTTCATTCGGAGCTTCAACTTCAAGTGTCAAAACGGAAATAGGTGACTTACTCGCCTCAACAAAATAACCCAGTTTGAAAGTAGGTTATCTCGCTTAGGATGCCGAAAACGTATACACATACATATTTTCTAACACTGTATTTTTATTTCGTTTTGCTGATGAGTGTTAACTGTTGGGCCGTCTGTTCCCAGAAAAACTCATATGGAATTGAAACACATGAAAAAAAAGCTTTAGTGATGACAAGAAAACCTTTGTACACGGTACAATGTACAGAGCACAAGTGTGCATATGAAGGATCTTGAAAAAGGGGTCGTCCTAAACACTGAAATGATGCGGAATGACTCCGGAATGCCATAAAAATGAAGCGGAATGACATTTATTTTACAAAATACTCAGCCCCAGAATGTATTTTGTTTATTAACTAACAAAGTACCTTCCAAGCAACCTTCTTACATCTGGTCCTGTTCACACTTTCAGACTTAGGAAATTATTAGCTTTAGTGGACTTTGGTGAAAGGCAACCAGGAGGGTGCTGACTGGGATTGGCACCCAGAAGAGGGGAGGGGTCATGAAGGAGAGGGTAGCAGTGGGGGATTTTCAGTCAAAGTAGCTGGGGGGATTTGATGTATCGTGTTGCTGCCTCTGGAGTAACTACCAGTGGCTACCAAGTAATAATAATAATGTTAATTATATAGTCTAGTATCCACTGAACAGTGCTTACTGATTTCACAACACAACACTACCCTAATCAGTAAGTAGTCTGTACAAATCATTCAGAATCCATCTCAACCCCTGAGGGAGCATACAACTCGGAAGTATACTTCCGGTGGATACCAACCAGCTTGTGGATCTTATAAAGCATGGTGGTTTTGTTTCTACTAGTAGCTCTTCTGAAGCAGAGTTTGTCTCATACAAGCTCTTTCAACATGGCAGTGATACTAGTACTGTTGGTCTGGTGGTAATTTCCAGTCACAAATCCCACTGCACGTCCCTGGACCATCTCTACTGGTAAATGGTGTTGATGCTGCGAGCCTGTGGGTTCCTAGATTGAGGAAGTCAAGTCCATGGTGGGCCTAATGAAGGTGTTGAAGGTCTGCTCCTTTGCCTGATGAGCACTCTTGGTGGTGTTAAATCAAATGAAAGCTGGTGTATGGTTGGTGATGTTGTCAATGTGGGTATTCCATAATAATGACTTGTGAATGGTCACGTGGGGAAAGTTTGAGTTATTCAGGTGATGTAGGATGTGCCGTGGGTCCTGTAATCGAAATGCAGTACTAGTAGCCACCTTCGGTTAGAGATGGTGATTATTTCGCACTTTTCGAGGTGGAACTGGATCAGCAATTTACTTAGTAGCTCCTCCATTCCTGGAGTTTCCTCAGGTCCACTTGCAGGGCAGTACAGTCCTGCATGAATCTGACATTTCTGTATAGGAGGCAGTCGTCTGCGAACAAACGGGCAGGAGACTGGAGACATGTTGATGTACACTAGAAATGGTATTGGGCTTATGACTGTTTTTTGGGGCACTCCTGGCGTCACAGTGCATCTTGATAATCTTGCTCCGTCTATGACTACTTCCTGTGTTGGGTCTGCTAGGAAATCCATGATCCAGTTACTGGTGTCACCTCGAATGCCAAAGTATTGTAGGTTTGAGTTAAACCTTTTTCAACATTGAGTTAAACTCTTTTTAATTGAGTAGCCTACTTTTTGTACATTTTAATGAAAATGGACCCAATGTCCAAATCCTCCCACATACATGTAATAAACGAAAAAATATCTTTTTCATTTTCCTCTTCCAAACCATAGCGTATGAACCTGCATTAGAACGTTCTTGTGCAGCTCATTCCAACGAGGGTGTTATAAGCTAAAAAGAAAAGTTATTATTTTTCAGAATAAAAACATTTTTGTGGTCTTCACAAGTGGTCCGACGTGTCTTCAAAAGTGGACAGAGTTGTCTTTAAAGTTGGCCCGAATTTATCTTCAATGCTAGTCGGAATTATCTTCAAAAGCGGCCCGACTTGTCTTGGTCTGTGTTGTCTTTGGAACAATTGTCTGTAATTCTGAGAAGCCTATAACCAAAGACCTGATCTTTGCTATAACGGATATGAAATTCAGGGTCGAAATTACTGAAGTGGGTCGAAGTTACCGATTCGGGTTGAAGTTACAAAGGGATACAATACTGGCATTCGATTTCATTATTTATTATATGCTACATTGAAAGACAGCGAGAAATTTTTAACAGATATTTTTCTATATCTATCGTCTATAGATGAGTTGAATCACGAATGGAATTTAGAAGGAATAACTGTATGCTAAATGGAGCGGATTTTTTATGCGCGCTGTAACTTCGACAATTTAACACAACATTTTAAACAAAATAAATGCCTTGGCACCCCCACTCCTTCAAAAAGACGAATTTGAACAATATAATTAACAAGGGGAGATTGTGTTTTGATACATTCATTTACATATACCTATATTATCAACTGTATAGGCATGTTTATTTGGGCCCCAGGAGTAAGGAATCTAATGATATGTCGCAAGCTCATGCAGGATTTTCCACCCTGCACTTATATTCCAGTCTGTACTTTTATTAATTATGGCCGTTTTTTCCACCCTGCACTTATATTCCAGTCTGCACTTTTATTAATTATGGCCGTTTTTTCCACCCTGCACTTATATTGCAGACTGCACTTCCATTCGAAACACGAGAGTAGCACCTTAAACCCCTATTTCAGGCATATTCAATCTCAGAGCGTGTGCCCTGACCATGCCATCTTCAAGACGTCTTGGCTGACAATAGACAAAGTTCCTGGGTAATGATTTATAGACAAGTCTTGGTTGCATGTTAAGGCAGCCAAGACTTGGCTAGAAATCACTGCTAAGCAGCTGGACATGTTCAGGTTGTTGTCTCGTGAGAATTCAGGTCAATTGCCCAGCCCCCTGAGTGTTAACAAAACTGTAAAGAAAATCAGCCACTTCTTTCATCAGAATGACCCATTCAGTTGTTATCAAGCCTCCATAGGGCCTTGGCCTTATAAATAGTGAATGTACATGTAGGAAAATTTGAAAATTAATATAGTTTCAGCATTCAATGATTGATTCGGTTTGGTATATATATATTTGGTTTCGATATACCCACGATATCGGTATCAGTTTGTTTTTTTGGTATATTGTCCATTTCAACAATGAATATTGGGTAAAAAACCCAATCCAATATATTACTATCGAATTATTTTGTATTACTCTTCAATTATTTTATACCTGTAATATACTATTCAACAAAAAGTAGGGGATATTTGAGAAAAGTTAGATATCTGAAGAAATATATTTATATTTTCATCAAAAAGGCAGTTGAGGCATTGCACTGTGACATCTGGTGAATGATTTCAGCGATAGTTGGATGTCTGACAAGCACATTCCATGGACTGAGCTGTAGAAGACATGGACAGTCAGTCAGAGAATTTACCACATTCAGTCCAAGACCTCAATACCTTGTAAATCCTCCTCGGTTCGCGAGACAGCGCGGTTCCGACGTGGCATACGCTTTACCCAGCTCCCAGTATCAGCTTGACTGATGTTATTCCATTCTACCTGCAGTGCAGCGGCGAGTTCCTGGACATTGGTAGGGGGTTGTTGGCTTTGTTGTAGGCACCTTCCAAGCATATCCCAGACGTGCTCCTTTGGTGAAAATTCTGGACTTAGTGCTGTCCAAGGCAGTGTAGTGCTGCTGGAGGAACTCTGTAGCGACACGGGCCCTGTGTGCTCTTGCATTGTCATCTTGGAAAATGAATCGACAGCCATGATGTCGTGCAAATGGTACCTGTGACATGCCCTTGGATGACCTGTAATGCTGTTCTGCTTGTCATGGTTATGCCTCCCCACACCATAACCGATCCATCACCAAAACGATTGTGCTGCCTAATGGTTACATCATGGTATCGTTCATTCCACCGCTGCCACACTCTGTTTCGCCTGTCATGGAAGTTGAGAGTGAACCTTGATTGAGTTGAAAACATGACATTTCTCCACCAACGATTGTCCAGCTAGTGCTGTGTGGTATACCAAATTTTTGGTACGGTTTCAGTATTATAGTGGTAGCGAAAACCGTACCGAAACCAAATCAAAATACTGCTTATTTCGGTATTTATATATTTTTATACTGTACCAATGACCCAGACTTAGCTGGTGCTAACTCCACAAAAACCAGGGCCAAACACAAATTTTGCCCCCCAATCCCCAAAATTTGCATCCAAAACAAAAAGAAATCATGTCCTAAAGGACCTCCATAGTACGACTCTACTGCGCATGCGCAGTGACGCAGTCGTCCCGAAATTGGCGCCAAATATCATTTCTCTGTTTGGCCCTTCATCAGTCAACATCTCACTGATCTTTGTGCTTGTAAATCTCAGTTTAAAGGATGCCAGACACGTAATTCTTGGAGAAAATGTGATTCTAAGGAGGATAGAAGGAGGAGAGGAAAAAAGAAGTGGCAAAAAATAATCAGGGCTGTACTTAAAATTTTTTGTTGAAATTATGTTAAGTTGCCTATTTTCGAGGCAAACGCCTCTTGTTGTCATTCTTGCTAATTGTTGCACTGCTTATTCAGTGTTTCCTCTCCCCTAACCTTCTAAAGTCCCCCCTTGCAATTCTCCCATGCTTTTGGCATATTTTTGAGAAGTTTCATTTCTAAAAATTCCCTGGGAGAGTTGCTTGGTTACAGAATGTTTTCTGTTATTTTCCCCATAGTTACGTTTTCACCCATGGGTGTATAACGTTTGTGTTCTGCATCTTCCATCTGATGTTCTGCAGATTCTCCCCTGGGAGTCTCTGTTTTGCATCAGATAGAGTGTAATTGATGACTGATTCCGGGCCAGTTTTTTCAGTGCCTGGAGTCATGTTTTCTTCTGTGTTTACACTGTTTGTTTTCATTGGCAACAGCCTTTTTTGAGGGGGGCTGTTTGCCTTTGAGGTAGTTTATCTCATTATAAGATACATTTATATTATCCGAAAGTGTCTCATTAATTATTTTATATAATTTTAAAATTTTTGACCACACTTTGCCATCGGATCCATCGGGGCTCAACGTTACTTTTCAGCAACTTGGGCTTCTTTGAAAAAATATTTTTTCAAAATTATTTTGTTTTGCAATTGTTTTTTCATTTATTAATGGATCATGTTATTATGTATCTTTGTGTCAGGGGTTTTTGCGAGTAACTAGGACTTATTGTTGTTCTTTCACAATGAAGGGAACTTGTTCAAATTGTAATAGGAAGAAATCTTCCTCTGACTTTCATGATTATTGCATAAATTGTAGTCAGTGTTCTCGCATTAATCCCTGTCCTGTATGTGAACATTGGGATGAGAAACATTGGAAACGTGTGTCACGATATGTTGTTTCTGGAGAAAGAGCGATGTCGGCTCTTTCTCCACAAGGTCACTCTACTCTCTCAGTTTCTATTTCAGAGGAACCAGAACAGGGTGATGTTTCCATGTTATCTTCTTCAAGTGTGCGTCCGTCGTCACAATTAAATACAGAGCTAGCGGCAAAAGTGCTCATGGAGATTAGACATATGTCGTCCGCTAGCTCGCCCGGTGTAGCGTCCATTCACCGAATGGTTCGGCAGCCGGGTTCGTCCGATGCGGTCCAAGAGGAAATTTTGGGTGATGCGAGCACTATAAAAATAATAGATGCACACCCAGTGACGGCGGATAGTGAACGAGAACGGAGGAAGCCTTTTAGTCCGGTTCCTAGCTCGTCCAGGTCCAGCCGGGCCGCGAGCGAGAGAGGCCCCTCTCTCGTACAACAACATCTGGGACCAGATGTTGTGGTACAAAATGTGTCTTTAGCGGAGCATACGTCCGTCGCTCGGGACGCTCCGTTGTATAAGCAGTCCGCAGAGACTGTTAAGGCTTCCTCTTCTCGCCGGCGCACACGACCGCACCTTGGCTGCGTGACCTCCGATATCTTGCCAGCTTCGCCGATGAAGGATTATTCGGCGACCAGGTCACACCATCCGGCAGCCAGGGATTCGAGACCGATGGACTCCGGACGTTCGCATAGGAAAAGTATGCGGGAGCCATCTGATGCGGAGCTGCCCTCGGCAAAGCAGCGAAAGACCGCTCCTCCGCAGGTCTCGACGTCGGACATTCTAGTGCAGATAGCACAGCTTATCGCAGCATCCCAGCAGCCGACAGAGACGGTGTCGGATCGAGAATTATCCGACGGCGCTGGGTCGGTACGCTCCGCCGAAGCATCGGGGGCGGACGACCGGGAACATCGGGAGGTCCGACCGGATGGTGAAAGGGATACGGATGAATTGGAGCTATCCCTTTCGGAACAACACAAAGCTGCCGTAGACTTCATCCGGCACTTTCTTCCTCAAGTTGTTCCGTCGGGCCAGACTGCTGCGCTTCCGGACAGGAGAATTATAGCGTCATTGGACTCTGATTTTTTCGAGCGGTTCAGGGACATCGCTCCCGAGTTTCCGTCGCAGTCCAATAATGTTGCAAGAACATTTGAATTATTGAACGACGCTATTTTTAAACTTGCTTCCAGGACAGGGAAAGCAGGCTTCATGTCCGCAAATACTCTCAACCTGCCTTTCATTAATGCAAGGAATAAATTCGACACGGCAGGTCAGGGTATACCGAGAGTTCCTCTGCGTATGGACGACGAGGCGGAAGACTTAGAGCTATCATTACCGTCGTCAGCTTCTATTCCAACCGCAGTGTTGGAAACAGCTATTGCGTCTAACAGAGCCAATTTAGATGCCTTATCTTACGCAGATCACCTTACGAAGGCGTTATCACTGCGTCTTCAAGGGGAAGAGTTTCAGGATATACAATCCTCCTTAAGACTTCTTTCAAGGGCAGTAGCTTATTCCACGTGTAACTCCGCCCTTTCAGTGGCAAATCTGGAGTTGGTTAGACGTGACGCAGCCCTGTCTACATCCACACTAGTGGATTCTAAGGTGAAGAACTCTCTTAGAGTCGCTTCGGTCTCAGGAGATCTTCTCTTTGACGGCAAGCTTTCCGCTATTTATGATAATATTAAAAAGAAAGCTAGTGATTCTCTGTTGTTTAGATCCGCTCCTAAAAGGTCGGATTCAGCAGACACGAATAAGGCGGGCACTTCTGGGTCTTATCCGCCCAAGAGAGGTTCCTATAGAGGTTCCGGTGCGTCCTCTAGCTCTTATTCGAGAGACCGTCAGGATAGCGACTCTCGTTCGGGACGTCCTTCAGGCCGGGACAATCGGTCGGACGCCCCGAGGTCGATGAGGCGAGGTGCGGGTCGTGGAAGACGTGGTTTCTCCTACCGCAGGCCTCGCAGATCCAGGAGGTGATGGCTCAAACCTCTATCGCGTTCCGGTTGGCGGAAGGTTGTCGAGTTTTTCTCAAGAGTGGGCGTCGATTACGGACGACCCGTGGGTGAGAGGAGTGACTTCGGAAGGTCTAAAGATATCCTTCAAACGAAAGCCTCCATTAACTCGAAGTCCAAAGTGGACTCATCTTCCGTCAAACCCTCAGAAAAGAGACGCTCTGCTATCAGAGGTGCAGTCTCTTTTAATGAAGAACGCGGTAGAGGTCGTAGAAAACCAGGAATCGCTGGGATTCTACAGCCATCTGTTTCTGGTTCCGAAACCAGACGGCTCGTTCCGTCCAGTCATAGATTTGAGCTGGATAAACAAGCTGATCATCGCTCCGAAGTTTTATATGGAGACGATTCGATCGGTCAGAGCGAGTATTCGGGTGAACGATTATGCAACGAGCATAGATCTCAAAGATGCGTACTTTCACGTCATGGTACATCCGACATTCCGAAAGTATCTACGCTTCGCAGTCCTAGGAGTGGTGTATCAGTTCCGGGCCATGTGCTTCGGATTGAATCTAGCACCCTGGGCTTTCACTCGGGTAATGAACTCGGTAATGATCTACTTCCGAGCTCATTCGTCTGCGGTAACGTCGGCCTACCTGGACGACATTCTTCAGAGGTACGGCAACGAGTTAACGCTTCAGAATGATGTTCAGAATCTTCTTCTATTGCTCCGACGTCTCGGTTTCATAGTAAACGAGGAGAAGTCGGATCTGGTGCCGTCCAAGTCATTCACTCATCTGGGAATGAGCTTCGAGACGCACAACAATCTCGTTCGTCTGCCGTTAACCAGAGCGAAATTAGTCAGTTGTTATGCTCGCTATTGTCTAAATACAGACAAAGTCACAGCGAGAGAATTTATGAGACTGATAGGTCTGTGCGGAGCCGCTGCGGATCTCATTCCGATGGGACGGCTACGCACACGGCCTCTTCAAATTTTCCTGACTCAGAATTGGAGTGTGAAAATTCATTCGCTCGATGTAGACGTTCTCTTGTCAGATCAAGTGAAACAAGAGATTCAGACTTGGGCAAACATTCAGTGGTTAACTCAAGGAGTTCCGCTGCAGTTGCCGGATCCGAGTTTTACCATTATGACGGATGCCAGTCAAACAGGTTGGGGTGCATCATTAATCCCAACGGATTCGAGATGCCAGGGTCTTTGGGATCCGCAATTCCTGTGCAAGCACATAAACATCAAGGAAATGATGTCAATTTGGCTTGCGTTACGTCACTGGATGGACATTATTCACGATGCTCATGTCCAAATCCTATCCGACAATACGACAGTAGTGGCGTATATACGGAATCAGGGAGGCACTCATTCAGTTCCGTTGTTCAATCTAACGGAAAGAATCCTTCTGTTTGCGTTGGAACATCACATTCTTCTTTCGGTCCGTCACATACCGGGTCGTCTGAATGTGCTAGCAGACTCCCTTTCTCGAAAGGGTCGCTTGTTGCCGTCGGAGTGGACTCTCAACAAACAAGTATTCAATCAGATTTGCTACCAATGGGAACGGCCAATGATAGACTTATTTGCGACACATCTCAACAATCAGTTGCAGACGTATGTGTCCCCGTGTCCGGATCCAAGAGCATTTGCTGTAGACGCTCTATCGATCCCTTGGGACGGAATGATAGGATATGCGTATCCTCCAGCGCCGTTAATTCAACAAGTATTGCTAAAGATAAAACAATCTCAATGCAAGATTCTGTTGGTAGCATCTCTGTCGCCACAGAGACCGTGGATAAATCTACTCAGGTGTCTGTTGTGGGACCTACCGCGGAAGCTCCCTCCACGAGAGGATCTTCTTTGGCAGGGGAAATAGCGCCAACTGCATCACAACCCGCAAGGTCTCAACCTTCACGTTTTTCCGTTGTGCGGTCCTTCTTGCATGGCAAGCACTTTACAGGACGAGCAGTGGACGCGATTTCTAACTGTAGGAGGACCTCCTCTTCGCTAAACTATGCGGCTAAGTGGAAGGTTTTCCGTCGTTGGTGTAGGGATCATTCTGTTGATATATTTGATCCCTCTATACCAGACATTGCTAACTTTCTAGTATACTTGTTTGACGAAATCAAACTGCAACCGGTTACTATAAAGGGTTATAGATCTATGTTATCTGATACCTATGCACATCATGATAGTTTACAAATTGGATCTAATGTCTCTTTATCGAAATTGGTTAGAAACTTTTCGATAAATAGACCCAGAACTCTTAGATTAATTCCTAAGTGGAATTTAGCTTGGGTTCTCCTTAAATTGAAGGAAAAGCCATTTGAACCTCTTGGGACAGTAGATTTCAAATTCTTATCTTATAAGACAGCTTTTCTCTTAGCTTTCTCTTCTGCCAGAAGAGTCAGTGAGCTTCATGCACTATCGGTGGATGATTCTCATTATCGTAGTGTTGGGAACACTATCACCTTCACTACTAACGTCGGTTTTTTAGCTAAGAATCAGGCTCCTAATAAATATCCGGAACCTATTGTTATTAAGGCTCTTCCGTCTTCAGACGGGCGTAGGCCTTTACTCTGTCCTGTTAGAGCACTACGTATCTATAAACAGAGATCTCAGTTCATCAGAAAGGGACGGAAACGTTTCTTTCTGTCTTTGATGCCTAATAGAAAGGACATTTCAGTCCATTCTATTGCTAGATGGATTCAGTTAACTATCCGTACTGCGTATGAAGATTTATCTTCTTCTCAGCAGTCTGTGCTTAAGATTTCTGCTCATGAAGTAAGAGCTCTTTCTACTTCCTGGGCTTATGCTAATAGTGTTGCTATTACAGATTTAATGAAGGCTGCTTATTGGTCTCAGCCATCCACATTTACTAATTTTTATCTCAGAAATATTGAGTCCATTTCTGGAGACCTGCATTGTTTAGGTCCGTTATCTGTTGCTCAGAATGTCGTCCACTAAACAGTTGCAACTATAGTTATGCAGGCTTTCTGTTCCGGCAGTGACTCCGTCCGGCTGCCCTCTTCGCTCTGGGCTATTTGACCCAGGGCAAGGGGAAGGGGGGGGGGGGGGGCGGGTGTTCCCTTAGGTCACCTGCTTTATAGTGAAAAGCAAGGGAATGCCTCCTCCAAGACAGTATTTCTGAGTCGCTTCCGGGATGGTTTTAAAGTGTAATATTAATGTTTAATTTCATTCATGTCTTATTTTTAAAGTGTAGCTCGGTGTGAAGCATTTGTATATGTCAAGTGTCAAACGGGCTTTAATATACAATACTCGGACACTTTTAAATGATTATAAAGAGTCTCAATTCTCTGGACTACTTTATTTATTGGCTTGTTTTAAAAATAATTAGTATAAAGGTTATACTGGATGTTAATAGAGAACATGAATGTTATTGTGCTCAATTATTAAGGGTAGTGTATCTTTCTAATTTAAATATTAAATAAGAAAGATACATGTAAAGCCTAATACTCCTTTTCTCCTTAAGGGGTTACCTCTTTATTTTATAATTGAGCTTATTGGATTTTCCTCTATGTCCTAGGCCCTCCAGCCTGTTTACTATTCAGCTAAGTCTGGGTCATTGGTACAGTATAAAAATGTTAAAAAATTTATAGTAATTTATATATTTTTTATACTTACCAATGACCCAGACGGGGATGGCCCTCCCTGAGTTGGGAACTCTTGCCTCCCCGCTGAGTACATAGCGCTGACCAGGCACTGCCAGTAAGAATGATATTTGGCGCCAATTTCGGGACGACTGCGTCACTGCGCATGCGCAGTAGAGTCGTACTATGGAGGTCCTTTAGGACATGATTTCTTTTTGTTTTGGATGCAAATTTTGGGGATTGGGGGGCAAAATTTGTGTTTGGCCCTGGTTTTTGTGGAGTTAGCACCAGCTAAGTCTGGGTCATTGGTAAGTATAAAAAATATATAAATTACTATAAATTTTTTAACTTTTCTGCGAAATTGACAGAATGTCAACTCATCAAGGTGGATCATAAATCTAAAAGCCTGTGGGCCGCATATTTCGATGGAATTGATCAGAAAATCCACAAACGTGAACTGTCTAAGTGACGGGTAGGCAGCAGACACTGTGAATACATCGGAGAAAGAAATAATAAAAATGGCGGCAGAAAAACGAAAAATGGCAAGTTGTTAACTTGGTACTTCCGTTTCTGAAGAAATACGGTCCGGTTCCAGTGTTTCCTTGGTTGACTGGTTGACATTTGGTTGGAAATAATCCACTGGGTTTGAAAATTCAATACGCTGACAACTTGTCATACAAACGTGCCACTGGATACCGCGTCTCTGCGATGTTTTTATAGCTTTTCTTTCAATTCCGCATTAATATTTTAAGTTGCAGATACTTTTAACAGCTGATCATTTTATTTAAAAAAGCCCCAAAACTTTAACACCCAATCATCTGCTTTATTTTCTTTACAGAAAATAATTTATACTGCACACCGGCGCACATTGGAAATACGTGATTGACCTTAATTTTAGGACACATTAAAAAACAATGTACGGAAGCCAACAGGTGACATTAGATTTAGCACTATCAAAGTTCATTTGGTCGATCGATACGCAGCAAAGGCTTTGGAAATCGTTTGCTGTTATTAGTAAATTATCAATTTGTACATTTTTTTTCTCATGGAAAATGAAAATTTACCCCTAATTTGTCATGGAAAATCGTGGATTCTCTGGAATTTTCAGAAACGTGTATGAGAACCAGAACTTCCAGAAGTGAAGTTTGTGAACACTGATAAGAGTGATTCCACTCAAAATCCCCTATAACTGCAACTGGGTGAATGTCATAAAACATGTTTTCACAACTAGGATTATCATAGAGAGATTAATTACAGTTAAATTACTTCAATTTACTTGCATAGTTGTGTGGATATTGGACACTGAATTCACTGGACAGTGGACATTAATCTTGTTGCAACTCTGAAAGATAAGGGGGGGGGGGGGGGGAATGGCCCGGCCAAGGGTGTAGCTACCAGTGAAAACTTACTGAAAACTTAAAAATCCCTGAAGTTGAACATATATGTTGCTTCTACCCAATTCAATGGGGGAGGGGCATGGTAGATGTCCGAAGCACATAGAGGCCAGTTGATTAACTTGGCAAGTTATTAATGAATCACTCGATGCAGTGTAATGATTCACAGTGAAGAGAGTGATTCATCAAATAACTTGCTAGACTAATCAGTTATCACAGTAACTTGTCAAGTTCATGAGATGTCAGCACTGAACCTGTTAAGTTACAATGTGGTTGAATGTTGGGAAATTGGGTCAGTTTTCTGACTATTTTCAGTTTTCTATGCATATACCGAATACCGTACCAAAACCAAGGTATTTACCTGAAAAATACCGATACCAAACCTGAAATTTCAATACCGCACAGCTCTAGTCCCAGCGCTGTCGTGCTCCACACCAATTATGCCTTGCTGCGATGTGATGTTCAGTCAAATGTGGAATTATTCGAGGTTGTTGAGCTTACAAATTCCAGGTGTGTAGGCAATTTCGGATAGTCTGACCACTGACTCGCACATCTGTTCCTCGGTGCAGCTGCTGTCCAATTTCTGAGGCACTTTATGGCGGTTACGTAATGCTGTGGTTTGGATGAAACGATCCTGGTTAGCAGTTGTTGCCCTTCGACGACCTGACCGACGTCTTTCACCAACATTGCCTGTCTGACAGTAGCATGACCACAACCGGCTAATCACCGATTGAGTAACGTTGAGAATTTGAGCCACTGCACTCTGTCTGTTGTCAGCCTCCAACATGCCGATGGCATGTTAACGTTCATCACGTGTAAGTCTTCCCATACCTCAAAAATTACGTTTTGACCAGAAACTATTAATGAACGAGTTTATACCAAGAAAAGAACTATGGGACCTGTGAAAAAGCCCATCCAGTACAAATGAAAATTTCAAAACGTACCCCACAGACATTAACGTGGTGCTTGTGCAAAAAACCTGCACGAAGTTTTCGTGGGCTGGTGACATTCATGATCCACACTAAACTTGGTAACATATTGACGTGTCCAATCACGCATATCCAATACCATTTTCTGAAAATATCGACATCAGTTTGGATATCCCCTACTTTTTTCGAATAGTATATATATTGTTTTCTGCAAATAAATTCATTCATTCATTCGTACAGCAATATTTATTTTATACTATTGTAGGAGACCTTGGAATCGAAGAATCATGAACAACATACTGCTGTAATGCTGCTTTTCCAAGTCCTTAATAACCAAGTGTGTATGTGCATCATCAGCCTCTGAGAGGATGCATTAGTTTTGTGTCTGGCTAGAACATGTTCAACATATCATCATGTATAAAAGGAGGCAGAGTTTGTAACATTGAGCAATATGTGAAAACTGTGATTCGCCAGAAGCATGGTCTTATCAACAGTAAAGGAAGTTTATCTGCTTGTCCACATGTTCACCCATCTTGTCACAAGCATAATTACCATGTCACAAAATACAGACAGGTTAGTATTTACATGTTCATTGTATACGATAATAATAATAACAAAATAACACTTTGGCCGGCTGCTGATTTGTTGCGGTTTTCAGGTGAGAAATGCATCCCTATCCCAAAGTATTTTCTCTCCTCCAAACACTCGGAGATGAGTGCCACATATAGTGGAACCCTATTAATTGAATAGCCACTTTGCCCCACACCCCCAAAATATTGAATGAACTGGATGGTACAGTTAACAGAATTGGGTCATTTTTAGCTGCGACTAGCAGCTCTATAAGTGGCAATGTCGGTCTGTCTGTCGGTCGGTCGGTCTGTCTGTGACCAACGAGTTTGTCTGTGACCAACGAGTTTCAAAACTCTTAACTTTTGAAATACTTGATGGAATCACTTTATATTTGTTATGTAAGTGTATCTTATTGATGTCTAGCCAATTTTCAATGCATGTGTTGTTCCAAATATTTTTCTTGGAGTTTCGGCCCTTATTAACTTAGAATGTCGGTCGGTCTGTCTGTGACCAACGAGTTTCAAAACTCAATAACTTTTGAAATACTTGATGGAATGACTTTAAATTTGGCATGTAAGTGTATCTTATTGATGTCTAGCCACTGTTCAATGCATGTGTTGTTCCAAATATTTTTCTTGGAGTTATGGCCCTTGATAAACTTAGAATGTCGGTCAGTCTGTCTGTGACCAACGAGTTTCAAAACTCAATAACTTTTGAAATACTTGATGGAATGATTTTATATTTGGCATGTAAGTGTATCTTATTGATGTCTAGCCACTGTTCAATGCATGTGTTGTTCCAAATATTTTTCTTGGCGTTATGGCCCTTGATGAACTTAGAATTTTGTGAAATTGCACCACCCGGCGCAACTACGGCGTCGATGTCGCGATTTTTCTATCTTCTACATTTTTGTTGGAAGTTGTATGTAATTAGTTTTCTGCCCAGAACGTCTAACTCATGCATAAATTTTTCAAATTAGACAAATTTGAGCTTTTTTTCAGTCATATTTGTATATATTATGTTGGTGTGCCTGTTACCACCAGTATCTAAGAGATGCTTTGACACTTTTGTTTCAAATTTTCAGCAATGATAAAAAATTATGTATAATTGATGCACGTCAGTTTAAAAAAAAAAAAATTAAGATGGCCGACTGGTGGCTATATTTGTTTTTAAAATTATGTGTAATTAGTTTTCTGCTTTGAACCTCTAAAAGACATTCCCAATTTCAATAATTTTTGGTATGGAGGTGTAGCAGCATAAGATAAATAACATATACAGGTTTTTTTCATATATAAATTATGCAAATAGACAAACTTAAGCTTTTTTCAGTTATATTTGTATATAATATTGTTAGCTTAACTTGACAAAGTCAAGATAAGCTATTACCATCGCATGTGCGTATGTCTGTGACTCTGTAAGTCTATGAATCTGTTCGTCTGTTCACATTTTCTTTAGCACAGGCTACACCCTGTAGTTCTTGTCCGATCATCACTAAATTTCATGTGGAAGTTCGAGGTCTCAATGAGAATGACCCCGTTTTGGTTGCAATCAGTCAAAAGTGATGGCTGCACGGGTTCAAAACCCGAAAATCTTTAGCACAGACTGCAGGGTGTATTTATGAAGGGATTTCATAGTAACTTGGTAGAGTGACTCTGTATAATGTCTAGATGAGAATGTCCTATTTTGGTGAGGTTTATTCAACAGTGAGGGCACTGCAGGGGCAGGGCACTTGGAATATATTTCTTTAGCACAGTCTACAGGTTGCATTTATGAAGGATTTCATTGTAAATAAGTAGGATTACTTGGTATAATGTCGGGATGAGAATGTCCTATTTTGGTTGTGATCAGTCAACCATGACAGTGTCACTGGCATGTGACCTAGATTTGTTTTACACAGTCTACAGTTCATATTTATGAAGTGATTTCATTATAACTTGTTAGGATGGCCCGGTATGATGTCAAGATGAAACCATCGTATTTTGGTCACGATCGGTCAGCTGTTACCGCTGCTTGGGCCTGTGACCTACATTCCTTTAGCACTGTCTACAGGTCATATTGATGAAGGGATTTCATTTTAACTTGGTAGGATGAGTTGGTATGATATCTAAATGGAACTGCCCTTTATTGGTTGTGATCAGTCAACTGTGACCACCAGGCGGGCAAGTGACCTAGATTCCTTTAGCAAAGTCTACATATCATATTTATGAAGGGATTACATTGTTACTTGGTAGGATGACTCATTTTGGAATAATTTTACTGCAACTTGGTAACTTTGGTTGACATACACTAACTGTGAGAGCCACATCAACCCAGGCCTCAATTCTTTAGTACAGTCTATACCTCAAATTATTCTTGTTGAAAACATAGCATGTAGAGTACAGAACTTAACATATTCTCAATTATCACAATTCTTGTCGGATTTCATAATCCTTTCATAAACATTGAACATTATCCTTTTCATCAAACACAATGTGCCAAATTTGACGAGAATGCTCGTTTCGTTTGCGTGGTGGTAATTAGTGCTGAAACGGCTAGTCGGATAACTGGTTTGCAACTGGTTATTGGCATAACCAGTTGGAAAAGTTGTCAAGCGGATAACCGCTAAACCTATAGTTTATGGGATAGAGTCAGGCAAATAAACAGTATTTCACTGCAAGACGTTGGAATTCTTTTGATGCAAGAATTGTCAAAGCTGCCAAACATTTGTCGATTTACAATGATGTGTACTCAATGTAACATGAAAGGGTTGAAGTGTTGCAATGTTCAGTGAACAGTTATTCTGATTGCTTGGGCTGTCAAGTCGTGGATAAATGTTTGTAACAAACTGCCAACAGTCGAATGCACTGCAGGTTGTTTTCTGCGTGAGCAGCACTGAGCATGTGCCTGTCATTGTAACATTCTTCTGCAGATAGATCTGACATTCTCCTCTCTGATGAAGTGTTAATTGCCGATTATAATGCTGAAAAAATCTCTCAGTGCAAGTAATGCTGCTTCTAAAATAAATTGAGTGTTTGGTACTTTACCAAGGTGTTTCAGAAAAACCATGTTTTGATTTTATTGAACTATTTAAAAGTATGAACGTATGTCATAAAAAAACCTATTTTAAAATCTTGCATTTGAAAATTTGTTTTTCAGTGGTCAATGTCAGACAGTGAGGGGCTTTCTGACAATGGGACATATAATAATTTCTTGACACACACCTTTCATGACCCTACCAGAATTTCATTGCGAGGAATAGGTAAATGTAAATGTGGAACTGTTTGTGACATTTGTCTTAGCAGAGAACAGGAAAAGATACTCAAAAAATTAGGAGTACATATTCACCCTGTGATCAATTCAAATTTAAGCCACTCAAGGTAAGAGGCTCTTTGCTAATACAGTTAACTATGCCTAACTACAATTTACAAACAGGTTGGAAAATTTGTACCTAATGTCAATGACAATCGTCCCTCACCTCAAATGCACACTCATGGGAACACTTCATGCACGCATTACTTTGTTTCAATTGTGCAGCATGCTTTGTGCCTGTGATTTTCAAATGGCAAGGCCTGGTTTTGTGACTGGGCAATGCACGGTGACCACAAATCAGCCAACCGTTTCAGCACTAATTGTTGGTTACACAAATTTAAATCTACGCGAACGGATGACTGGTTAGCCAAAAGTTGCATCTTGAGTTGTAAAGTCTGAGTAACTTAACTGGTAGAGTGCTAAATTTTTTCTCAGCCTTAAAATTTGTTCACTCATTTTTGTCTTGTTACAATTAATGGGGGAGTGCCTGTAGGCACTCCCCCATTAATTGTAGCAATGCAAATCGATGGAGATGAAGTAATATTACTTTCAAGATAATATGAAGGACATCCACAGAATATGAAGCCTTTAACTTGAGGTACCTGCAGTTCAGAATAAAAAACAAATATGGGCTTCTAGCACTCTACCAGTTAACCAGCCTTTCTTTTGTCTTTATAGTTTTTTAGACCTTTACCTTGAGAGGCTATATATATTTCAATTTCATGCAATATATGAATACTTGTTAATGATAAAAAGGCAGAATTTTTTTGTACCTGAGTGTTTGGTTCGCTAGGTCTGAAATGGTTAACTGGTTAACCGGTTATGATTTCCATAACCAGTTAACCGTTACCACATATATAAACATATACCAACTCGAGTGGAGTCAAAATGTTCGTGAAGAAGCAAGTGAAAAATATCAATGCTGTTACAGGATACGCTATTTGAAATAATGCCTGCATTCTATTTTTTCATCTTGGCGATGTTTTGGCGGCCTGGTCGATGTTAACACAAAACAGTTGAGATACATACAGAGGCTTAATGAGAAATTTATTCCGAGTTATCAGATGAGAATGTTATACAAGGTTTGTTTGTCCATTTTGCAGTCCTGGTAATTTGCCATCGCTCTCAGTCTCCCTAAATACCGAATCTGACCTAACAGTAGCATCAAATACCGAATCTTACCTATATTTAATAACCTTGTTTATATGATGATGGAGTGACTAGATCTTTTTTCTTTTCTTTTTAATAATGTTATTCTAAAGAAAAGAGATATTGGATTGCTTGTTTTGACAGTGTTAATCACACCTAGTGCACCTGAATTATGTACTCAATAATGAGTTTTGATAATCTCATTATCTCTTTTCAGTAGAGCTTTGTAATATATGAAATCCATCTTGACAGAATGACAAAAAAATTGACAAAATTAGATTTAATGTGCAATTATACATATTTTTATACTGTACCAATGACCCAGACATAGCTGGTGCTAACTCTTAAAATATAGGGCCAAACACAAATTTTGCCCCCCAATCCCCAAAATTTGCATCTAAAACTAAAGAAAACATGTCCTGAAAGGCCCTCCACACTTCGCCCCTACTGCGCATGCGCAGTGTCAAGGACGTTCCGAAATTGGCGCCATTAATCATTCTAAGTTTGGCCCTTCATCAGTTAACATCTGACTGATCTTTGTGCTTTTAAATCTCAGTTTAAATGATGCCAGACACATAAATATTAGTGAAATGGTGATTCTAAGGAGGAGAGAAAAGGAGGAGAGGAAAAGAATGTGTGACAGAATATTATCAGGGCTGTAACTTAAAATTTTTTAATGAAATTATGTTAAGTTACCTATTTTCAAGGCAGCAGCCATTTTGTTGTCATTCTGATTATTTAGTTACACTGTTTTTTCAAGTGTTTTTCCTCTCTCCCTGTCCTTTAAGTTCCCCCTTGCTATTCTCCCATGCTTTTGGCATAGTTTCTGTAATTATTATTACTAAAATTTCTTGGGAGTTTTAGCTGAATAACTGAATGAATTCTGTTCTTTCCCCATGTTTACGTCTTCACCTACGGGTGGTTAGGCGTTGTGTTCTGCATTTACCATCTGATGTTCTGCAGTTTCTTCCCTGGAAGTCTCTGTTTTGCATCAGATGGTGTATTTTTGGTAACTGATTTCGGGCCTGGGTGCCTGGAGTCTTATTTTAGTGTTTTTACACTCATTGTTTACATTTACAACAGCCCTCTGTGTGAGGGGGGGATTTCTAAATAATAATATCTTTATGTTATTTTAATCATAAATAGATACATTATTATTGTTCGTAAGTGTTGAATAAATTGTTTAAAATTTTTTTAAAATTTTTGTCCACACTTAGGCTTGGGATCCATTGGGGCTCAACGTTACTTTTCAGAAACTTGGGCTGTTCTGAAAAAATATTTTTTCAAAATATTTTGATTTCAATTATTTTTTCTATATTAATGGATCATATTATTATTATGTATTTTGATTGCCAGGGGTTAGTGCGAGTACCAGGACTTGTTTTCTTTTCACATTGAAAGGATATTGATCAATTGTTTTAAGAGGAAGTCTTCCTCTGATTTTATTATCATTCTATATGTGGTCAGTGTACTCGCATTAACTCCTGTTCTGTATCGTATGATTTCGATGACAATATTGGAAGCGTATGTCACGGTATATTGTTGGGGATTTGGACACTCCGGTCCTTTCCCCGCAGGGTCACTCTACTTTATCAATTTCTATTTCAGACGATCAAGATTAGGGTGATGTATCTGTGATGTCTTCCAACAGTGTGCCTCCGTCGTCACAATTATTGAAGGGCTAGCGGAAAAGTGCTCATGTAATACGCCAATTGCCTAAGAGGACCCTAGTAGGTTCGACGGCCTTTGACGTCCGCTAGCTCGCCCGGTGTAGCGTCCATTCACCGAATGGTTCGGCAGCCGGGTTCGTCCGTTGCGGTCTAGAAGGAATTTTGGGGTGATGCGAGCACTATAAAATTAACTTAATGCACACCCAGTGACGGCGTATCGGAGGGAGAACGGAGGAAGCCTTTTAGTCCGGTTCATAGCTCGTTCCGGTCCATCCGGACGGCAAGCGAGAGAGGCCCCTCTCTCGTTCAACAACATCTGGCCCCAGATGTTGTGGTACAAATGTGTCGTTAGCGGAGCATACGTCCGTCGCTCGGGACGCTCCGTTGTATAGGCAGTCCGCTGAGACTGCTAAGGCTTCCTCTTCTCGTCAGCGCACACGACCGCACCTTGGCTGCGTGACCGCCGATATATTACCAGCTTCGCCGATCAAGGATTCTTCGGCGACCAGGTCACACCATCCGACAGCCAGGGATTCGAGACCGATGGACTCCGGACGTTCGCATAGGAAGTATGCGGGAGCCATCTGATGCGGAGCTGCCCTCGGCGAAGCAGCGATAGTCTGCGCCTCCGCAGGTCTCGACGCCGGACATTCTTGTGCACATAGCACAGCTTATCGCAGCATCCCAGCAGCCGACAGAAACGGTGTCGGATCGAGAATTATCCGACAGCGCTGGGTCGGTAGCCGGGGACTCGAGGCCTGCAGACTCCGGACGTTCGCATAGGAAGTGTGCGGGAGTCAACGTACACGGAGCTTCCAGCGGCAATGCATCGTAAGTCCGCTACTGCACAGGCCTCGGGAACGGACGTGCTTTCCTTAATAGCACAGTTTATCGCAGCATCCCAGCATCAACTGAATCTGTCGCATATATTTTATCCGACGATGCTGGGTCGGGACGCTCCGCGGAAGCGGGTACGGACGTCCGAAAATTTTCATCCGGTCCGACGGGATACCGAAAGGGATTCGGTGGATTTCAAGCTTTCCCTTTCGGAACAACATATGCTGCGATGCCGGATAAGAAACTGATAGCGTCGGTGGACTTAGAAATTTTTGGTTCGGTTCAGGGACATCGTCCCTCAGTTCCGACATAGTCCAATAATGTCACGCAAACTATCGAATTATTGAACGACGCTATATATATATTATTTTATGCTTGCTATCCAAGCATTTCTGGTTTCTTGTTCGAAGAGTTATGGAGATGTCTTTCAAAAGTGTGCCTCTGTCGTCATAGTTAATGAAGAGTTAGCGGCAATATGTGCTCATGGAATATGTCTATCGCTTACGGAGTGACATTCGCTAGCTCACCCGGTGTAGCGTACATTCATCGAATGGTTCGGCTGCCGGGTTCGTCCGTTGCGGTCTAGGAAGGAGATTTGGGTGATGCGAGCACTTTAATTACTTTAGTACTCACCCAGTGACGGCAGATTGAGGACAGATCGGAGGAAGCCAACAACATAGGGGACCGCATGTTGTGGTTCAGATATTTTACATTCGGAGCATATGTCCGTTGCTCGGGACGCTCCGTTATATTGACAGTCCGAGAGACTGTCTTTAATGCTTCCTCATCCTCACAGCAGGGCACACGACCGCACATTGGCTACGTGACCTAGAGTATCCGATCAGTTTCGGCATTCAGTGATTCCACAGCGAATAGGTCGCGCCATCCGGTAGCCAAGGGACACGAGGCCTATACACTCCGTTCGCTCGCATATTGGAAGTATGCACGGGGTAACGATCTCGGAGCTTCCTGCGGCAATGCATCGTAAGACCGCTGCTCCTCAGGCCTCAGTGACGGACGTGCTATCCGAGTTAGCACAGTTGTTTCGCAGCATCCCAGCAATTGATGGTTTCTCGGTCGAATCAGGAATTATCCGACGGCGCTGGGTCGGTGCGGTCCGCGGTTGCATCAAGCTACGGACGACCGAACGCTTTATAGGGTCCGACAGGATGGCGAAAGGGATTCGAAAGATTTCGAGTTTTCCCTTTAGTAGTATCGGAAGATGCCTTTCTTATCTTCTGGCATTTCTTCCAGTGATTATTTTTCGGACTTCATTGCTGCGATCTTGGATAAGAGACTTATAGCGTCATTGGACTCGGATTTTTCAATCGGTATAGGGGCTTTGTCCCTGACTTACCGTCGCAGTCCAATATTGTCATTACAACATGTGTTTTATTTTTCGACGCTATATATTTATATATATATACAAGCCTGCTACTAAGCATGATAGTTTAGTTTCTTGTCCGCGTGGCTTATTTCTGCCATTTTATCTTTTTTACATATAGTTTATTTTGGCAGAGCAGGGCATACCGAGAGTTCATATGCGTCTAGACGGTGATTAAAGACTGCATATATTCTTTTTCGCCGTTTATGTCTTTTCCAATTTCAATGTTGGGAACGACATTATGTATAGTAGACTTAACTTAGACGCTTTATTATACGTAATCCGCCTTACTGAGGCGTTATCATTACGTCTTCAAGAAAAGATTTACGGGATATTATTCTCAATGTAATTTCTTTTGAGGGCAGTAGTTTCTTCACGTATAACTCCGCCCTTCAGTGGCTGATTGGAGTTGGTTAGACGTGATGCAGCCCTAGCTACATCCACGCGTGGATAGTAGGTTAAGAACTCTCTCAGAGTCGCTTCGTTCTCGGAGGAGCTTCTCTTCGACGGCAACTTCCGGCAATCCATGAATTGCTTGAATTATACATTCTCTTGTCTATCTAGTATTACAAGAGATTCAGACTGGGGCAAACATTCGGTGGTTGACTCAGAGAGTGCCGCCGCAGTTGCCGGACCCGAGTGTGGCTGTTATGACGGTTGCCAGTCAAACAGATTGGGATATATACTGATCCCTACGGATTCGAAGTGCCAGGGTCTTTGGGTTCCGCAGTCTTTTAGCTATCAGTTTAACTTCCGCGGAATAATGTTTTTTAGGCTTGCTTTATGTCATTGCATGAACATTATTCAGAAACGCATGCCC
This sequence comes from Pictodentalium vernedei, assembly GCA_031216915.1. Classification (NCBI taxonomy): domain Eukaryota; kingdom Metazoa; phylum Mollusca; class Scaphopoda; order Dentaliida; family Dentaliidae; genus Pictodentalium; species Pictodentalium vernedei. The sequence continues at coordinate 715,287,967 of CM062297.1, forward strand.
AAATTCCTGTCCTTTAATTCGACAGTAGTGGCGTATCTCCGGAACCAGGGAGGCACTCTTTCGTTTCCGTTATTCAATTTAATGGAAAGAATCCGTCTGTTGGTTATAGTACACCAAGTTCTGTTTTGGTCCGTCATATTCCGGGTAGTCTGATTGTTTTACCGGACTCCCGTTCTCTTACGGGTCGCTTGTTGCTGTCAGAATGGACTCTCAACAAACAAGTATTTAATCAGATTTGCTATCTATGGGAGCGCCCAATGATGTTTTATTTATGACACAGCTTGCTAATCAATTGCAGACGTATGTGTTGGCTTGTCCAGATCTCTGAGCTAATACTGTTAACGCTCTATTGATCTATAGGACGGAATGATAGGATACGCGTATCCTCCGGCGCTGTTGTTTTAGCAGGTATTGCTAAGATAAACAACCACTATACATTTCTGTTGATAGCATCTCTATCTTCACAGAGATCATGAGTAATTTACTCTCTTGTCTACTGTGGATCTTAACGTGAAATCTTCCTCTATGTGAGGATCTTTTTTCACTGGGTAAATCGTGTCATCTTTATCACAACCAGAAAGGTCGCAACCTTCATGTATTCCGTTGTGTGGTCCGTATTGCATTGTATGCACTGTACTGGACGAGCTTTGGACGCGATTTCTTACTATAGGAGATCCTCTTCTTCGCTATTCTATGCGACTAAAGTGGAGGCTCTTCCGTCGTGGTGTAGGGATCATTATGTTCATATGGTTGATCCCTCCATACTACTCATTGCTATTTTTTAGTATACTTGTTTCACAAGATCTACTGCAGCCTGTGTTATTTAGGTTATAGGTTTATGTTACCTCATACCTATGCACTCTACTATAGTTTACAATTGAGTCTTTTGTCTCTTTATCTAAGTCAGTTAGTAACTTTTTGATAAATAGACTTAGAATCTTTAGATTAAATTCCTATACGGATTTTAACTTCGGTTCTTTTTTAGCTAAGTAATCATTTGAGCCTCTGGAAACAGTAGTTTTCAAATTCTGACCTTTTAGACAGTAATTCTGTTGGTTTCTCTTTTACTGTAGAGTCAGTGAGTTTCATGCACTATCGATGGATCATTTTCACTTTCATAGTTTCGGAATCAATACTTCCGTTACTATTTAGGTTGGATTGTTGCATAAGAGTTAGGCTCCTATTATCCGGAACCTATTATTTTAAGGTCCTTCCGTCTTCGTATGGGCATAGGCCTTTACTCTTTCCGGGTACAGTTTATGTATTTATAAACAGATATCTGTTTATTACAAGGGCGTAAGCTTCTTCTGTCTTTGATGTCTAGTAGAAGGACGTTACGCTCCATTTTATTGTTAATGGATTCTATTAACTAGCGTACTGCTTATGGTATATCATTAGCTTAGCAGTTGTGCTTAAGATTTCGGCTCATGAAGTAAGAGTTCTTCTACTTCTTGGGCTTACATTAATAGTGTTGCTATTATAGATTTTTGAAGGCTGCTCATTGCGCTCAGCCATCCATTCATGAATTTTATCTCAGAAATATCGAGTCCATTTCTGGAGGCCTCTATTGTTAGGTCTATTATCTACTGCTCAGAATGTCATTCTCTTAACAGTTGCTACTATAGCTAGGTAGGCTGTCTGTTTCGGCAGTGTCTCCGTTCGGCTGCCCTCTTCGCTCTGGGCTATTTGACCCAGGGCAAGAAAAAGGGGGGGGGGGAGGGTGTTCCCTTGGGTCACCTGTTTTTACTATGAAAACAAGGGGATACCTCCTCCGGAGTTAGTAATTCTGAGCTGTTATTGGGATGGTTGTTTAGTGAGAAGTTTAAGTTTATAAAATTCATTCAAGTCTTAGTTTTTAAAGTATAGCCTTTGAATATTGCATATGTCAACGGACATGATTATGCAATTCTCACACACTTTTAGAAGTATAAGAGTCTCTATTCTCTAGACTTACTTTATTATTGGCTTACTTTAAAAATTATTAGTATAAGGATTATTGGATATTAATAGAGTACATGGATGTATGAAGCTCAATTTTTGGAAGGTGTTGTATCTTTCTAATTTATCATAAATAAGAAAGATACATGTAAGGCCTATTACTTCTTTTCCCTACAGGGGATGACTCTATTTTATTTTATTGAGCGTATTCCATTTTGCTCTATGTCCTTGGCCCTCCAGCCTTTTTACTATTCAGCTATGTCTGGGTCATTGGTACAGTATAAAAATGTTAAAAAATTTATAGTAATTTATATATTTTTTATACTTACCAATGACCCAGACGGGGATGGCCCTCCCAGGAGTTGGGAACTCTTGCCTCCCCGCTGAGTACATAGCGCTTACCAGGCACTGGTTATTAGAATGATTAATGGCGCCAATTTCGGAACGTCCTTGACACTGCGCATGCGCAGTAGGGGCGAAGTGTGGAGGGCCTTTCAGGACATGTTTTCTTTAGTTTTAGATGCAAATTTTGGGGATTGGGGGGCAAAATTTGTGTTTGGCCCTATATTTTAAGAGTTAGCACCAGCTATGTCTGGGTCATTGGTAAGTATAAAAAATATATAAATTACTATAAATTTTTTAACTTTCAGTTATGGGAAAAAGGAGGGAAATATTTTGCATGCAAATTCTGTATCTTCTCTTTCATATGATAAAGATTAAATAATAATTGAGTCAGTAGTTTACCTTGATTTTCAATGAACTCTTTGTACCTTGATTATCTGCAAACTTTCGCTGGCTTGTGTTATTTATTTATTTATTGGTGTTTTTAAGGTCACATATTTCTGCACAATGGCTAACCATGCCCGTGACAGTTTTACGAGTGGAGGAAGCCGGAGTACCCGGAGAGAACCACCGAGCAATGGTGAGCAACTGTCAGCTCCCCAACATACCAACTCCATACAAGCAGGGTTAGCATTGGTTGAAGACAGGTGCACCATCGACGTGCAGTACGCCTTAGTGCACAACATAACCGTGCCCCCACGTGGGCAATGGGGGTGAAGTGTCTTGCCCAAGGACACAACGTGGTTGCCGCAGGTGGGATTCGAACCGAGGACCTCTCGGCTTGCAGCCTGCACCTCTACCAACTGAGCCACCGCGTCCCCGCTGGCTTGTATTAAAATGATGGTGCATTTTTTTTGTGTGTGGATACCAAGCTCACACAGAATTAGAGACATTTTGAAAAGTTGAAAAATTTGACAACTTTGCAGTGTGTTTACGTGTAAATGCATGGCGTTCATCACTTATTCATGTATTGTCTTCTGATACAGCGAATTCTACTCTCAAAGCCGATATAAATACTTACCATTCTTGTGACAAAGAATGTGTTGAAATTGTCTTCACTAAATGCAATTGAATATCGTGGCCTCTGAAACTTTTTTTTAGAAAAAACGCGCATTTCAAACACTATGTTCATGTATGCGTAACTGGGAAATGTGTTGACAATCAAGCCTGAATATCAGCAACCTGTCATTTGCAAAATGGGGTCCCCAGAAGGTGAATTTGCTGATACTATCCCATACAGTGGGCCAATTTATCCTCTAGGTACATCTTTCTGTTTTGGCTTGAGACCTTGATTCACACTGAGGTTCACACAGGGTAAATTTTGTGATGCTACTCTGCTGTGCAGGGTAGCATCACCAAATTCCCCCTCTGGGAACCTCAGTTTGCAGATGACAGTCTGCTTATTTTCAGGCTTGTTGACAATTGTTGCAAACCTGATTTGATTTAATCTGGGCTAACATCGAATGATAAAATTTAAGAGACAAGCACTTGTGGACTTGGTTTTTGGAAAGAGATGGAATCACCACTGCAGACAATTCTCTGATTATGGACCTCAGAAAAGGACTTCGTTGAACGGAAGTCTCTGTGTTCTACAGGATGGAAAAAACAGGACAAAAGAAAAGTTTAAATTAGCATTCTTACTCTGCATGATGGATAATTTGTGGCTAAATCTAAACAAATTTAATTATTCTGTTCGTGTTAAGTCAGATTCGGTCAGATTTGGTCAGCTTTGGTCAGGTTCGGTCAGATTTTGTATTTAGGGAGACCCACCACTCTCTCAGCAAAAAAATATGCTGACGAGCATTTGTGTGTGGGGGGGGGGGGGGGGGGGGGGGGGGGGGGGGGGATCCTATCAAATGGAGCCTTGAAATGTGCTATCAAATGGAGCCTTGAAATGTGCTATCAAATGGAGCCTTCTAGTGGCTTTTCGGGAGCAAATGCACTTGTTTTGTTTTGGGGGGGGGGGGGGGGGGATATGGCAAAATATTCCCTTTTGGCAGCATGTTTCAAATTGCCCCCAAACCCCTGTTCATCGGCGGATATTTCGTAGTTTTGTTTTTAAATATGACAGGCTTCTCTGGTTCGTATATACTCTTTCTAAAATGTACTATCCTTGATTGATTATTGAGGAAATTCAAATTCAGTTTAAAGAGGTTATCCATTCAAATTATTTGCTCACCTGACTTTCAGTCAGGAGAGCAAAAGTGATCACTCACCATCCGTCGTCTGTGAACATGGTGTTTGCGTCTTCTCCTCCCAAACCGCTGAACCAATTTAATTGATATTTGAGATAATAGTTTGTTATGACATGGCAATTTGATTTTGTTCAAATCAAGTTGCCTCGCATGTGGGAAGGGCCACACCCAAAAAGTGTGCTGAAATCTTAAAAAATCTTCTTATGAACCAGCAGTAGCAGAGACTTGATATTTGGTGTGCAGCTTCCTTTTCCTTTTGAGGTGTAGAGTCAGATTTGTTCAAGAGAAGTTTGTGGGGCTATGTTTGGCGTCGTAATGGGAGGGGAAAGAATATTTGCCTGTCCCAAAATTTCTATATTTTTATACTGTACCAATGACCCAGACTTAGCTGGTGCTAACTCCACAAAAACCAGGGCCAAACACAAATTTTGCCCCCCAATCCCCAAAATTTGCATCCAAAACAAAAAGAAATCATGTCCTAAAGGACCTCCATAGTACGACTCTACTGCGCATGCGCAGTGACGCAGTCGTCCCGAAATTGGCGCCAAATAACATTCTCTGTTTGGCCCTTCATCAGTCAACATCTCACTGATCTTTGTGCTTGTAAATCTCAGTTTAAAGGATGCCAGACACGTAATTTTTGGAGAAAATGTGATTCTAAGGAGGATAGAAGGAGGAGAGGAAAAAAGAAGTGGCAAAAAATAATCAGGGCTGTACTTAAAATTTTTTGTTGAAATTATGTTAAGTTGCCTATTTTCGAGGCATGGGCCTCTTGTTGTCATTCTTGCTAATTGTTGCACTGCTTATTCAGTGTTTCCTCTCCCCTAGCCTTCTAAAGTCCCCCCTTGCAATTCTCCCATGCTTTTGGCATATTTTTGAGAAGTTTCATTTCTAAAATTTCCTGGGAGAGTTGCTTGGTTACAGAATGTTTTCTGTTATTTTCCCCATAGTTACGTTTTCACCCATGGGTGTATAACGTTTGTGTTCTGCAGATTCTCCCCTGGGAGTCTCTGTTTTGCATCAGATAGAGTGTAATTGATGACTGATTCCGGGCCAGTTTTTTCAGTGCCTGGAGTCATGTTTTCTAGTGTGTTTACACTGTTTGTTTTCATTGGCAACAGCCTTTTTTGAGGGGGGCTGTTTGCCTTTGTGGTAGTTTATCTCATTATAAGATACATTTATATTATCCGAAAGTGTCTCATTAATTATTTTATATAATTTTAAAATTTTTGACCACACTTTGCCATCGGATCCATCGGGGCTCAACGTTACTTTTCAGCAACTTGGGCTTCTCTGAAAAAATATTTTTTCAAAATTATTTTGTTTTGCAATTGTTTTTTCATTTATTAATGGATCATGTTATTATGTATCTTTGTGTCAGGGGTTTTTGCGAGTAACTAGGACTTATTGTTGTTCTTTCACAATGAAGGGACATTGTTCAAATTGTAATAGGAAGAAATCTTCCTCTGACTTTCATGATCATTGTATTAATTGTAGTCAGTGTTCTCGCATTAATCCCTGTCCTATATGTGAACATTGGGATGAGAAACATTGGAAACGTGTGTCACGATATGTTGTTTCTGGAGAAAGAGCGATGCCGGCTCTTTCTCCACAAGGTCACTCTACTCTCTCAGTTTCTATTTCAGAGGAACCAGAACAGGGTGATGTTTCCATGTTATCTTCTTCAAGTGTGCGTCCGTCGTCACAAATGAATTCAGAGCTAGCGGCAAAAGTGCTCATGGAGATTAGACAAATGTCGTCCGCTAGCTCGCCCGGTGTAGCGTCCATTCACCGAATGGTTCGGCAGCCGGGTTCGTCCGATGCGGTCCAAGAGGAAATTTTGGGTGATGCGAGCACTATAAAAATAATAGATGCACACCCAGTGACGGCGGATAGTAAACGAGAACGGAGGAAGCCTTTTAGTCCGGTTCCTAGCTCGTCCAGGTCCAGCCGGGCCGCGAGCGAGAGAGGCCCCTCTCTCGTACAACAACATCTGGGACCAGATGTTGTGGTACAAAATGTGTCTTTAGCGGAGCATACGTCCGTCGCTCGGGACGCTCCGTTGTATAAGCAGTCCGCAGAGACTGTTAAGGCTTCCTCTTCTCGTCGGCGCACACGACCGCACCTTGGCTGCGTGACCTCCGATATTTTGCCAGCTTCGCCGATGAAGGATTCTTCGGCGACCAGGTCACACCATCTGGCAGCCAGGGATTCGAGACCGATGGACTCCGGACGTTCGCATAGGAAAAGTATGCGGGAGCCATCTGATGCGGAGCTGCCCTCGGCGAAGCAGCGAAAGACCGCGCCTCCGCAGGTCTCGACGTCGGACATTCTAGTGCAGATAGCACAGCTTATCGCAGCATCCCAGCAGCCGACAGAAACGGTGTCGGATCGAGAATTATCCGACGGCGCTGGGTCGGTACGCTCCGCCGAAGCATCGGGGGCGGACGACCGGGAACATCGGGAGGTCCGACCGGATGGTGAAAGGGATACGGATGAATTGGAGCTATCCCTTTCGGAACAACATAAAGCTGCCGTGGACTTCATCCGGCACTTTCTTCCTCAAGTTGTTCCGTCAGGCCAGACTGCTGCGCTTCCGGACAGGAGAATTATAGCGTCATTGGACTCTGAATTTTTTGAGCAGTTCAGGGACATCGCTCCCGAGTTTCCGTCGCAGTCCAATAATGTTGCAAGAACATTTGAATTATTGAACGACGCTATTTTTAAACTTGCTTCCAGGACGGGGAAAGCAGGTTTCTTGTCCGCAAATACTCTCAACCTGCCTTTCATTAATGCAAGGAATAAATTCGACACGGCAGGTCAGGGTATACCGAGAGTTCCTCTGCGTATGGACGACGAGGCGGAAGACTTAGAGCTATCATTACCGTCGTCAGCTTCTATTCCAACCGCAGTGTTGGAAACAGCTATTGCGTCTAACAGAGCCAATTTAGATGCCTTATCTTACGCAGATCACCTTACTAAGGCGTTATCACTGCGCCTTCAAGGGGAAGAGTTTCAGGATATACAATCCTCTTTAAGACTTCTTTCAAGGGCAGTAGCTTATTTCACGTGTAACTCCGCCCTTTCAGTGGCAAATCTGGAGTTGGTTAGACGTGACGCAGCCCTGGCTACATCCACACTAGTGGATTCTAAGGTGAAGAACTCTCTTAGAGTCGCTTCGGTCTCAGGAGAACTTCTCTTTGACGGCAAGCTTTCCGCTATTTATGATAATATTAAAAAGAAAGCTAGTGATTCTCTGTTGTTCAGATCCGCTCCTAAAAGGTCGGATACAGCAGACACGAATAAGGCGGGCACTTCTGGGTCTTATGCGCCCAAGAGAGGTTCCTATAGAGGTTCCGGTGCGTCCTCTGGCTCTTATTCGAGAGACCGTCAGGATAGCGACTCTCGTTCGGGACGTCCTTCAGGCCGGGACAATCGGTCGGACGCCCCGAGGTCGACGAGGCGAGGTGCGGGTCGTGGAAGACGTGGTTTCTCCTACCGCAGGCTTCGCAGATCCAGGAGGTGATGGCTTAAACCTCTATCGCGTTCCGGTTGGCGGAAGGTTGTCGAGTTTTTCTCAAGAGTGGGCGTCGATTACGGACGACCCGTGGGTGAGAGGAGTGACTTCGGAAGGTCTAAAGATATCCTTCAAACGAAAGCCTCCATTAACTCGAAGTCCAAAGTGGACTCATCTTCCGTCAAGTCCTCAGAAAAGAGACGCTCTGGTATCAGAGGTGCAGTCTCTTTTAATGAAGAACGCGGTAGAGGTCGTAGAAAACCAGGAATCGCTGGGATTCTACAGCCATCTGTTTCTGGTTCCGAAACCAGACGGCTCGTTCCGTCCAGTCATAGATTTGAGCTGGATAAACAAGCTGATCGTCGCTCCGAAGTTTTATATGGAGACAATTCGATCGGTCAGAGCGAGTATTCGGGTGAACGATTATGCAACGAGCATAGATCTCAAAGATGCGTACTTTCACGTCATGGTACATCCGACATTCCGAAAGTATCTACGCTTCGCAGTCCTAGGAGTGGTGTATCAGTTCCGGGCCATGTGCTTCGGATTGAATCTAGCACCCTGGGCTTTCACTCGGGTAATGAACTCGGTAATGATCTACTTCCGAGCTCATTCGTCTGCGGTAACGTCGGCCTACCTGGACGACATTCTTCAGAGGTACGGCAACGAGTTAACGCTTCAGAACGATGTTCAGAATCTTCTTCTATTGCTCCGACGTCTCGGTTTCATAGTAAACGAGGAGAAGTCGGATCTGGTGCCGTCCAAGTCATTCACTCATCTGGGAATGAGCTTCGAGACGCACAACAATCTCGTTCGTCTGCCGTTAACCAGAGCAAAATTAGTCAGTTGTTACGCTCGCTATTGTCTGAATGCAGACAAAGTCACGGCGAGAGAATTTATGAGACTGATAGGTCTGTGCGGAGCCGCCGCGGATCTCATTCTGATGGGACGGCTACGCACACGGCCTCTTCAAATTTTCCTGACTCAGAATTGGAGTGTGAAAATTCATTCGCTCGATGTAGACGTTCTCTTGTCAGATCAAGTGAAACAAGAGATTCAGACTTGGGCAAACATTCAGTGGTTAACTCAAGGAGTTCTGCTGCAGTTGCCGGATCCGAGTTTTACCATTATGACGGATGCCAGTCAAACAGGTTGGGGTGCATCATTAATCCCAACGGATTCGAGATGCCAGGGTCTTTGGGATCCGCAATTCCTGTGCAAGCACATAAACATCAAGGAAATGATGTCAATTTGGCTTGCGTTACGTCACTGGATGGACATTATTCATGATGCTCATGTCCAAATCCTATCCGACAATACGACAGTAGTGGCGTATATACGGAATCAGGGAGGCACTCATTCAGTTCCGTTGTTCAATCTAACGGAAAGAATCCTTCTGTTTGCGTTGGAACATCACGTTCTTCTTTCGGTCCGTCACATACCGGGTCGTCTGAATGTGCTAGCAGACTCCCTTTCACGAAAGGGTCGCTTGTTGCCGTCGGAGTGGACTCTCAACAAACAAGTATTCAATCAGATTTGCTACCAATGGGAACGGCCAATGATAGACTTATTTGCGACACATCTCAACAATCAGTTGCAGACGTATGTGTCCCCGTGTCCGGATCCAAGAGCATTTGCAGTAGACGCTCTGTCGATCCCTTGGGACGGAATGATAGGATATGCGTATCCTCCAGCGCCGTTAATTCAACAAGTATTGCTAAAGATAAAACAATCTCAATGCAAGATTCTGTTGGTAGCATCTCTGTCGCCACAGAGACCGTGGATAAATCTACTCAGGTGTCTGTTGTGGGACCTACCGCGGAAGCTTCCTCCACGAGAGGATCTTCTTTCGCAGGGGAAATCGCGCCAACTCCATCACAACCCGCAAGGTCTCAACCTTCACGTTTTTCCGTTGTGCGGTCCTTCTTGCATGGCAAGCACTTTACAGGACGAGCAGTGGACGCGATTTCTAACTGTAGGAGGACCTCCTCTTCGCTAAACTATGCGGCTAAGTGGAAGGTTTTCCGTCGTTGGTGTAGGGATCATTCTGTAGATATATTTGATCCCTCTATACCAGACATTGCAAACTTTCTAGTATACTTGTTTGACGAAATCAAACTGCAGCCTGTTACTATAAAGGGTTATAGATCTATGTTATCTGATACCTATGCACATCATGATAGTTTACAAATTGGATCTAATGTCTCTTTATCGAAATTGGTTAGAAACTTTTCGATAAATAGACCCAGAACTCTTAGATTAATTCCTAAGTGGAATTTAGCTTGGGTTCTCCTTAAATTGAAGGAAAAGCCATTTGAACCTCTTGGGACAGTAGATTTCAAATTCTTATCTTATAAGACAGCTTTTCTCTTAGCTTTCTCTTCTGCCAGAAGAGTCAGTGAGCTTCATGCACTATCGGTGGATGATTCTCATTATCGTAGTGTTGGGAACACTATCACCTTCACTACTAATGTCGGTTTTTTAGCTAAGAATCAGGCTCCTAATAAATATCCGGAACCTATTGTTATTAAGGCTCTTCCGTCTTCAGACGGGCGTAGGCCTTTACTCTGTCCTGTTAGAGCACTACGTATCTATAAACAGAGATCTCAGTTCATCAGAAAGGGACGGAAACGTTTCTTTCTGTCTTTGATGCCTAATAGAAAGGACATTTCAGTCCATTCTATTGCTAGATGGATTCAGTTAACTATCCGTACTGCGTATGAAGATTTATCTTCTTCTCAGCAGTCTGTGCTTAAGATTTCTGCTCATGAAGTAAGAGCTCTTTCTACTTCCTGGGCTTATGCTAATAGTGTTGCTATTACAGATTTAATGAAGGCTGCTTATTGGTCTCAGCCTTCCACATTTACTAATTTTTATCTCAGAAATATTGAGTCCATTTCTGGAGACCTGCATTGTTTAGGTCCGTTATCTGTTGCTCAGAATGTCGTCCACTAAACAGTTGCAACTATAGTTATGCAGGCTTTCTGTTCCGGCAGTGACTCCGTCCGGCTGCCCTCTTCGCTCTGGGCTATTTGACCCAGGGCAAGGGGAAGGGGGGGGGGGGGCGGGTGTTCCCTTAGGTCACCTGCTTTATAGTGAAAAGCAAGGGAATGCCTCCTCCAAGACAGTATTTCTGAGTCGCTTCCGGGATGGTTTTAAAGTGTAATATTAATGTTTAATTTCATTCATGTCTTATTTTTAAAGTGTAGCTCGGTGTGAAGCATTTGTATATGTCAAGTGTCAAACGGGCTTTAATATACAATACTCGGACACTTTTAAATGATTATAAAGAGTCTCAATTCTCTGGACTACTTTATTTATTGGCTTGCTTTAAAAATAATTAGTATAAGGGTTATACTGGATGTTAATAGAGAACATGAATGTTATTGTGCTCAATTATTAAGGGTAGTGTATCTTTCTAATTTAATATTAAATAAGAAAGATACATGTAAAGCCTAATACTCCTTTTCTCCTTAAGGGGTTACCTCTTTATTATATAATTGAGCTTATTGGATTTTCCTCTATGTCCTAGGCCCTCCAGCCTGTTTACTATTCAGCTAAGTCTGGGTCATTGGTACAGTATAAAAATGTTAAAAAATTTATAGTAATTTATATATTTTTTATACTTACCAATGACCCAGACGGGGATGGCCCTCCCTGAGTTGGGAACTCTTGCCTCCCCGCTGAGTACATAGCGCTGACCAGGCACTGCCAGTAAGAATGATATTTGGCGCCAATTTCGGGACGACTGCGTCACTGCGCATGCGCAGTAGAGTCGTACTATGGAGGTCCTTTAGGACATGATTTCTTTTTGTTTTGGATGCAAATTTTGGGGATTGGGGGGCAAAATTTGTGTTTGGCCCTGGTTTTTGTGGAGTTAGCACCAGCTAAGTCTGGGTCATTGGTAAGTATAAAAAATATATAAATTACTATAAATTTTTTAACTTTCCAAACCGAGAGGCAAATTTTGACCAAATTTGATATGAGGGCTTATTGGGTCATAAGTACTTAATTTCTGCAAAAAATTTTTTTCCCGTCACCCCATGGGAACCGTAGGAGCTAAAAATAGAAAAAAATTAAAACACCCATATCTCCAAAACTACACGGCACTGAGAATTCTTATTTGTTGTGAAGCTTCCTTACGACCAACAGAATGGAATGGTAAAAAAAAAGTGCCATCGGTTTTATCATGGGGCACTTTTTGGGGACTTTGAAAAAGTGCTGAGTCAGCATTTTTTAACACTGTAGGTAATGGGAAAAACATATAAGACTACTTTTCTCCCAAACCACTGCTCCAAAAGCTTTCAAATTTCACATATAACATCTTTGGAAGATTGTTTCACATGTTTATTGAAATCAATTGCCTGGGTCCATATTTGGGCTCTCTATGGGGGCCCAAATGTTTAAATTAGTGCAGTATGAGGAGTATTTTTTAAAAATGTTCTTCTTCAGATCTGGCAATAAGAATCTTTTGATATTTGGTATGCAGCATCCTTAGAGGGGTGAGATTCAAGTTTGTTCATATTTAGGCTGAAAATTTGGGGTCCCGTTGCGGACTTAGAAATTTTGGACCTAAATCCGGAAATTTTTCTTTTGTTTTTTTATTCGTTTCGGTCAATTTTAAGACAAAAAAATTTTTTTTTTTTTTTACCCTGAAAATTTGGGGTCCGGGTGGGACTTGGAAAATTTTGGACCAAAATCACAAAATTTGTTTTTTGTTATTTTATGCGTTTCGGTCAATTTTAAGACAAAAAAATTTTTATTTTTTTTTACACTGAAACCTTGGGGTCCGGGTGGGACTTGGAAAATTTTGGACCAAAATCCCAAAATTTGTTTTTTGTTATTTATGTGTTTCGGTCAATTTTAAGACAAAAAAACAAAAAATTTTTACACTGAAAATTTGGAGTCCGGGTAGGACTTAGAAAATTTTGGACCAAAATCCAGAAATTTTTTGTTATGTTTTTTATGCATTTCGGTCAATTTTACGAAAATTTTTTTTTTTTTTTTTCAACACTGAAAATTTGGGGGCCGGGTGGGACTTAGAAAATTTTGGACCAAAATCCGGAAATTTTTTTTGTTTTTTATGCGTTTTGGTCAATTTTAAGAGAGAAAAATTTTTTTTTTTTACCCTGAAAATTTGGGGTCCGGGTGGGACTTAGAAAATTTAAGACCAAAATCCGGAATTTTTTTTTTGTTTTTTATGCATTTCGGTCAATTTTAAAACAAAAAAAAAATTATTTTTTTTACACTGAAAATTTGGGGTCCGGGTGGGACTTAGAAAATTTTGGACCAAAATCCGGAAATTAGTTTTTTATGCGTTTTAAGAAGAAAAAAAAAATTTAGGCTGAAAATATTTTGTTTGGGGAAAAAATTCTGTTTTTTATGCGTTTATCTCAATTTTGGGACGTAAAAGTGCAGGAACTGAAAATAGAAGGAAAATCCTGTGTATTATGTGGGCACAATCGCTTCATCTAGTTGGTATATGCTTTTCTTAGGAGGGGCGTATGCAGCTTATTCAAGTCCCTAGTTTGATATTTAGACTACCATGTCAGGTGAGCGCCCGCAGGCCCCCTGGGTCCTCTTGTTCTTTTAACTTTTTTTTGGGGGGGGGGGGGGGGGGAGGGGCTCCATAGTATAATCGTATTTGCATATTAAATAAACTTTCCTTGAAATGGACAATGATAAAAATCTTCCCATTCGGCGTGATATTGAACGCACATGGTTTCTGACAGAAATAAAACAAGTAGCAAACTACCACAATGATCACATGCTTCACTTAAATACAATATCTATGCATCTGCTGGCCACTGACAATAATTTCTATGTGTACATTTGAATGGAATTTAAAAAAAACTATTGTACACTATACTTGCACAAATAACATTTTCAAGACAGTAGGCCAAGATTTGGGGCTCTCAGTATCAATAGACAAACTAAACACAATAATCATTAATATTCATGAATTCTCAACACCAATGGTGAAGCATCGTGAAATGTTAATCAGTTTAGGGAGCATTGCCAGAACTGATTTTGGCATTTTTCAGTTTGATCTTGCCCTCTGTTAACCTACAAAAGACAAACACCAATGGAATTCTTTGGGTAACTGTGGTTAATCGGTTAACTGTGGTTATTGGAATTGGTTAACCGGTTATGAAAATCCCATAACCGTTTCAGCCCTATGGTTCGCCATCTCCAAACCATGTGAATTGTCAGTCAGTTAGTCATTTTTAGCTCAACTTGACAAAGTCAAGCTGAGCTATTGCCATCACTTCTCGTCCGTCGGCGTACGTATGTACGTATGTTAGTATGTACATCCACAATTTCCTTTGGCACCCCTCACAGATCGCATTTATGATCAGATCGCTTTGAAACTTGGTATGCTTGTTTGGGGTGACCTCTAGATGGGAGCTATCGATTTTCTTCCATTTCCGTCAAAAAATGTTGCCGCGGCAAATGTTCTTAGAACTTAGTTTAGTCAGACCTCAATATTTCCGTTTGGCAACCCTACAGGCCACATTTATGATTGGATTGCTTTAAAACCTGGCATGCTTGTTTAGGGTGACCTCTAGATGGGAGCTATCAATTTTCTTCAATTTCCGTCAAAAAATGTTGCCACGACCAACGTTCTCAGAACTTAGTTTAGTCAGACCACAATATATCCCTTTGGCACACCCTACAGGGCACATTTATGATTGGATTGCTTTGAAACCTGGTATGCTTGTTTGGGGTGACCTCTAGATGGGCGCTACCGATTTTTTTCCATTTCCGTCAAAAAATGTTGCCGCGACCAACGTTCTTAGAATTTAGTTTAGTCATACCACAATATTTCCCTTTGGCACACCCTACAGGGCACATTTATGATTGGATTGCTTTGAAACCTGGCATGCTTGTTTGGGGTGACCTCTAGGGCTGCAACGATTCATCATGATTTCAATGCATCACGATACATTTGTACACGATACGCATATCGTATCGTTTCATGTGTATCACGATACAAACGATACACCAACAAGTCTATTTTGTGCTTTTCCAACTTATAATTCCACCACAGGAGTCTGAAATTCTATCAGTATAGCTATAATTCACTTTCAACGTGATATTTACGTTCCCAATGTAATCCTTCTGAAGGGGATTACGTTGGGAACGTAAATATCACATTGAAAGTGAATTATAGCTATGCTGATAGAATTTCAGACTCCTGTGATTCCACTTGTTCATTTGTATTTCAGTAAAATATCAACTCTGTCAAAATTATAAGCATAGTTTGAGGCAACAGACCTCTCACCTCTGAGTTGAACCCAAACTCCCAGAGGTCCATTGGCTGAAACTTGCTTGTCTTTCTCAAGCATTAAAAAAGAAATTGGATGTTACTGGTCAAATGAAAGTTGGACTCTGTGCAGTTTGGGGGCCTTTTATTACTGATAATTCACTCTCAATGTACTGCATGTAATGTATCGTGAAAAAATCGTATCGTGAAAAAAAATCGTGATACATATTGTATCGTGAGTGAGATGTATCGTTGCAGCCCTAGTGAGCTCTAGATGGGAGATATCGATTTTCTTCCATTTCCATCAAAAAATGTTGCCACAGCCAACGTTCTTAGAACTTAGTTTTTAGTCAGACCTCAATATTTCCCTTTGGCACACCCTACAGGGCACATTTATGATCGGATTGCTTTGAAACCTGGCGTGTTTGTTTAAGGTGACCTCTAGATGGGAGCTATCGATTTTCTTCCATTTCCGTCAAAAAATGTTGCCGCGGACAACGTTCTTAGAACTTAGTTTAGTCAGACCACAATATTTCCCTTTGGCACACCTTACAGGGCACATTTATGATTGGATTGCTTTGAAACCTGGTATGCTTGTTTGGGGAGACCTCTAGATGGGAGCTATCAATTTTCCTCCATAACTGTCGAAAAATGTTGCCGCGGCCAACATTCTTAGAACTTAGTTTAGTCAGACCTCAATACTTCCCCTTGGCACACCCTTCAGGGCTCATTTATGTTCGGATTGCTTTGAAACCTGGCATGCTTGTTTGGGGTGACCTCTAGATTGGAGATACCAATTTTCTTCCAATTCTGTCCGTCAAAAAATGGCCATTGCCATTGCCAACGATCTTTGAACTAAATTTAGTCAGGCATCAATATATTCCTCTGGCATGCCCTACAGGGCACATTTATGATCAGATTGTTTGAAACTTTCTATGCTTGTTTGGGGTTACCTCCAGATGGGAGCTATTGATTTTCTTCGATTTCCGTCAAAAAATGTTGCCACTGGCAATGACCTTCGATGAACTTAGTAAAAACTTAGTGCAGTTAAGCATCAATATTTCCATTTGACACACCCTGCAGGGCACATTTAAGATTGGATCACTTGCAAACTTGGTGTGCTTGTGTGGGGTGACATCTATATGGGAGCTGTTGATTTTCTTCCATTTCTGTCAAAAAATGTTGTCACTGACCTTTGAACTTAGTTTAAGTTTAGTCAGACCTCAATATTTCCCTTTAACACACCCTTCAGGGCACATTTATGATTGTATCACTTTGAAACTTGGTATGTGTGTTTGGGGTGACCTCTAGATGTGAGCTATTTTTTAATTTCTATAAAAAGTTATTGTCGTTATCACCAGCCTTTGAACTTACTGCATTTGTGCATCAACTTATCCCTTTTGCACTCTCTGTAGGGTATATTTATGAATTTCCATAAAAACAAACCCCCTAAAAAACCATTGCCACAAAGCAATGACCTTCTACTTAGTGCATTTGTACATTAACATCTTCCTTTGGCATGCCTCAGAGGGTACATTCATTATCAGGTTGTTTTGAAACTTTGTATGCTTATGCAGGGTGACAAAGATAGGAGCTATTGATTTTCTTTTCTTTTCCATCAAAAACTGTTGCTGTTAGCAACAATCTTTGAATTTATTGCATTTGTGCATCAACATTCTTTGACATGGCCTACAGGCCACATTTATCATAGGATTGTTTTTGAACTTGGTGTGCTCATTAGTCAAGAACTCTAGATAAGAGCTGTTGATTAGCATTCATTTCTGTGAAAAATGTTGCCGTTTACAATAACCGCAGAACTTACTGCATTTGTGTATCAACATTCTTCCTTTGGCCAGTCTTACAGTTTACATTTAGAAATGCATGGATTACTCTGACGTTGTGTACACACAATGCTGTTATGTTGAAATTTCATCAAATAACATTGGTACCAATAATCTTCATTTTTGCCATTTCATTTATAACTTACCAAGTTCAAGTTTGTCAAGTTGAGCTACAGTGTCATTGACACTTTCATTGAAATTTTGCACACTGAAACACTACACACAGTCAAGTTAAGCTGCAGTGTCATTGACACTTTCATGTTGGTGTGTCCTGTTACACTTGAATCTCAGAGACACTTTGACGCATTTGTTTCAAATTTTCAGCAATTATCAGACATTTTGTAAAATTGATATTTGTCAGTTTTTTTCCCAAAAAATTCTTGATGGCCAACTGGCGACCATTTTTGTTGGAAATTGCATGTAATTAGTTTTCTGCTAGAATTTCTAATCAACATTTCCGATTTCAATAATGTTTGGTATTGAGGTGTAGCAGCATGAGATAAATAACATATCATACAGGTTTTTTCTCATACATAAATTATGCAAATTAGAAAAACAAACTTTTTTTCTGTCATATTTGTATATATTAGGTTGGCATGTCCTGTTACAATGTGTATCTCAGAGATGCTTTGACATTATGTAAAATTGATTCATGTCAGTTTTTTTCCAAAAAAAAATTCAAGATGGCTAACTGGCAGCCATTTTTGTTGAAAATTACATGTACTTAGTTTTCTGCCTAGAATTTCTAAATAACATTTCCTATTTCACTAATGTTTGGTATGGAGGTGTAGCAGCATAAGATAAATAACATAACATACAGGTTTTTTCAGTCATATTTGTACATATTATGTTAATGTGTTCTGTTACCACCTTACCTCAGATACACTTTGAAGATGTTGTTTCTGAGTTTTACCAGTGAGCAGACATACAAAATTGATGCATGTAATTTTTTTAGATTTTGGTAAAAAAATACAAAGGAAAATTCCAAAATTTGATGAAACTGCTTACTGTGAGAGACTATTGCCTGATCACGGGCGATCGGTGTTGCACTTGTTCTTTAATAGAGTACAAAATGTTATATTCAATTAATAGGAGTTTACAGGTCAAATTTAACAGGTCAAATTTGTAATGAAGGTATGGTATATGGTTTGGTGTTTGGAAGTTATATGCAGTTAATTGGGTTGTTCATTTTAGAGATATCCAATTTAGTGCACGGCACTGTCATCATTTTGAATTTCTATATCATTATCAGTGACCTTTATTTATTTGTAATTAAAGTGCTGTTCGAACCTAGTAAATGAATGTTTTCTACACCTTCATATTTCCTTAACCCTTAACCCTCTGCACTCCGAAGTCAAAATATCAAAATTTTAAGCTGTAAATTCTCCCATCATGCAACAAGGGATTTAACAAATTCTGTCTTGTTTGACAGAGCTCATGGAGCTCTGTCAAACAAGACTGAACTGGTTAAATTCCTAGTTGCATTATGGGAAAATCAGTGACTTGAAATTTCAATGTTTTGACATCAGTGTGCAGAGAGTTAAAGGCCTAATTCCAAATGAAATCACCTTTTACAGCAAGAAAATGGATACCCCAACATGCAGTCTTTGTGTAAACTTGTAAAGTGCATTCAAAGTGCCCTGGCAATTGTTTCTAGGCAAGTCTTGGGTGCCTGCATGTTTTTAGGCAATGCAAGACTTTCCTAAAAATGTATCCAAACCCACAGGATGAAGACTGTCAAATTGTAGCAAAAATCTCCATGTCCCTTAAGGGTTAAAATAAATGGATGATGAATTTTCTTTTTGCTAACATTACTAGACTTTGGTCAAATATATTTATTTATTGGGTTTTAATGACATTTTCAACAGCCAGGGTCATATTGTGTCAACCAATGTTATGGGTGGAGGAAGCTGTACTACACAGAGAGAACCACTGAGTTGAGGGAAGTGACTGTGGTACTAATTTATTTACCGTCAGTCAACTATCACGACAAGTTTTACCTTACATGCCCTTTATTCTGTCAAACTCGATATACATGTAATGCATTGAATTCTTTGTCTTTAGAAAGTTTGTACATGCACTGGTAGGAAATAAGATTTTGAATAAAGCATGTAGATTGCCACACGCAGGCCCCTAAAAATTAAAAAAATTTCAACACCAAAATGGGGATGCACATTTATGGTAAGGCAATCCTTTTTTTAGATCACCTGAGCAAAGCTCAAGGAGAACCTGTAGTGATCACTTTCTGTCTGTCTGCCTGGCATGAACTTTACATTACTGACTTCTCATAACCCAATGGGCCGAATTGAACCAAACTTGATTTGCATGTTCCTTATCATATGTCAATTCAAGTTTGTTCAAATAAGGTTGCCACACCCACAGACCAGGTTGGTACCATATTGCATGTTCTTTATCATATGTCAATTCAAGTTTGTTCAAATAAGGTTGCCACACCCACAGACCAGGTGGTACCATAAGGAGCATAATCAGAATCCTCTGATACTAGGTATACAACATCCTTAGAGGAGTCAGATTCAGGTTTGTTCAAACCAAGTCCCTGGGTTTATATTTGGGCTTCCTATGGGAACCCAAATTTCAACTTGGTCCAATGTAAGGAAATTTATTTAAAAAACTTCAGAATCTCCAGTCAAAATCTCTTGATATTTGGTATACTACATCTTGGGGTGGGTGGGTGGAGGGGGGGGGGGGTGGAGGGGGATCAGCTTGAAATTTGTTTATATTAAGTCCTTGGAGTCATACCTTGGCTCACTATGGGAGCCCGAATTGTAAGTTAGTGTAACTTGAGGAATATTTTTTTAAATCTTTTTCAGATCCATTTATTTATTCATTGGGGTTTAATGACACTTTTGACAGCCAGGGTCACTTGTGTTGGGACGGTTTTACAGGTGGAGGAAGCCAGAGTGCCTGGAGCGAACCAGCAACAGCGAACAACTGTCAGGCTCCCCAACATACTAACTCCACACAAGCAGAGTTAGCATTGGTTGAAGATAAATGCACCATCAATGTGCAGTACGCCTTAGTACACAAAGCCACCATGCCCCCACGTGGGCAATGGGGGTGAAGTGTCTTGCCCAAGGACACAATGCAGTTGCCGCAGGTGGGATTCCAACCGAGGACCTCTTGGCTTGCAGTCTGCACCTCTACCAACTGAGCCCCCCCCCCCCCCCCCCCCCCCCCCCCCCCCCCCCACACTTTCTGATCCACGAGTCAGAATCTTTTGATATTTGGTATTTAGCATCCTTAGTGAGGAGAGATTCAAGTATGTTCAAATGATGTCCCTGGGATCATATTTGGGCTCCCTATAGGAACCTGAATTTTAACTTGGGATAATATAAAGAAATGTATTTAAAATTCTTCTTTTTTTCAGATCTACCAGTCTTGATATTTGACATACTGCATCTTTATGAGGATCAGCATTAAGTTTGTTAAAATTAAGTCCCTGGAGTCATATTTGGGGCTCACTGTGGGAGCCCAAATATTAACTTATTGCAACATGAGGAATATTCTTTTAAAATCCTCTTCTTAGGATCCATCAGCCAGAATCCTTTGATATTTTGTATGCAGCATCCTTTGTGGGTTGAGATTAAAGTTTGTTCAAAACCAACTCCTGGGTTCATTTTTGGGCTCCCTATGGGGGCCTGAATTTCAACTCGGTGCTACATGTATATGAGGAAAATTTTTTTAAGTCTTTTTCAGATTCACCAATCAGAATCTTTTGATGATTGGTACAGAGCCTCCTTAGGGTGGGCCAGATTCAAGTTTGTTCACTTCAAGTCTCTGGAATCATATTTGGTCTCCATATGGGAACTCGAACTTTAACTTAGTGCAGTATGAGGAATATTCTTTGAAACTCCTCTTCTTCAGGTCCACAAGTCAGAATCTTTTGATATTTGATATGCAGCAAGCTTAGGAGGTTCAAATTCCAGATTGTTCAAACCATGTGCCTTGGTCATATATGGGCTCCCTGTGGGATCCCAAGTTTTAACTTGGTGCAGTATAAAGAGTACAATTTAATAAATCTTTGAGCCAGATTCTTACAGAGTTGATTGTGGTAAATTTTAGTTTAGATGTGAAAGTATGTAAGATTAATATTGCTCAAATGGGGCCCACCAGGCCACTTGAGGCCCCAAAGGAGGAAGGGGGTCAGAGGTCAGAGGGTCCATTTGGGCAGTTTTGGGGAGGGGGGGGGGGGCTTGAGAAGATTTGGAAGGTTTTGAGTGGGGGGGGGGGGGGGGGGGGGGGGCAAGGGGGTGCACTGGGAGATTTTTTTTTTCTCTGCTTCAAAATGTGTTGAAGATGTTTGAGTGATTAAAATAGATTAGGTATATTAACATGTAGATACTGGATGTGCTCTTAAGGCCTTCAAACAAATTTTATCAGGTGGGCAATTAAGGTCCCATGGGGCCTCATGTTTGTTTATGTAACCTATTCTGATATGCAGATTATTTCCTTCCACGGGTGCTGGCAAGTTTTGCATGAGCAGAAAAATGTTAAAAAAACAACACATTCTTTGTGTTACCCTCACGTGGCCTGAATAATTTTTCTCACAATTTTTAGAAGCCTAGAATAACCCTTTACCCATCAGAGACAATATGAAAATTTATAATTTATTAAAAAAAAACATATCATGTGACCCCCCCCTCCCTCATTAGAACGAGCTCCTCAGGTTTTTTTAATGAGGGGTCACATGATATGGTTTGGTTGAAATATTTTGCTACCCTTTGTCAAGGATTCAAAGGACTCTTTGTTAGGTTGGAAGATAATCTAGAAGATCAAAGCTCAGAGATGAGAGCGTTCTGTTAATTATCTGATTTCTAAACCAAAATTTTATCTTTTATAAATTTACATGAAAATGGTCTTCCAGGCCATTTTCACATAGATTTATAGGATTGCATGCTATATCGATTGACCGATACATGTACATGTATATACCGGTATTCAAACCAGTATCAATTGAATACTGGTGAAATTACAAAAATATTGGTTTATCATCATTATTTATTAACCCACAATTTAATTTTCAAGATATGTTGAGTTTATTTAATTGTAGTCCCAAATGAATAATATTATACCTTTACCAAACAAACAAACTCAATGTTCCATTGAGGGGTCACATGATGTTGTTTTATGGATTTTTTTTTTTTAAATTGGTAAACTAATTGTCCCCCAAAATAATTTTTTGGGGGTAAATGAAAACATAGCCGATGTCCACCCGTGTGTACATACCACTTTGGTTTCCTGATGATAACTTTAGTTTTCGTTGGCCTAATCAAATGAAATTTAGTATGTAGGTGTATCAACATAACATACAGGTCAAGTTTGAATTGGGGTTTGATCTGACAACTTTTGCCAGAGTGATGCCCCTTTTCCACTTCGAAATTTGGGGGGGGGGGGGGGGAGGGGAGGGGGGGAGGGCCCGATAACTAGTTGTTGACTGATTCAAATAAAATTTGGTTTGTAGGTGTATCAACATAAAATACATGTCAAGTTCAAATTGGAGTTTAGTCCCACATTTTTTTGCCAGAGTTATGTCCCTTTTTCAACTTCAAAAAATTCAATTTTTTTCAAATACCTCCAACTGCACCCTTTTTCGGGGGACGTGTGGCTGGGTGGCCTTTTATGTTTAAAATAATTAATTTTGATATTGTCTGCATTGGGTAAAGGATTATTCGAACTGCATCATCAGAGCATGCTGATTCGTTCCTACCGTGATAGATCAAGTACCGATTATGGTACGCTGAACAGTCTTTCGATATAAATGGGCTATTAATTGAAAATAGAATATATTTTCATTTTTAGCTTAACTTGACAAAGTCATGATAAGCTATTGCCATCACGCATACGGAAGTCTGTGCATCTGTTAGTCTGTGAGTCTGTTCACATTTTCCTTTAGCAAAGGCTACACCCTGTAGTTCTTATCTGATCATCATTTCATATGCAGGTTTGGGGTCATATCTAGATGAGAACGTCCCCTTTTGGTCGTGATCGGTCAACCGGTATGGCTGCCCAAGCTGAAAACCGTTAACACAGTCTACAGGTCATATTTATGAAGGGATTTCATTGTAACTTGGTAGGATGCCTCTGTATAATGCCTAGATGAGAACGTGCCCTTTTGGTCATGATCCGTCAACCCTAATGGCTGCCCAAGTCCGAAACCCAAAATCTTTTAGCACAGTCTGCAGGTTATCTTTAATATGGAGGGATTTCATTGTAACTTGGTAGGATGACTCCGTATGATGTCTAGATGAGAACTTCCCCATTTGGTCACAATCTGTCAACCGTGACGACTGCCCGAGCCCAAAACCCGAAAACCTTTAGTACAGTCTACAGGTCATATTTATGGAGGGATTTCATTGTAACTTGGTAGGTTGACTTCATATAATGTCTAGATGAGAAAGTCCCCTTTTGAACGTGATTGGGAAACTGTGACGGCTGCAGGAGCCCGAAGCCCAAAAACCTTTAGCACAGTCTACAGGTCATATTTATGAAGGGATTTCATTGTAACTTGGTAGGATGACTACAAATAATGTCTAAATGAGAACGTCCGCTTTTGATTGCGATCAATCAGCCTTGATGGCTTCCCGAGCCCAAAAACCTTTAGCATAGTTTATAGGTCGTATTTATGGAAGGATTTCATTGTAACTTGTTAGGTTGACTCCATATAATGCTTAGATGATGACATCCCCTTTTGGTCGTGATTGGTCAACTGTGATGGCTACAGGTGCCCGAAGCCCGAAAACCTTGAGCACAGTCTAAAGGTCATATTTATGAAGGGATTTCATTGTAACTTCGTAGGATCACTCTAGATGATGCCCAGATGAGAATGTCCCCTTTTGGTTGCGATCATTCAACCATGATGGCTGTCCGAGCCTGAAGCTTGAATACCTTTAGCACAGTGTTTAGGTCATATTTATGAAGGGATTTCATTGTAACTTGGTTGACTTCATATAATGTCTAGATGAGAAGATCCCCTTTCGGACACGATTGGGCAACTGTGATGGCTACAGGGGCCCGAAGCCCAAAAACCTTTAGCACAGTCTACAGGTCATATTTATGAAGGGATTTCATTGTACCTTGGTAGGATGACTCCAAATAATGTCAAGATGAGAACGTCCCCTTTTGGTCACGATCATTCAGCCTTGATGGCTGCCCGAACCCCAAAACCTTTAGCATAGTCTATAAGTCATATTTATGGAAGGATTTCATTGTAACTTGTTAGGTTGACTCCATATAATGCCTAGATGATGACATTCCCTTTTGATCATGATAGGTCAACTGTGACAGCTACAGGGGCCCAAGCCCGAAAACCTTGAGCACAGTCTACAGGTCATATTTATGAAGGTATTTCATTATAACTTTGTAGGATCACTCCAGATGATGCCCAGATGAGAATGTCCCCTTTTGGTTGCGCTCATTCAACCAGGATGGCTGCCCAATCCCAAAGCCCAAAAGCCTTTAGCACAGTCTACAGGTCATATTTATGAAGGGATTTCATTGTAACTTGGTAGGTTGACTTCATATAATGTCTAGATGAGAACGTTCCCTTTTGGATGCAATTGGGCAACTGTGACGGCTACAGGGGCCCGAAGCCCGAAAACCTTTAGCACAGTCTATAGGTCATATTTATGAAGGGATTTCATTGTAACTTGGTAGGATGACTCCAAATAATGTCTAGATAAGAACGTCCCCTTTTGGTTGCGATCATTCTTCCTTGATGGCTACCCGAGCCCAAAACCCCAAAAACCTTTCGCATAGTCTATAGGTCGTATTTATGGAAGGATTTCATTGTAACTTGTTAGGTTGACTCCATATAATGCCTAGATCATGACATCCCCTTTTGGTCATGTTTGCTCGGCTGTGATGGCTTCAGGGGCACGAAGCCCGAAAACCTTGAGCACAGTCTACAGGTCATATATATGAAGGGATTTCATTGTAACTTCGTAGGATTTTTCCGGATTATGCCCAGATGACAACGCCCCCTTTTGGTCACGATCATTCAACCATGATGGCTTCTCGAACCCAAAACCCAAACAACTTTAGTACAGACTATAGGTTGTATTTGTGAAGAGATTTCATTGTAACTTAGTAGAATGACTCAGTATAATGTCAAGATGAGGACGTCCCCTTTCAGTTACAATCGGTCTACCATCATGGCTACATAGGCCTGAAGCCCAAAAACCTTTAGCACAGTCTACAGGCCATATTTATGAAAGGAATTCAATGTAACTTGATAGGATGACTCGTTTTGGAATAATTACACTGCAACTTGTAAACTTTCGTTGACATATGTTAACTGTGAGGTCCACATACATTAAATGTGAGGTCATATTAACCCACCCCTCAGCTCTTTAGTACAGTGTACACCTTATATTATTTTTATTAAAGAAATAGCATACAGGGCACAGAAATTAACATATTCCCAATTATCACAATTTTTGTCTTATTTCATAATCCTTTCATAAACATTGAACATTATCCTTTTCATCAAACACACCACACAGACAAGTTAAGCTACAGTGTCTTTGACACTTTTATTTGAATGCACAACAACAAAAAACTTTTCACAATCCATTCCAATGTGGTGTCATAAGCCGAGTCCGAGCGCGTTTGAGAATAGTATTTGCTGGTTTTGGCATTTCATTGGGTAAAGAGTTGCACAGGGTTAGTAAGTCCATTAATAATGCATTTTTTTTATAACCAGAAAGTGTGACTAACCCTGTGCAATGCACAGGGTTAGTCACTCTTTCTGGTTATAAAAAAATTGGTGACAGCCATATCACACAATACGTGGAAATATACACTGACCAAGGCTCTGAAAATGCACACGATTAGTTGGTTACATGTTACATAGGATGCAGAATTCAAGGAACCAATCGGAAATACACATGTACTTACACAGTATTGTGGAAGTTTGTTGAAAGTGAATTCCAAAAATGAAAACGTATTCTATTTTCAATTAATAGCATGTTTTAATACCAGTATACCACGGTATTTTATTGATCACCAATACCAGTATTTGGTTTCGAATACCATGCAGCCCTATAGAATTATAGAAATTATATTTATTTATTTATTGGTGTTTAAGGTCACATACTTATGCACAATGGCTAATCATGACCGTGACAGTTTTATGGGTGGAGGAAGCCGGAGTACCCGGAGAGAACCACTGAGCAACGACAAGCAGCTGTCAGCTCCCAAACATCGTAACTCTGCACTGCAGCACAGGCAGGGTTAGATTGATTGAAGACATGCGTACCATCGACGTGCAGTACACCTTAGTACACAGCGTCATCGTGCCTCCATGTGGACAATCGGGGTTAAGTGCCTTGCCCAAGGACACAATGCGGGAGTCCGAATTGATCGCTCAGCCCGTCACCCATCCAATGAATAACTGGGCTCGACATTGCTTAACTTCGGTGATCTGACGAGAACCGGTTACTGCAACACCACCACGCCCCCGAATTATAGAAATAAAATGTCTACCAGATTATATCTTAACTATACGTTTTCTTATTTCCCGAAGAAACATAATTTTCTCAAATCTTCAGGTTATATTAGGCGAGTTTCAGCTTATTTCAGATAATTTACATACTTTCCACTCATCCCTGAAAGCTAGAGGTTTGCTTGTTTTTTAATGATAATGTCAAATTGTGTAATGGCTTTCTACAACTTGGCAGTAAGTAAGGAGATTTTGTTTTCATTATCTTTCAGTATGCAACAAAGCCTGCTAGTAAAGAATCGAAAGATGTTGCAGATGGTGGTTTGTCAAGTGAATCAGACCTAGATACTGTTACTCAGGATATACCTATACCAGATGAACACATGCATTTGGACCAAGCACAACAGAAACCTCAAAATCCTAACCTTCTAAGTAGCTTTTCCATCCATGTCCGACCAGTGAATAAACTTTATAACTTTGATGACTCAGTGACATGTACAAAAGATGTTAAGATAACACTGCTGATGACAAAATCGAAAAAAGTCATGCATTTTAATTTGAATGATAAACCAAACATTCCCCGTGATATATACTCAGGGAAACCTGACAATACTAATCCAGCACAGAATATTGAGTCTATAAGTGAACATTCCTGGAGGGAACAAAAATTAGATATTAGGAATCTTCTTGGATATTATTTGAAGTTATCAAAGATTAGACTCACAGGTATTGTTATCATTAGGGCTGTCACGATTAATCGATTGTTGATCAGTCACTCCAAAATCGATTAGTATTTTTCGTTGTCGAAGAATAGGTAAATTTTTACCCTGTTTTAGACATTGAAAAAAATTTGAAGAAAAAACTAGTGTTTCTAAAAGTAAAAGGCCAAGAACGTCGATGTTAAATCTCAAGAAGCCGTTAGAAGCATTTGTCTGTTCGGTACATTCAAAGCTTTGATGTTCTGTACTTTTGAACCGTCAGTGTTATAATCAAGACCGGTCAGCAGTTGCGAACTTCGCAGCTGTCACCCGGTCTTGATTATTACACTGACGATTCAAAAGTTCAGAACATCAAAGCTTTGAATGTACCTAATAGAGGATCGTCTTCATTGTTTACTTGAGGTAGGTCAGCTGAATTGAACTTCATTTTTAACAACTTCAAAGAGAGGAAGACAGGGGGAGGTCATCTAGGTGCAATTAATCAATTATTATTGATTATTTGCAATGATTAATCGATTCCTAAATTAAAAAATCGTGACAGCCCTAGTTATCATCATTCCATCTCATGTCTCATTGTCTTCTTATAATTGTTTAGCCATGGGGGCATGGTGACGCTGTGTTCTAAGGCGTACCCCACATCAATGGTGCAGTTAGTACGTTGCAGAGTCTGACAATTGCTTGCCACTACTCAGTGGGTGTCTCAGGGTACCCCGGCTTCTAGGGCTGCAATGATTAATCATGAAGCGAATGTATCGCGATTCATTCTCTGACGATATGTATCACGATTTGCTTGCACTGTATCATGATACAGTGAACCCAAAATTTCATTAATATTTTGTTCATAACAATTCAAAAATGACCTCATTATTGACTATTCACATCCATTATATGCAGTTTTCCTTTGAAATTGGGATTGTAGAAGTCGGAATTTACATTGCTCTTGGAGATTTGTTGGCATTGAGTAGCACAAACCATTAACCTCACTCCCTGAACCTTTATATACTATGATCCAACAAATCACAAATTCCAAGAAAACCGAAGAGTGTGTCACGATGTTTTATTGTCAAGAAGTTTGAGAAATCTAATTTCATTGAAATGAAGCTGCTTGACCCCCAAACTGTGTGATGATTTGTTATTTGGCCATTGTGTGGGTGGATATTAGACTTTTCCCTCTACTCACCAGCCCAGTAGAAATGTTAGGGCTCAAAAGTAAATGTGCTGTTATGGACCACCGGGTGACCCGGTGATCCATAACTGCAGATTTACTTCTTATGTCCTAACTTTTTGATGACTGATGAGTGTATCGTGATACGTATCAAACTGTGGGTATCGTATCGTGATATGCATCGTGTCATGAGAAAACATATCATTGCAGCCCAACTGGTTTCCTCCACCCGAGGAAAACTGTCTGACAAGAGGTGACCCTGGCTGTCAGAAGTGTCATTAAACCTCAATAAAAAAAATATAGTTCAGCAGTTTTTCTGTTTGTTTATTGGGGTTTGACAACACTTTCAATAACCAGTGTTACATTATGACCAAAAGTTTTATGCTTGGAGGAAGCCAGAGTACCCAGAAAGAACTATCGAGTTAGACTCTCCAACTTACTAACCAGGCACAAGCAGAGTCAGCAGCTTTATGAAGTCAAGTCCACCTTCAACATGATTGATATGATTGGTGTACAGTGTCACTGTGCCCCCACATGGGCAATCAGTATTAAATGTCACAGCGCAAATAGCATGGTCAGGATTGAACCGGTCGTGGAAATGAGACGGGTGCGAGTGCAATTGCTTCCCTCAGCACCTGTGTTTTCTATTTTACGGGAGCTAAAAAATGCACTCGTAAAAAAATATTGTGGACTACTAATATACTGTGAGGGCATATAAATGTGTTTTGTTTTGAGAAAGCAGCACTCTGGCCACTGGCAAGCTATTCCATTTGATTCAAAATCGACTGTCTGATTTGTTTCATTTCGAATCCTTTCTCAGGAATATAGCTTGGTATCAGTCATCTCACAACCTGCCACCACCCATACTAATTTCAGTCTCACTTGTCACAACCACTGTTGAAAGAAAATTTAATGTTTCAAAACAGTGTTGACGATGCTGTGCTGCTAGCGCTGTGCAGTGCCTGGTACCGGTGATTCTCACTGTTTCTGTTTTTGAACTATAATCCTTACTGGGTAATATTTCATCTACATCGTCAAGGCATGCCTTCAGTGAAAGCATGCCTTGATGTTATTAGAATATTTTATCAGTCAGGGCTTGGGCCATCACAGTCGGAACAAATAAGGCTTACAGTCCCTCTCCTCCAATGGGTCATTATACCCCCACAAAATGAAGTTTTAGGGGTGTATATAGGAGTCAACTTATCGGTCGGTCTGTCTTCGTCGTCGTTGGTCCGTTGCACACGTAAACTTGTGGAGAGAACTACTCCACAGTTTTAGCCGCATTTTCATGAAACTTCACAAAAATGATCAACATGATGAGGAGCAGAGCGTGACATAATTTTTTCCCAATCAGATTGTCATGAAACTCAATATAAATGATCGACATGATGAGGAGCAGTGCGTGACATAATTTTTTTCCCGATAGGATTCAAGATGGCCGACTGGTGGCCATATTGGATTTTGCAAAATACTTGTGGAGCGAACTACTTCTACAGTTTTTGCTGCATTGTCATGAAACTCAATAAAAATGATCGACATGATGAGCAGTGCGTGACATAATTTTTTTCCAGATCGGATTCAAGATGGCCAACTGGTGGGCATATTGGATTTTGCAAAATACTTGTGGAGTGAACTACTACAGTTTTTGCTGCATTGTAATGAAACTCAATATAAATGATCGACGTGATGAGCAGTGCATGACATAAATTTTTCCCCGATCAGATTTAAGATTTTTTTTACTTACAAAATGCCTCTTGCAGTCACCCACACTAGGCGATATGCCACGGTGGGGGTATAACAGGCGACAGACCATCTCTAGTTTTCAAGATGCTCCTGATTCAATTTGAGGTTTGATTCAGTTTGGAATAATCAACCCTATTTGATTTGAGATTCAATTGGACTAACAAATGTGTGAATCGCAGGGCCCAACCTTTTAGTTTAAAGTACAGTGTTCAAACTAATGAGCCACCTGATCCCAGTTGTTCAGTTAACTGAAAAACTGATTCAGTTTTAGTCTTCTCGAGACTTGACAGCATAACCAGAAGAAGTTATCAATATTAGAAACTTTTGCTTTCTTTATACATCCAGTGTATTGTACAAGTGTTAAAACAATTCCAGGATGTACAAGCTTGGAAAATAAGACTGACTTTATTGAACATATACTGCCCAAGAATCTGGTCCAGTGGTTGTTTATAGTCGTCTGCCTGTTCAGGCAGAAATTAGAAATACAGCCAGTTACACAGATCATGCTCCACAGATCTCTACAAAATTCCAGTTTTAATAAAAGTGAGAAGTATTGTGTATCAGTTGGTTTATTTGATTTATTTGTTGGGAAAAGAAAGTGTTGACAAGTGCCTGATGGATCAAATCTCCAATTAGATGTAACTATATGAACACTTTTCAACTCAAACAGAGTGGTGGCTGAATAGATAGATAAGTGCAGTGGTCTTTCATGCCAGATGTCCCGAGATTGAGCCTTGGTCGGGAAAGTTTTCATGGCTTTTTAGGGCTGATATTTCCCCTAAATTTGGGAGAATTCATTTGAATTCTTGCAAAAATGGTTGCGAGATCCATACCAGCTATGAGTGTCCAAGAAACCCATGGGTCTACCATGGTTGAACCCCTGTTGTGTACTGATGACACATGTAACTCCTTTACCCAACACAGCTTTTTAATTTGTAAAACGTTAACTGAATTTGGTAATTTATTAAAAAATAAACAGTATTTACCAATAAAACCATACAAATATGGATGTCATTGGACCCAGCTCATTGAGTCGGTTCCAATGACAACCATATTTGTACAATTTTATTGACAAAGTGTCAGGATATTTTAGGTCATGTTACTTGTATTGATCAATTTGTTTCTGCTATGTTAGGTAAAGGGTTAAATTGACACAATTCTTTTCATACGAAACCGAGCACACGTGCAATGAGAATTTACATGGATTTCTGCCGGTTTAATTGTGTGAATCATTGCGTGAATTCTCTCAGATTCTCATCAAAATATAAACCCTGCTTTTTAACACTCTGGCAGCATCATTTGTGATTTTTGAGGTTCATATTATCTTGTCATCAGGAGTCGATTTAATTTTAAAAAATTGAATAGCTGTTTACTAACTTGGATAAATTTTGATTAACATTTCCTATTATTTATATGTTTTTGTTATGTGAAATTGATAGCCATAGTTGAAAATTGAATCGAAAAATGCTATGCGAATCCAGTTAAATCAAGCCCTGCTTGCCATATCATCACAGATACACGTCTTTAAATTCCTTCATTTTGAGCACACTGTTTTGCCCTAATTTGGGCACATTTAAACCAGAAATAACAGCCTTGTCCTGTTATGTTTTAATGCCATGCCTTTCTTTGTGTTTCTATGGTCATATTATGATGGAAGTTATTCTTAAATATTGAAAAAGCACAGAGAATTTATATATTTTTCTTGATGTCTTCACACCTTCTCTAATTTGGGCACACCTTCGTGAATGTTGTACAATTGGGGTAATCTAAATGACTGCAAATACCGAAGTTCAATTCTTTAACCACTGAGCCACTGTGCTCCCGCACACCTAATAATGGTATTTTTCTTTAAATTTACATGAAAATGGTCTGGGGGTAGAGTTTGGCAGTTAACCAAAAATTTGGTTTGGTTTCGGTTTTGTTATCAAAACTGAAACCAAAACAATTGCAGAAAACCCATCATCGCCATTTTCATCTTCAGTGTTGAAAAACTCTTATCAGATCTTCACTTCTCAGAATAAAGAGAGAAACAACCTAAAGTTAACCCTGTTTTCAAACTTCAGAGTTGCGATACACCTTTTTCAGAACAGCTGCACTAATCGGTATTGCATCCGAGCGTGGCATTTACTGCGAAAATAGGTGACAAAATTACTTCTTATGCATCGTGTTTTAAGCATTCATCTGTTTAGCAAATACGATTTCCTTTCCAGAACTGTAACTTGTAACTTGTTCCACTTGTATAATGACAAATATATTTATTTCTGCACTTAATTTTGAAAGCTTGAACTCCCAAAGCCAGCATCAAAATCACAGTTGAAGTTGGATGGAAATTTAGGGTTGGAATGACCTATATGAGTGACTTTTACTCGATAACATTTTCATGGTCGGAATAATTTTTTTTAGAGTCGGTCGGGTTACCATGAACAAAGTTGGGAAGGGGGGGGGGGGGGGGGGGGTCCTAATTTTGCAACAGACTTGAGTCAAAAATAATTTTTCTCAATCTTGAAATTCTTGAGATAATTTATGCAGATACATTATGCTCGGGAAATCAGAGTACTGGTACATTACACAGGTGCATTGCCCTGGAAAGGGAGCCCCTGTGACCCTTGATTGGTGCCAAATACATTCTCCTATATGCAAATGCAATATTTTATTATGGTTGTACAATGAAATCCGAAACCAAAAACCCAACTATTTCAATAAAATTGAAACCGGAACCGACATGAAATTTGAAAGCCACCCATCTCTATCTGGAGTATCCATTATTAGTGAATGTAAATTGATCAACCTTTCTTTTTAAAAAAATCCCCGCAAAGATGATTTCAGTTTATTTCAGATTATTTTAAATGATTGTAATCTCATTCCTGGGAAAAATAGTGTAACCATTGTCACACGTTTATAAAAATGATATGATTTCAGGTCTTGTGGTATTGACAACCATGGGTGGATATGCAATGGCTCCAGCTGCATTTGATCCAGTGACATTTTTTGCATGTACAGCTGGTACATCTCTCACTTCTTGTGCTGCAAATGCAGTGAACCAGGTAAATAAATTTCGTTATCTCTTAACCTTTAAAGGTCCAATTTCTTTTTAATGCAACAAAACAGGTGCCAGCAATCTTCAGGTAAACTTGCAAGAAACATTCCAAGTACCTTGGCAGTTGTGACTTGGCAAGTTTTGGCTGCCTATCTGGGTACTAGTGGGTAGCAAAGCCTTGCCTAGAAACTAGTACTGAAATGGTTAACCGGATAACTGGTTGAAAAAAACGTCAACCGGTTATCCGAAATATCGATAGTGATCGTCATTCCACGGTAAAAACATAATAAATCTGCCATCTCCTTCGGGATAGGTTACACCTCGAAGCAGCGCTGTATATATTGAGAAATAATCGACTTTGGCTTCATGACTTCGTTGATGATCGGCAATTTCCATGAGTAACCACAGAAACTATTCCGTAGTATGTATACAAATGAACGTTGTCGAGTACTTGACAACGTTCATTTGTACACACACTACGGAATAGTTCTGAGAATACTGCTTTCCAATTCCTATAGTCTTGAGCCCAGATTCGGTGAAATAGTGGCTACGGATAATCAGATATTAACCGGTTATAGCTCTCGGTTAGTCGGTTGTGAAAATGAGCCAACCGTTTCAGCCCTACAAGAAACTACTGCCAAGACACCAGTTACTCCAAGGCATAACAGTATGCTTCTGTTAAAGTGAAGTTTCGTCATGAATGTTGATTGCTTGGACCTAGAGACAATAGAAAAGCATTTTGGGATAAAATAAATATATTGTGTGTCAAAATAAAATAATTTCTATCCCTCTCATAGCATAGGTGGGTGATTTAAATATTAATTAGTTGAGTGTTAGAATCCACTATCATTTCAGTTTAGTTGCTTTACACTGTGTGCATTAGCTTGTTGTTTGTGCATCATTAGAAAAAACCTGTTCATATAAAATTGTTTTGCTACATAGTTAAGCCTGTTCATGGAATAGAAACCTTATGTTGACTCACTATATTTTATATAAATTTAAAAGATGGATTGTTCTTATGTATCGAACTCAGTCTGCATATATGCTTTTTGTCAATTAATTAAATTCTTAATTATACCCCCAATTTTTTTTCAAAAAGTAGGGTATACTGGATTGTCCCTGTCTGTGCATCTGTGCTTCTATCCGTACATCTGTCTGTCTGCACTCAGATGTCTATTCGTGTTATAAATTCAACATTACTGCTCAGAAATCGATGAAATTTCACACAGATGTTGACTATCATGAGGTCTTTAAGTAGCATCAGCCATTTTGCTATTGGAATATTTTTTCTATGAGTTATGGCCCTTTGAATACACAAAAATAGGCTATTTTTTGTCTGTGCGCCTCGTATCTTGGGTTTGGCTTATTGGATCTCATTGAAATTTGGAATGAAGATTGTTTATGGGAAAGGCTTTAAAATGAGTCTCTAACAATAGTTCTT
Source organism: Pictodentalium vernedei (assembly GCA_031216915.1). Classification (NCBI taxonomy): domain Eukaryota; kingdom Metazoa; phylum Mollusca; class Scaphopoda; order Dentaliida; family Dentaliidae; genus Pictodentalium; species Pictodentalium vernedei. The sequence goes on from CM062297.1 coordinate 715,322,632, forward strand.
TTCACTTTTTAGACTTATCTCCCTTTTTAACTTTGAAAATACACTGTTTCCCCCCACAAAATAGCCAATTTTTTGTCTGTTCGCCTCATGATTCAGGTTTGGGTTATCAGATTTCAATTAAATTTGGAATGAAAATTGTTAATGGGAAAGGCTTTCAAATGAGTCATGTCCCTGCAGTAAAACAAAGAAAATACTTGCAAATCACCTCCCCACATGTGGCATTATGTCTGTTCTATAAGGTTTGAGTTATCAGATTTCCATGGAATTTGGAATAAGGATTGTTTATAGGAAAGACTTTCAAATGAGTCATGTCCCTGCAGTAAAACAAAGAAAATACATGCAAATCACCTCCCCACATGTGGCATTCTGTCTTTGTTCCACATCTCTTATGTGGATGGTCCGATCGTTACTAGACTTCAGTAACAGATGTTTCCGACCTTCACAATTACCTTTCTGTAAAACAAAGACAAGAATTTTTGGAAAGTAATGTACTCTTAAAGAATGTGTTTCATTGACTGCTATATATATTTTTTTTTTTCAGTTCTTTGAGGTACCCTATGATTCTCAGATGAACAGAACTAAGAACCGAGTGTTGGTCAGAGGATATTTAAGGTGATCTGTTGGTACCTGTTATAAATCACCTAATAATTACCAAGTTGGGCCTAAACAGATAATAATATAGTCATGCCTGGAAATAAGCAGACTGTTATCTGCAGAATGAGGTCCCCAGGGGGTGAATTTGGTGATGCTACCCTGCACAGCAGGGTAGCATCACTAAATTTACTCTCACTAAACCTGTATCTGAATCAAGAGCTCATACCTAAGCAAAAAGAGGAACCCAGAGGACAGGGACCAGCCAAGAGGGAAATTTTGGGGAGACTTCATGTCTCCCTCCAGAAAAAATAGGGAGACTGCAGAGTCATGTAGAGAGACTTCATAGGCAAGTGGGGAAAATTAAGAATATTCATGTACCATCCCCCTGCCGCCCCTTCATATTTTCAATTTGTGGTCCTCCATTAACGTCTGATTAATCCAGGTCCAGTTGTCTAGGATGCATCTATGCCAGGTTAAAAATCACAATGTAATTATTGACTGAAAATCCCCCACTGCTACCCTCTCCTTCATGACCCCTCCCCTCTTATTCATGCCAATCCCCCAGCACCCTCCTGTGGTTGCCTTTCACCAAAGTCTACTAAGCTAATAATTTCCTAAGTCTGAAAGTGTGAACAGGACCAGATGTAAGAAGATTGCTTGGGAGGTACTTTGTTAGTTAATAAACAAAATTCATTCTGGGATCGAGTATTTTGTAAAAGAAATGTCATTCCGCATCATTTTGTGGCATTCCGGTGTCATTCCACGTCATTTCGTGTCATTCCGGTGTTTAGGAGGACCCTTTTCAAGATCGTCCACATGTACACTTGTGCCCTGTACAAAGCTTTTCTTGTCATCACTAAAGCTTTTTTTTTCATGTGTTTCAATTCCATTCGTATGTTTCTAGGAATAGACGACCAACAGTTAACAGTCGTCGGCAAAACGAAATAAAAATACAGTGTTATAAAATACGTCCGTTGTGTATACTTTTTCGGCATCCTAAGCGAGGTAACCTACTTTCAAACTGGGTTATTTTGTTGAGTCGCGTATGTCACTTATTTTCGTTTCAACACTGAAGCTCCGACTGAAACACAACAAATTAGAAATAAAAAATCCGCCAAAAGCGACAATGGACAATTGATTGACGTTTGATTTCAAATAAATGGTCATTTATTCGACGAATTAAAATGCCCATTTATCACACTCAAGCACATTCGATCCTTGAAAATAATCGTTTTTATGTAAACCTCGCATCATACAGTTCAACTGTTCAGTCTTTCCTCATTTTGGCCAATTTTTAGAGAGCGACTTGTAATCGCCCCGGCTATTTTTCTAGGCGACTTTGGGCTTAGAAGGGCGACATAATGGCCCTAGTCGCCCTCACGGCTGGTCCCTGCCAGAGGATATATTGGGGGATTCTAGCCCACTGTATGGGATAGTATCAGCAAATCCATCCTCTGGTGACCTCCATCTGCAAATGATAGATTGCTTATTTCCCGGCTTGAATATGTTACTGTGATTGCAAAAGCAGCCTCTTTCTATATTTGATCGTGGTCTGGTCATAACATGTTTACTCTAGAGGGTCAAGATTTCATAAATAAAATATTGCAAAATCATGAACGAAGGGAAGAAAAAAATGAAAAAAGCATCTTGGATTCCATATTCCTGCGTTACTTTTTTGACAGGTGAGATTCGGCAGTGTTGGGGGCGCAGTGGCTCAGTTGGTAAAGGTGCAGGCTGCAAGCCGACAGGTCCTTGGCTCGAATCCCACCAGCGGCAACCGCGTTGTGTCCTTGGGCAAGACACTTCACCCCCATTGCCCATGTGGGAACACGGTGGCATTGTGTACTAAGGCGTACTGCACGTCGATGGTGCACCTGTCTTCAACCAATGCTAACCCTGCTTGTGTGGAGTTGGTATGTTGGGGAGCTGACAGTTGCTCACCGTTGCTTGGTGGTTCTCTCCGGGTACTCCGGCTTCTTCCACCCGTAAAACTGTCATGGTCATGATTAGCCATTGTGCAGAAATATGTGACCTTAAAATGCCAATAAATAAATAATTCGGCAGTGTTATGGATTGTGATTGCATCTGTTTGGGTTTGTAATCACAGTACCATACATGAATATTTTTGTAAGACTTGCACAGAAAATTTCAATCGAATCACAACGCAATTGTGATCCAGTTGAAATTCTTTGTTTACTTTTGTAATATTTATTTATTTATTTATTTATTTATTGGTGTTTAAGGTCACATATTTCTGCACAATGGCTAATCATGACCACGACAGTTTTACGGTGGAGGAAGCCGGAGTACCTGGAGAGAACCACCGAGCAACGGCAAGCAGCTGTCAGCTCCCCACCATACTAACTCCACACAAGCAGGGTTAGCATTGGTTGAAGACAGGTGCACCATCGACGTGCAGTACGCCTTAGTGCACAGCGTCACCGTGCCCCCACATGGGCAATGGGGGTGAAGTGTCTTGCTCAAGGACACAACGTGGTTGCCGCAGGTGGGATTCAAACCGAGGATCTCTCGGCTTGCAGCCTGCACCTCTACCTACTGAGCCACCACCTCTACCTACTGAGCCACCACGTTCCCCTGCTTTTGTAATCACAGTACATGTACTATAGAGAACTTTTTTCTATGACTAGCCAAAAATGTTTTTTTTAAACTTCCCAGTCACTCATGTTAATATTATAGGGTGCAGAGATGACGTGAATAAACTTCCGACTCTTGTGTTCTTTTTTTCTCAACTGAAACTCATATTGAGTTTGAAAATTTAAACAATGTTTTCAGATAGTGTTGCCACTTGAGCATGTTGGATTTGGGAGTAATACCTGTTTTTAGTTTAACTTGACAAAGTCAAGATAAGCTATTCCCGTCACATGTGCAGAAGACTGTGAGTCTGTTCACAATTTCTTTAGCACAGGTTACACCCCGTATTTCTTGTCCGATCATTACAAAATTTCATATGCAGGTTTGAGGTCATATCTAGATGAGAACGTCCCCTTTTGGTCGCATCGATGAACTGTGACAGCTGCGAGAGCCTGAAACCCGAAAACCCTTAGCACAGGCTGCAGGTTGTATTTATGAAGGGATTTCATTGTAACTTGGTAGGATGGCTCTGCATAATGTTTAGATGAGAACGTCCCCTTTTGGTCACGATCAGTCAACTGTGATGGCTGTGAGAGCCTGAAACCTGAAAACCTTTAGCACAGTCTACAGGTCGTATGTATAATGTCTAGATGACAATGTCCCCTTTTGGTTGTGATCTGTCAACCATGACGTCTGCGAGAATCCGAAACCTGAAAACCTTTAGCACAGTCTACAAGTCAAATTTATGAAGGGATTTCATTGTAACTTGGTAGGATGACTCCGTATAATGTCTAGATAAGAACATTCTCCTTTTGTCGCGATCGGTCAACTGTGATGGTCTGAAGGCCAAAAACCCTTTAGCACAGTCTACAGGTCGTATTTATGAACGGCTTTTATTGTAACTTTGTAGGATGACTCTGTATAATGTCTAGATGAGAACGTCCTTTTTTGGTTGGGTTCAATCAACCGTGATGGCCGCAGCTGCAGGGGCACGTCACCTAGATTCCTTTAGCACAGTCTACAGCTTGCATTTATAAAGGGATGTCATTGCAAATTTGTAGGATGACTTGGTATAATGTCGATGAGAACGTCCTATTTTGGCCATGATCAGTCAGCCGTGATAGCCGCACAGGCACGTGACTTAGATTTGTTTAGTACAGTCTACAGTTAATATTTATGAGGCAATTTCATTGTAACTTGGAAGGATAACTCGGTGTGATGTCTAGATGAGACTGTCGTATTTTGGTCATGATCAGTCAGCCGTTACCGCCGCCGCCTGGTCACATAACCTAGATTCCTTTAGCACTGCTTACATGTGTACAGGTTGTTTTTATGAAGGGATTCCATTGTAACTTAGTAGAATGACTTGTTTTGGAATGATTTTACTATAATTTGGTGGGAGCGCGGTGGCTCAGTAGGTGGAGGTGCAGGCTGCAAGCCGAGAGGTCCTCTGTTTGAATCCCACCTGCGGCTTCCGCGTTGTGTCCTTGGGCAAGACACTTCATCTCCATTGCCCGTGTGGGGGCACGGTGGCATTGTGTACTAAGGCGTACTGCACATCGATGGTGCACTTGCCTTCAACCAATGCCAATCCTGCTTGTGTGGAGTTAGTATGTTGGGGAGCTGACAGTGGCTCGCCGTTGCTCGGTGGTTCTCTCCAGGTACTCCGGCTTCCTCCACCCGTAAAACTGTCACAGTCATGATTAGCCATTGTGCATAAATATGTGACCTTAAACACCAATAAATATATAACTATAATTTGGTAACTTCCGTTGGCATATGTTAACTGTTAGGGCCACATCAACCCAGGTCTTAATTCTTTAGTACAGTCTACAACCCAAATTATTCTTCTTGAAAACATAGCATACAGGGAACAGAAAGTAACATATTCTCAATTATCACAATTCTTGTCTTATTTCATAATACTTTCATAAACATTGAACATTATCCTTTTCACCAAACACAACACACAAACAAGTTAAGCTACAGTGTCATTGACACTTTCATTTTATGTATCATCTACTGTATTTCATTGACCGAGACTTTTTCTTTACTTCTTTAAGCTTGATAGTGGCAGTGCAGTGTGACATATAGCATGTTAACTCATCGAGTGCTGAAAGCCAATACAATGGCTTTACGGTATGCATTAACTGACTTGTGTGTTTGCTCAGCAGTAGAAAAAATGTTTATATAAAATCATTTTGTTATAATTTATTGGAGAGTGCCCATTGGTACTCAAATAAATTGTAATTGAACAATTATTTTGAACAAAATTTTGCTAAACTAAGCCTTCCTTTGCTGCTGGCAAGGTATCATTGAAAAAAATACTGTTACAAATCACCTTTGAAAAATAATTTAGCCCTCTACCACTTAATAATAAAGAGACCATCAATCAGTGCAACTTTGGCTCTAGCATACTTTTGGACTTCATTAATTTTGGCATGTCTGACAGACTGTACAGAATTTTACGCTGTTCTCTCTTGGTATATCAACTTCTTCCCACATAAAACTGTCTGACATGTTATAAATCTTGCTGTCGCAAAGTAATGGAAACAACAAGTAATTATACCCCCCACAAACAAAGTTTGGGGGTATATAGGAATCACCCTGACCATCCGTCCGTCTGTCCATCCTTATAAGCGCAACTCCTCCTAAACCGTTTGAAGAATTTTCATGAAACTTTACACAATGGAAGAACTCCATATGAAGATGTGCATGAAGCAATATAATTCCTTTCTGACAGGCGCGGGGGAATCACTTTGTGAGCTTGCTCACAGTACCTCTAGTTCATTTTGTCATTGCAAAATTGAAGATGCGGAAAGAACATGGACAGCACATTTTATACATATTGTGTATGAGATCTGTTGTGCTTATTTAACCCTTTACCTAGCATGAAAAGCAGACAACACTTGAAAAAAAATTCTTGAATAACTAATTTTTTTCATTTTTTGTCTCAAAAACATAGGTTATGACCCCTCATTGGAATGAGCTCGATGAGCTCGTTCCAAAGAGGGGTCATAACCTATGTTTTTGAGACAAAAAATGAAAAAATAATGAAAATTATTTGGCAATTTTTGTGAATAGCGCTGCCAGTTTTGGCCGTTACGTTGGGTTAAGGGTTAACATTTGCCGTAGCGTGAAGTTTTGATTTTGAATTTAAATGTATCTATGTGTGTACAAATGTATTACAATTTGTAGTAGCTGATTGGGGGCGCGGTGACATTGTGGTAACCGGTTCTCGTCAGATCACCGAAGTTAAGCAACGTCGAGCCCAGTTAGTCCTCGAATTGGTGACTGTCTGAGCGATCGATTCGGACTCCCGCGCTGGGTCCTTGAGCAAAGCGCTTAACCTCCATTGTCCACATGGGGGCACGATGACGCTGATACTAAGGCATACTGCACGTCGCTGGTGCGCATGTCTTCAACCAATCTAACCCTGCCTGTGCTGCAGTGCGGAGTTACGATGTTGGCAGCTGCTTGTCGTTCGGTGGTTCTCTCCGGGTACTCCGGCTTCCTCCACGCGTAAAACTGTCACGGTCATGATTAGCCATTGTGCATAAGTATGTGACCTTAAACACTAATAAATAAATAAACTTGTAGCTGATTGTCTATGTAGTTATTTGATCTATCTCCAAATTGAGCATGGGGAGACCCATTTTTACAATTCTCAGAACAGCCATTGACAACCAACAGACACAAACAAACTGCTAAACAGTTGACAACTGCGGAGAACCATCAAACATGACAAGCACCGGGTGAAACTGCCAAACAGTATTGACAATCAGCAATGCGTGGCAAACATGACAACCCATATCTGAAGCTGCTAAACAACTGCTAACCACTTACGACCGATGTATAGGGTGGGGTAGGGATTGTTTCTCGCTTTCTGATTCAAATAAATTGACCGAGTTTTGAAAAATGAACTGGCAATTATTTCAAGACAGGGTTCCTGAGGGCCTTGAAAAGCCTTGAATTTGAAAATCAACAATGGCTTGGAAAATCCCCGAAAAAAATCTTTCAAAATATAAAAACCATCAATATTTTCCCATGATTATCCAACAACTTATTTCCGCTGGTACTGTACTCTCGATTTTTAGTCGATAACCTTGAAAAACCTTGAATTTTACTTCTATGAAGCCTTGAAAAACCTTAACCCTTTAGCTAACGTAACGGCCAAAACCGGCCAATGCTATTCTCAAAAATCACCAATTAATTTTCATTATTTTTTTCATTTTTTGTCTCAAAAATATAGGTTATGACCCCTCGTTGGAACGAGCTCGTTCCAATGAGAGGTCATAACCTATGTTTTTGAGACAAAAAATGAAAAAAATGAGTTATTCAAGAATTATTTTTGCAAGTGTCGTCTGCTTTTCAGGTTAGGTAAAGGGTTAAATATGGCATGGAAATGGCCTTGAAAAGCTCAGAATTCACTTATTAATTAGCTGCAGGAATGTTGCAAGAGTGAACGGACAATTGGTCACAGAAAAAATCTGACAGAACTTGAAAGTTCTGACAAAATCATTGGTAGACGAAATGTGCAGTCACCTTAGTTGTATCTGTGCCACTGATTCAATTAATGGTCACTTTGAATGCTGTTGGTATGTACAGCTGTTGTTGCACGTAAATAAATACAGATTAATCGACTAATCACTGTTAATCCACTTAGCTTAGTGGGTTACAAGTCTACAAAAGGCAGCATTTAATTAGATAAATACTTCTTACAATCACATGCCTTTCATAATGGAATGAAGTATTTATCTAAGGCTATTAAAACAAAATTCTTGTTTCTCAGGCACCTCCCTCCTCATAGAAAATCTGCTCATGACCTTTTCTTTATATAGGAATCACCCTGTCCATCCGTCCGTCTGTCCATCCTTATAAGCGCAACTCCTTCTAAACCGTTAGAAGAATTTTCATGAAACTTTACACAATGGAAGAACTCCATATGAAGATGTGCATGAAGCAATATAATTCCGTTCTGACAGGCGCGGGGGGTATCACTTTGTGAGCTTGCTCACAGTACCTCTAGTTTTCACCTGGAAATCTTTTCTACGATACTATTTTGCACTTGTAGGACAAATACTTAACTAACTGTACCTTGTTTGACAGAGCACACAGAGCTCTGTCAAATAAGATATAGTAGGTTAAATTTTCAATAACATTATAGGAAATTTTCACTGCTCAAAACATTGGTTTGTCACATAATAGTGAAGTAGTTCAATTTCTGATTCCAACTATTTTCAGAACTGTTTTGTGAATGCACAAAAAAAGCCTCCCTCCCTCATCATAAAATTGAGGAAAAATTGCCTGGGAAACAAGAAATATTTTTATACTGTACCAATGACCCAGATTTAGCTGGTGATAACTCTAAATTATTCAGGGCCAAACACAAATTTTGCCCCCCAAATCTGCATCCAAATCAAAAAATACAATGTCCTATATAGTCCTCCATACTTTTGTCTACTGTGCATGCGCAATGTCAAGGAAGTACCGAAATTTGCGCCAAATCCTCATTCTTTGTTTGGCCCTTCTATCAGTAACATCTCACTGATATCTGTGCTTATAATCTCAGTTAAAATGATGCCAGACACAAAATCATGATGGAAATGGTGGATCCAAGGATGAAATAAGAAGATGAGAGGAAGGAACATTGGATGGATGTGTTCAGGGCTGTAACTTATAATATTTTTATACTGTACCAATGACCCAGACATAGCTGGTGCTAACTCTTAAAAATATAGGGCCAAACACAAATTTTGGCCCCCAATCCCCAAAATTTGCATCTAAAACCAAAGAAAACATGTCCTGAATGGCCCTCCATACTTCACCTCTACTGCGCATGCGCAGTGTCAAGGACATCCCGAAATTGGCGCCATTAATCATTCTTTGTTTGGCCCTTCATCAGTTAACATCTGACTGATCTTTGTGCTTGTAAATCTCAGTTTAAATGATGCCAGACACATAAATATTAGAGAAATGGTGATTCTGATGAGGATATAGAAGGAGGAGAGGAAAAATGAGTGACAGAAAATTATCAGGGCTGTAACTTAAATTTTTTTAATGAAATTATGTTAAGTTGCCTATTTTCGAGGCAACAGCCTGTTGTGGTCATTCTTGTTATCAAGTTACACTGCTTGTTCAGTGTTTTCCTCTCCCCTTTCCTTTAAGTCCCCTCCTGCTATTCTCCCATGCTTTTGGCATATTTTCTGTAATATTATTACTAAAATTTCTTGGGAGTTTTAGCTAGATAACAGAATGAATTCTGTTCTTTTCCCCATGTTTACGTCTTCACCTATGGGTGGTTAGGCGTAGTGTTCTGCATCTACCATCTGATGTTCTGCAGTTTCTTCCCTGGAAGTCTCTGTTTTGCATCAGATAGTGTATTATTGGTAACTGATTTCGGGCCTGGGTGCCTGGAGTCTTCTTCTGGTGTGTTTACACTTATTGTTTACATTTCCAACAGCCCTCTGTGTGAGGGGGGATTTCTTGAAAATAATATCTTGATGTTCATTTAATCATAACTAGATACATTATTATTGTTCGTAAGTGTTGCATAAATTGTTTAAAATATTTTTAGAATTTTTGTCCACACTTAGGCTTGGGATCCATTGGGGCTCAACGTTACTTTTCAGAAAATTGGGCTGTTCTGAAAAAATATTTTTTCAAAATTTTTTTGATTTCAATTATTTTTTTCTCTGTTAATGGATCATGTTATTATGTATTTTGATTGTCAGGGGTTGGTGCGAGTACTAGGACTTTGTTTTCTTTTCACAATGAAAGGATATTGTTCAATTGTAATAAGAGGAAATCTTCCTCTGACTTTCATAATCATTGTATTTGTAGTCAGTGTACTCGCACTAACTCCTGTTCTGTATGTGTTAATTTCGATGACAACATGGGAAGCATGTGTCACGGTATGTTAGTGGGGAATTGGCCATTCCGGTCATTTCCCCGCAGGGTCACTCTACTTTATCAATCTCTATTTCAGACGATCAGGAACAGGGTGATGTATCCGTGATGTCTTCCAAAAGTGTGCCTCCATCGTCACAATTAATGAAGAGCTAGCGGAAAAGTGCTCATGTAAATACGTCGATTGCCTAAGAGGACCCTAGTAGGTTTGACGGCCTTTGACGTCCGCTAGCTCGCCCGGTGTAGCATCCATTCATCGAATGGTTCGGCAGTCTGGTTCGTCCGTTGTGGTCTAGAAGGAGTTTTGGGTGATGTGAGCACTATAAATCAACCAAATGCACACCCAGTGACGGCGGATTAGAGGAGAGAACGGAGGAAGCCTTTTAGTCCGGTTCCTAGCTCGTCCAGATCCATCCGGACTGCGAGCGAGAGAGGCCCCTCTCTCGTACAACAACATCTGGCCCTAGATGTTGTGGTACAAAATGTTTCGCATTCGGAGCATACGTCCGCCGCTCGGGACGCTCCGATATATAGTCAGTCCGGAGCGACTGTCAATAAGGCTTCCTCATCCTCATGGTAGCGCACACGACCGCTCTTGGCTACGTGACCTCGGATATCCAGTCAGCTTCGCCAATCAGAGAATCATCGGCGACCAGGTCACACCATCTGGTAGCCAGGGACACGAGGCCTGCAGACTCCGTACGTTCGCATAAGAAAGTGTGCGGGAGTCAACGTACACAGAGCTTCCAGTGGCAAAGCATCGTAAGACCGCTACTGCACAGGCCTCGGTGACGGACGTGCCATCCCAAATAGCACAGCTTATCGCAGCATCCCAGCAACGACAGAATCTCTGTCGCATTATGTATTATCCGACGACGCTGGGTCGGGACGCTCCGCGGAAGCAGGTACGGACGTCCGAAAATTTCATCTGGTCCGATGGGATGGCGAAAGGTATTCAGAGGATTTCGAGCTTTCCCTTTCGGAACAACATGAGCTGTTGTGTATGTCATCTGACTTTATCTTCTAGAGGTTCTTTCGTCGGACCAGAATGCTGCGATGCCGGATGAGAAACTGATAGCGTCGGTGGACACAGAAATTTTTGGTTCGGTTCAGGGACATCGTCCCTCAGTTTCGACACAGTCCAATAATGTCACACAAACTTTCGAATTATTGAACGACGCTATATATATTATTATATGCTTGCTATTAACAAGCATGTCTGGTTTCTTGTTCGCAAAGTTACTGAGATGTCTTTCAAAAGTGTGCCTCTGTCGTCATAGTTAATGAAGAGCTAGCGGCAATAAGTGCTCATGGAATACGTCAATCGCCTAAGAGGTCCCTAGTAGGATCGACGGAGTTGACATTCGCTAGCTCACCCGATGTTGCAGTCGGTTCGGCAGTCGGGTTCGTCCGTTGCGGTATAGGAAGGAGTTTTGGGTGATGCGAGCACTATAATAGACTTTAGTACACACCCAGTGACGACGGATTAGAGGACAGATCGGAGGAAGCCTGTTAGTCCGGTTCCTAGCTCGTCCAGGTCCGTCCGTCCGGGCTGCGAGCGAGAGAGGTCCCTCTCTCGTACCACAACATATGGGACCGGATGTTGTGGTACAGATATTTCGCATTCGGAGCATATGTCCGTCGCTTGGGACGCTCCGTTATATTGACAGTCCGAGAGACTGTCGATAATGCTTTCTCATCCTTACAGCAGCGCACACGACCGCACATTGGCTACATGACCTCGAGTATCCGGCCAGCTTCGTCATTCAGTGATTCCACGGCGAACAGGTCACGCCATCCGATAGCCAAGGGACACGAGGCCTATACACTCCGTTCGCTCGCATAATAGAAGTATGCACGGGGTAACGAACACGGAGCTTCCAGCGGCAATGCATCTTAAGACCGCTTCACAGGCCTCAGTGACGGACGTGCTATCCAAAATAGCACAGTTTATCGCAGCATCCCAGCAAACGACAAATTCTCGGTCGGATCAGGAATAATCCGACGGCGCTGGGTCGGTGCGCTCCGCTGTTGCATCAGGTTCGGACGACCAAACACTTTATAGGGTCCGACAGGATGGCGAAAGGGATTCGGACGATTTCGAGCTTTCCCTTTCGGAACAACAGAAGCTGCCATACATTTATTCCGGCATTATCTTCCAGAGGTTGTTCCGTCGGACTACATTGCTGCGATGCTAGATAAGAGACTAATAGTGTCATTGGACACGGAGTTTGGATCGGTTCAGGGACATTGTCCCTGACTTACCGACACAGTCCAATAATGTCTTTAAAACATTCGAATTATTTAACGACGCTATATATAAGCTTGCTACCAAGCATGATAGTCTAGTTCTTGTCCGCAATGCTCTATTCTGCCTTTTTTCAATTCTAGGAAATAATTTATATTGGCAGAACAGGGCATACCGAGAGTTCATATGCGTCTAGATGGCAGTGCTGAAGACTGGGAATTATCTTTTTCGCCGTCTATGTCAATTCCAACCACGATGTTGGAAACGACAATGATGTCTAATAGACTTAACTTAGACGCTTTATCATACGTAGACCACCTTACTGAGGCGTTATCATTACGTCTTCAAGAGAAAGAATTCCAGGATATGATCCTCAATGTGATTTCTTTCAAGGGCAGTAGTTTTTCCACGTATAACTCCGCCCTTCAGTGGCAACCTGGAGTTGGTTAGACGTGATGCAGCCCTGGCTACATCCACGCGCGTGGATAGTAAGCTGAAGAACTCTCTCAGAGTCGCTTCGGTCTCGGAGAAGCTTCTCTTCGACGGCAACTTTTCAGCAATCTATGAATTGCTCAATATACACGTTCTCTTGTCTATCAAGTGTAGCAAGAGATTCAGACTGGGGCAAACATTCGGTGGTTGACTCAGAGAGTGCCACTGCAGTTGCCGGATCCGAGTTTTATGATTATGACGGATGCCAGTCAAACAGGTTGGGGTACAATATTGATCCCAACGGATTCGAAGTGCCAGGGTCTTTCGGTTCCGCAGTTTCTAGGCAAGCACTTAACTTCCAGGAAATGATGTTATTTAGGCTTGCACTATGTCATTGGATGAACATTATTCAGAAACGCATGTCCAAATCCTGTCCGTTAATACGACAGTAGTTGCGTATCTCCGGAACCAGGGAGGCACTCATTCGATTCCGTTATTCAATTTAACGGAAAGAATCCTTCTGTTTGTTATAGTACACCAAGTTCTGCTTTGGTCCGTCATATTCCGGGTCGTCTGATTGTATTAGCAGTCTCCCTTTCACGTAAGGGTCGCTTGTTGCCGTCAGAATGGACTCTCAACAAACAAGTATTCAATCAGATTTGCTATCAATGGGAGCGCCCAATTATAATTTATTTGCGACACAACTCACTATTCAATTGCAGACGTATGTGTTTCCATGTCCGGATCCCTGAGCTTATGTTGTTAACGCTCTATTGATCTAATAGGACGGAATGATAGGATACGCGTATCCTCCAGCGCTGTTGATTCAGCTAGTATTGCTAAGATAAACATCCACAATACAATTCTGTTGATAGCATCTCTGTCTTCACAGAGACCGTGGGTAAATTTACTCAGGTGTCTACTGTGGGACTTACCGCGAAACTTCCTCCAAGAGAGGATCTTCTTTCGCTGGGGAAATCGTGTCAACTTCATCACAACCCGCAAGGTCTCAACCTTCACGTATTCCGTTGTGTGGTCCTTCTTGCGCGGCAAGCATTGTACAGGACGAGCTATGGACGCGATTTCTTACTGTAGGGGAACCTCTTCTTCGCTATACTATGCAGCTAAAGTGGAGGCTCTTCCGTCGTTGGTGTAGGGATCATTATGTTGATATTTTTTATCCCTCCATACTAGACATTGCAACTTTCTAGTATACTTGTTTGACAAGATCAACTGCAGCCTGTTATTATTAAGGTTATAGGTCTATGTTATCTCATACCTATGCACTCTATGATAGTTTACAATTGAGTCTAAGTCAGTTAGAAACTTTTCGATAAATAGACCTAGAATCCTTAGATTAAATTCCTATACGGAATTTAGCTTCAGTTCTTATTTACCTAAGTAATCATTTGAGCCTTTGGAAACAGTAGTTTTCAAATTCTGACCTTTTAAGACAGTAATTCTCTTAGTCTTCTCTTCTACTGAAGAGTCAGTGAGCTTCATGCACTATCGGTGGACGATTCTCACTTTCGTAGTATCGGAAACACTATTTCCTTTACTACTAATGTTGGATTTTTGGTTAAGAATCAGGCTCCTAATAAATATCCGGAACCTATTGTTATTAAGGTCCTTCCGTCTTCGTACGGGCATAGGCCTTTACTCTGTCCGGTTAGAGTTTATGTATTTATAAACAGATATCAGTTTATTAGTAAGGACGTAAGCTTCTTATGTCTTTGATGCCTAATAGAAGGACATTACGCTCCATTCTATTGCTAATGGATTCAATTAACTATCAGTACTGCTTATGGTATATCATTAACTCAGCAGTTTATGCTTGAGATTTCGGCTCATGAAGTAAGAGCTCTTTCTACATCTTGGGCTTACATTAATAGTGTCGCTATTATAGATTTTATGAAGGCTGCACATTGGGCTCATCCATCCACATTCATGAATTTTTATCTCAGAAATATTGAGTCCATTTCTGGAGGCCTCCATTGTTAGGTCTATTAATCTACTGCTCAGAATGTCATTCACTTAACAGTTGCTACTATAGCTAGGTAGGCTTTCTGTTCCGGCAGTGACTCCGTCCTGCTGCCCTCTTTGCTCTGGGCTATTTGACCCAGGGCAAGGAGAAGAGGGGGGGGGGGGGGGAGGGTGTTCCCTTGGGTCACCTGTTTTATTATGAAAACAAGGGGATACCTCCTCCGGAGTTAGTAATTCTGAGCTGTTACTGGGATGGTTTTTAAGTGATAAGTTTATGTTTTAAAAATTCATTCAGGTCATAGTTTTTAAAGTATAGCTTTTGAATATATCACATGTCAAACGGGCGTTATTATACAATCCTCAGACACTTTTAAGGAGTATAAAGAGTCTCTATTCTCTAGACTAACTTTATTTATTGGCTTACTTTAAAAATTATTAGTATTAGGATTATACTGGATATTAATAGAGTACATGGATGTTATGATGCTCAATTATGGAAGGTGTTGTGTCTTTCTAATTTATCATAAATAAGAAAGATACATGTAAGGCCTAATACTCCTTTTCCCCTCGAGGAGATGACTCTATTTTATATAATTGAGCTTATTGGAATTTCCTCTATGTCCTAGGCCCTCCAGCCTTTTTACTATTCAGCTATGTCTGGGCCATTGGTACAGTATAAAAATGTTAAAAAATTTATAGTAATTTATATATTTTTTATACTTACCAATGACCCAGACGGGGATGGCCCTCCCAGGAGTTGGGAACTCATACCTCCCCGCTGAGTACATAGCGCTTACCAGGCACTGGTTATAAGAATGATTAATGGCGCCAATTTCGGGATGTCCTTGACACTGTGCATGCGCAGTAGAGGTGAAGTATGGAGGGCCATTCAGGACATGTTTTCTTTGGTTTTAGATGCAAATTTTGGGGATTGGGGGGCAAAATTTGTGTTTGGCCCTATATTTTTAAGAGTTGGCACCAGCTATGTCTGGATCATTGGTAAGTATAAAAAATATATAAATTACTATAAATTTTTTAACTTTTATGTAAAATTATTTCATGTTCCCTAATTTTGGGGCATGGGCCTGATGTTTTCATTCGTGCTATAAAATCGCCACGGTTTGTTAAGTGTTTCCTCTTTCCCTTTCCTTGAAACCCCCCTTGCTAATCTCCCATGCTTTTGGTATAATTTTTGAAATTTTTTTTTATTGAAATTTCTTGGGAGTTTTAACTTAGTTACAGAATGTTTATTCTGTTATCCCCATGGTTACGCCCTCACCCTAGGGGTGTTTAGGCATTTTGGTCATGCATCTACCATCTGATGTATTGCAGCTTCTTCTGTGGAAGATTCTGTTTTACATCGGATAGTGTTTTAAATTGGTTACTGATTTCGGGCCATGTTTTTCAGTGCCTGGAGTCTTGTTTCCGGTTTTTATTGACTTTTGTTTACGTTGACAATGGTTACTTTCTGTTAATGATTCCTTGTCTTCTGTAAGGTTCATTATATAGTCAGATACATTAATATTATCCGTAAGTGTAACATTAATTTTTAGAAATGTTTTAAAATTTTTGTCCACACTTGGGCTTTTTTGGGATCCATTTGGGCTCATTGTTCCCTTTGGGAACATGGGCTCGTGTCAAAATATTTTCGAAAATTTTCTTTTGAATTATTTTTCGAAATTTTGTTATGGATTATATTATTATTATGTATCTTTGTATTTTCGAGGGTTAGTGCGAGTACTACGGCCATATAATATTTTTTAATTATGAAAGAATATTGTTCAAATTGTAATTCGAGGAAGTCTTCCTCCGATTCTCATGCTCATTGTATTCGCTGTAGTCACTGTCCTCGCACTAATTCTTGTTCAGTTTGTGCCAGTTGGGATGACAAATATTGGAGACGTGTGTCACGGTATATTGTTAGTGGTGAGAGGTTGATGCCGGTCCTCTCACCACTGGGTCACTCTAGTTTTTCAGTCTCTTTTTCAGAGGAACAAGAACAGGCTGATGTTCCCGTGATATCTTCTGGAAGTGTGCTGCCGTCGTCGCAAATCAATGAAGAGCTAGCGGCAAAAGTGCTCAAGGAAATCAGACAAGTGCCTAGATCCTTAGTAGGATTGACGACCTTGTCACCAGCTAGCTCGACCGGTGGATCTGTCACTCGTAATGTGGGTGATGTGATGCTGGGTATGTCTGTTACGGTCCAGGAGAGGAGAAAGGGTGTTGCGAGCACTATAATCTCGGATCACGCACACCCTGCGACAACGGATCGGAGGATGGATCAGAGGAAGCCAGTCAGTCCGGTAGCTAGCTCGTCCAGGTCTACCCGGACCCCGAGTGAGAGAGGCCCCTCTCTCTTACAACATCTTGGGCCAGATGTTGTTGTGCATGACGTTCGTCAGCCGGAGCATACATCCACTCTTCCTGCTCGGGACGCTCCGTCGCATAGACAGCCAGGGTCGACTAGTCTATTGGCTTCCTCTTCCACATGCCAGCAGACATGACTGCACCTTGGCTTTATGACCTCAGATATCCAGCCCGCTTCACCGACAAAGGATTCTATGTCGTTTAGGTCACTCCATCCGGTAGCAAAGGATACGAGGCCTCACCAGTCGGGATGTACGCATAAAAGGATTATGCAAGAGGTACCGTCCCAGGAGCTTCCAGCGGCTGAACAACGTAAGACCGCAGCTCCACAGGCCTCCATGATGGACTTGCTATCACAGATAGCGCAATTCATCGCAGCATCCCAGCAACCTTCGGAAACGATTTCAGATCAGGAACAGTCGGAGGAAGTTAGAGTGCTGTCTACATCTTGGGCTTATGCAAATAGTATTGCTATTACGGATCTGATGAAGGCTGCATACTGGTCTCAGCCTTCTACGTTCACAAATTTTTACCTTAGAAATATTGAGTCTATTTCTGGCAACCTTAGATGTTTAGGTCCGTTATCTGTTGCTCAGAATGTCATCCACTGAACAGTTGCAACTATAGTTATGCAGGCTTTCTGTTCCAGAAGTGACTCTGTCCTGCTGCCCTCTTCGTTCTGGGGTGATTGACCCAGAGCAAGGGGAAGGGGGGGGGGGGGGATGGTGTTCCCTTATATCACCGGCTTTATAGTGAAAAGCAAGGGAATACCTCCTCCTGAGTGTAATTCCAAGTCGGTGCTGGGATGGTTTTAAAGTGTAAAGCTAATGTCTATCTCATTTATGTAATATTTTTAAAGTGTAGCTCGGTGTGAAGCATTTGTATAAGTCATGTGTCATACAAGCGTTAATATACAATCCTCAGACACTTTTAAATGAGTATGAAGAGTCTCATTCTCTGGACTATATTTATTGGCTTTCCTTTAAGAAATGGGTTATACTGGATGTTAATAGAGAGCATTGATGTTATTGTGCTCAATTACGGATTGGTAATGTGTCTTTCTTATTTTGTATAAACAAGAAAGATATATGTAAATCCTGTTTCTCCTTTTCTCCTTGAGGGGATAATTCTATATATGTAATTGAGCTTATTAGATTTTCCTTTATGTCCTAGGCCCACCAGCCTTTTTTCTATTCAGCTAAGTCTGGGTCATTGGAACAGCATAAAAATATGAAAAAAATTTGGAGTAATTTATATATTTTTTATACTTACCAATGACCCAGACGGGGATGGCCCTCCCATGAGTTGGGAACTCATACCTCCCCGCTGATCATATAACATTTACAAGGCACTGGTTGTAAGAATGAGGATTTGGTGCCAATTTCGGTACTTCCTTGACATTGCGCATGCGCAGTAGACAAAAGTATGGAGGACCATATAGGACATTGGACATTGGATTTTTTTATTTGGATGCAAATTTGGGGGATTGGGAGGGGGGGGGGGGCAAAATTTGTGTTTGGCCCTGAATAATTTAGAGTTAGCACCAGCTAAGTCTGGGTCATTGGTAAGTATAAAAAATATATAAATTACTATAAATTTTTTCATTTTTTATAGGCCTAATCAAAGACTGCCTTTTGTAAATCTGATAACATACAATGTTTTACTGAAGAAAAAACAATGCATCTTCACCAGTCACTTACAGTTAAAGTTTGTCCAAGCACTATTTCTATCACCTTACTTACAAAATCACTGAGCTTGGGGTGTGTCTTGTGAAAATCGGTTATTGTTTCCATCTTTATTTGAAGTTGACGATTTCCTTGAACTAGAAGTAAAATATTATTTGTTTTGTTATCGATTATGCTCTTCATTGCTGCAGTTGCTTTCCTTCACACGTGAAAGGAACTTTTTGGGTGTTAAATTTTTAACCAACAATTTTTTTTTTTTTTTTGGTGCCAAATCAAATTTTTAGTGTAATAGGTTAAATGGGCACTTGACAGCGTGAACACTGTTCTTGAATCAACTCTAAAATTGAATCAGGAGTCTGATATTGACAAGATATCTGATTTCGATCAGAAAGAGTGCATGAAGAACAGCATAAACAGGTTTTATTGCAAAATTAATGTGAAATCACTTGTCATTTGACCAAATTATCTAATTACCATACCTTGTGGATTGAACATGTTGCTGGTTGCATGAGTACCCAGATACAGAGATTACAAGTTACATTGTCACAACAACACTTATAAAATGGAGCATGGGTTTCCCAATCTCCACTTTACAAGTATTGTTGTAACATTAACCTTTTGATACTTTTGTACGTCTTTTGATGTACATAATAAAATAGCGTATTGATACTTTATGGTCATTTGTTGTGTCGCCTGCCCCACGAAGTGGGGAGCGACATATAGGGATTACTTTTGTCATCTTGCGTCGTCCGCGTCACACTTTCTCTTATCCGCCACTCCTCTTTAACCTATGAATGGATTTTGATGAAACGTTCAGTGGTTCTTTATCACATAATGGCATTGTGCACCTCCTATTTTATTTTTTGATCCGCTGTATTTTTTCCAGAGTTATGCCCCTTTTCCACTTAGAATTCTGTCTGAAATATTAAAATATAGTGCAGGCGACACACGTCTTCCATGGAAGACTCACATCTAAGTTTTGTTATTAAGTTTCGATTTTTTAAAGTTTTAACCTCAATTCCTATTTTCTTCCGAATAGTGCTTACCTACACCGTTGAGCTAAATGTTATCGCAGCTTAAAATACTAATATAATCCTGCTGTCAAGACTTTGTAACTGGTTGAGTGCTAGAAGCCACTATCAGAGCTTTCTTAAAATGAGGATACCAGAGCAAAAGCCAACACTTTCCTTGCTTATATTTCATATTCATTCAAACGGAAATAATATTTTTTTTATATACATTTGTTTTATTACAAATTATTGGAGAGTGCCTGTGGGCACTCTCCAATAATTTGTAATAAAACAAGTTTCAGTAACAAATTCAGACCACCAAAATTAATCTAGCCCTCAACCAGATAATCACTAATGTGAAAAATATAGAGGATATTCACGAAAATTTGATGAATACCGAAAATATCTCGTGAGTGGCTACAAAGAAATATGAGGATCTTCACGAGCGACGCAGTCTCGAGTAAAGATCCTCATATTTCTTGTAGCCACGAACGAGATATTTTCGGTATTCATCAAATTTTCGTGAATTTTCTTTTTATTTAATGCTCTACGACTACAAACTCTCCAATTTGTGGCCTTTATTTGCCATTAAGGCGCAAAATTTATGTGCCGAACCGGCGTCCATACAAAAATTACAACAACCAAACTCCAACCATTGGAATGTGTGAATATCCGCACAAAAAGTAGTCCCGTCTTATTTCTCCCCTAACTTTACGATTTACCAAGGCTGGCGAATTGAAATAATCGCAAGGTGTTTCGAAGAAATAGAACAATAACAAAAAACACCACTTTCTTATTTTCAATAACAAGACACGTCATTTTATTTTTTTTGAACTCAATGCACTGAAGACGTGTAAAGTTGAACTGAAGAAATTTGAAAGTGATTTCGGCTTTTCGCTGGAAGGTGAATGAGAAAGTCAAACTTTGAAACCGCTGATTTAATGAATTGATTTAGTCACTGTCACTATCAATTATTCGAATTCGTTTGTATTTGGGACTCTGGAATTCATTACTGATGTGCTGACTCGTTTAAAGTACATGTGATTCGTCATCCGAACCTACGATGATGCCTGAGCATTAAATAAATCTTGTTATTTGTACTTTCTGATGTTTGACGTCGCATTTTGAAAAACGTTGAAGAAACTGAATTCCCAGTGACGTTTGAACGTCTGGATAATTAAAGTCTCAAAGGGTTAAGCAACAGGCAACTATTCTTTCATTGATGCGGCACGATTCCATCGATAAAACACATTTACTTACCATCGTGCCCTTGTGATAAAAACCTGTTGATCCCAAGTCAAACCATGGATGTCGAAACAAATCTACACACTCAAGATTTTTATAAAACAATGGCTTCAATTGGTTGGCATTGTCCTATTCAAAAGTGGATACAAATTTATGTTAGTGCCACTTTGCACTCATAACCCATGTTGCAAGAGCAAATTTTGCACTCACAAACAGTTATCCAGTGAAGGACTGATCATGGTGTTTTCAGTACACCACTATCATTGAATCCTTGAAAAATTTATTAGGATTTGAGAATTCAGTTCATTTCGCCTCACACCACTGCATCTACATGTTTGTGGGCTGTAGAGATTGGTTCTTAATTACACTTGTTGCTTTTTGCAACAACTCCAGTGTCGGTTTTCTCGAAAATGTGTGAAAGAAGTGATTGCCATTCAAAATAAAATCTTCAGCAAAAACTGTCTTATGAGCATCAGTTGTATATATTTATTATTTTGTTTGGCCGAATGTTCAAGCCTCTTCCCATAACCTTTGTGATATTTTTTCACTACCATGATTCTGCTGAGGCCTAAAAAAGTTAAAAATCTGTTTCTCCCTCCCATATGATCCTTTTGGCTGCCACATGCTCTCTTTTTTTTTATAACCAATGCAAACTTAAAAAAATAAAAATTAAATGGTTTATGTGTGATATTTTACCCAAGTTAATAAAATTGATAAATTTGTCCCTTGAGAGCAACAAGGCTTGGCAATGCTTTAGCATTGCAAAATCTTGTTACACTCAAGGAACAAAATACACCACCACACATGCTATTCTGTAGATTATGAGGCCTAAAACATAAAATAAATCAAGAACATGAACTTTTGATGGCATAGAAATAATTACAAAAATAATGAAAGTGTCAATGACACTGTAGCTCAACTTGTTTAAGACATGTACATGTATATTATGTGACACAGCAATGACAAACATTCAGGTAATGCCCTGATAACAAAGATACATGTAAAGTATTGTAACGGTCTGTACATAAATGCTGACCGTAGCCCGTAACAAATATATAGGTAAAGTATTGTAAAAGTGGGGTGACAGTTAGATGCTGAACTAGAAAGGAAATCTTTTGAGTCCCAGAGTGGGTCTGACTGAACCCAAAAATATTTGTTCTCATAGCACAGTGATAACAAAGGCACCCAAAAACACTTGTTCCTGTCACAAGGTGATAACAAAGGTACCCCAAGAAGTTTCGTGAAGATCAGTTCATAAATACAGACTCTAGCCTGAGCCGTATTGACATGTGCACTTACTGTGTATAAGTAGCACTGAACAAATCAAAGTTCATCTAATTTGCATAATTTCTACACGAGAAAAAGCCTGTATTATACGTGATGTATTCCATGTTACTAAACATTCCTACAAAAGTTTATTCAAATCGGAACTCTCATACAAAAGTTCTGTACAAAAAACTGATTGCACTAATTTTGGTACAAAAAGGCTGCTGGCAGCCATCTTGAATTTTGGACCGCACCCAAAAACACTCGTTCTCGTCCCGCAGTGATAACAAAGGTACCCAAGAAGTTTCGTAGAGATTGGTTCATAAATATGGCCTCTAGCCTGAGCCGTATAGAAGTTGTGTACAAACAGCTGATTGGACCTAATTTCGGTACAAAATGGCCACTGGCAGCCATTTTGAATTTTGGACCACACCCAGAAACACTTGTTCTCATCCCAAGGTGATAACAAAGGTACCCAAGAAGTTTTGTGAAGATCGGTTCATAAATACAGCCTCTTGCCCGAGCCGTAATGACACATGCACTTACTGTGTATAAGTAGCACTGAATAAATCAAAGTTCATCTAATTTGCATAATTTCTGCTCGAGAAAAAAACCTGTATTATATGTGATGTATTCCATGTTACTAAACATTCATAAAGAAATTTATTCAAATCAGAAATTTCATACTGAAGTTTTGTACAAAAAACTGATTGAACTAATTTTGGTACAAAATGGCTGCTGGTCTCCATCTTGAATTTTGGACTGCACCCCAAAACACTCGTTCTCATCCCACGGTGATAACAAAGGTACCCAAGAAGTTTTGTAAAGATCGGTTCATAAATACAGCCTCTAGTCTGAGCCGTATAGAAGTTGTGTACAAAAAACTGATTGGACCTAATTTCTGTACAAAATGGCCACTGGCAGTCATCTCGAATTTTGGACCGCACCAGAAACACTTGTTCTCAAGGTGATAACAAAGGAACCCAAGAAGATTTGTGAAGATCGGTTCATAAATGCAGCCTCTTGCCCAAGCCGTATTGACACATGCACTTACTGTGTATAAGTAGCACTGAATAAATCAAAGTTCATCTAATTTGCGTAATTTTTGCACGAGAAAAAAACCTATATTATATGTGATGTATTCCATGTTACTAAACATTCATACAAAAATTTATTCAAATCAGAACTTTCATACAGAAATTCTGTACAAAAAACAAATTGCACTAACTAAAGTACAAAATGGCTGCTGGTGGCCATCTTGAATTTCAGACCGCACCTAAAACCACTCGTTCTCGTCCCACGGTGATAACAGAGGTACCCAAGAATTTTTGTAAAGATCGGTTCATAAATACGGACTCTAGCCCGAGCCGTATTGGCATTTGCAGTTACAGTGCTGAAAGTAGCATTAAATAGATCAAAGTTAGTCTAATTGACATAATTTATGCACGAGAAAAAATCCCGTATTATATGTGATGTATCCCATGGTACTAAACATTCACACAAAATTATTCAAATCAGCGCTTTCATATGGAAGTTCTGCGCAAAAATCTGATTGCACCTAATTTTGTACAAAATGGCTGCCAGTGGCCATCTTGAATTTCAGACCAGACCCCAAAACACTCGTTCTCGTCTCACGTTGATAACAAAGGCACCCAAGAAGTTTTGTAAAGATCGGTTCATAAATACGGCCTCTAGCCCGAGCCGTGTGTACAGGGCGACAGACGGACGACGGCCATGGCAGTACCTCAAATTTGGCTTCACCAAAGTTGAGCTAAAAATTAAAATAAAAAACTGCCCACCCACCTGCAATTTTACAAAAAAGGCCTGAGAAACAGAAGATATACTTTGTGGGGCCTGATCTGTGATTTTTATGCCCCCCGACTTAAGTCAGGTGGCATATAGTGATTGAAGTGTGCATGTGTTTGTGTGTCCGTGTATGTGTGTGTCCGAGCCAATAACTCAAAAACGGTAAGGGCCACAGTCATCAAACTTAACACAATTATAAAGGACCATGGGAGGATGTGTCACACACCATAGCTGGGTTCGTACCTTCAAGGTCAAGGTCACATTTCAAGGTCACACTAAAAATCGGTCAATATTCGTGTCTCAGCCATAACTCAGAAACGAATCATAGTACAATTGTTAAACTTTTTACAAATGTTAAGGACAGTCAGAAGGTGTGTCGCGTATAATAGTTTCCGCCGCATCTGCAAGGTGGAGGTCACAATTGACCATCATATGTTCAGGGTTACAAATCGTGTCTCAAGCATAACTCCAAAACTATTAGGGCTACAGTCATCAAACTTCACACAATTATAAAGGACCATGGGAGATATGTCACACACCATAGCCGGGTTCGTACCTTCAAGGTCAAGGTTACATTTCAAGGTCACACTAAAAATTGGTCAATATTCGTGTCTCAGCCATAACTCAGAAACGAATCATAGTACAATTGTTAAACTTTTTACAAATGTTAAGGACAGTCAGAAGGTGTGTCGCATATAATAGTTTCCGCTGCATCTGCAAGGTGGAGGTCACAATTGACCATTATATGTTCAGGGTCACAAATCATGTCTCAAGCATAACTCCAAAACTATTAGGGCTACAGTCATCAAACTTCACACAATTATAAAGGACCATGGGAGATGTGTCACACACCATAGCCGAGTTCGTACCTTCAAGGTCTAAGTCACATTTCAAGGTCACACTAAAAATCACTCAATATTCGTGTCTCAGCCATAACTCAGAAACGAATCACAGTACAATTGTTAAACTTTTTACAAATGTTAAGGACAATCAGAAGGCATGTCGCATATAATAGTTTCCACCACATCTGCAAGGTGAAGGTCACAATTGACCTTCATATGTTCAGGGTCACAAATCATGTCTCAGGCATAACTCCAAAACTATTAGGGCTACAATCATCTAACTTTGCTCAATTATAAAGGACAACGGGTGGATGTGTCACACACCACAGCCATGTCCGTAAGGTCAAGGTTAATTTTTTTTTTGGGGGGGGGGGGGGGGGGTGGGTTGACATGTGTTACCTTAGTAACATTTTTCTTGTTTATTCTGTTTTGCAGCCCATTACATGCAGTTTGCTTTGCTGGAGTTAGCAGTTTCGCAGGACTGATTATTCTGGCTGCTGGAGTCAATACATTAACTGCTGCACTTGGAGCTTTTAACTTATTCCTATACACACTGATCTATACACCCATGAAGAGAATAAGTATAGCAAACACATGGGTAGGATCAGTGGTTGGAGCTATACCCCCAATGATGGGATGGGCTGCATGTACTGGTGCTCTGGAACCAGGTAAGTCATCGGATAAAATAGTTTCTTATCAACTTACCTCAATTGTTTACTACAGGCTTGCACTGCAGTGGAAGAACCTAACTCGGATAAAATACTCTCAATTTTAATCTTTCCCAAGAGATTTGGAAAAGAAAAGTGGTGTAAAAACACCACGAAAAAATAAGCCAAAACTGGGTCGAGCGCCACCGGCGTACACCCAGTATGGGACGCTCTTCCATAGTACAAATCCACGACTACCGTAAACAGTGCGCAGTGCGTCAATTCGTCATTCTTTTGATTATCCGCACACGTGGTGGATGTGTGCCATTTTGCTCTGTAACAGTGATATTTCAACTCGTCGATAATGGTTTTCCTGTGACTGGAATTATGGATCTGAAGATCGTATAATAACAGGACTGTGTTTTATATATTCTCGTTTATATTTTCAACCACATTCTCATTGTATATTATTTACTATTCCGTTTTTGCGAATGTTTTGTTTACGACATCGTGTCAACGCGATTCGACAATGAATTTTTCGGTTGATGAAATTAATTGTTATTGGAGTTAGGTGTCTATCAGGGACTGTCTGGACAGGATTTCTTCACTCTGTTGAGGGCGGAATTTCTGTTTTTTCGGTCCCTGTCGACCGTCTGGGTTCTGTACCCTCCGGTTTTTTTCTGCCACCTTCTTTCGTAGGGTGTTCTTCTACTTTCTGTTTCTGTTGAGTTCACCTTTTTCTTCTACTGCTCTCACCTCTGTTTTTTCCAGTTCGGTTCCTTTAGGGCAATTCCTTTTGCCCTTGCCTTGGTGCGTTCTCATGGCCGTTTCTTCTGCACACGCGGGTGGTGTGGAACACTGTCATTTCGAGAGCCTCCCGACTCGACCACGTCTGGTGTGAGTTATACCCCCTCTGTGGAGGATGTGCAACTCCTCCCGCCCCCTCAGGGGGGAGGGAACACTGTTGTTTCGGGGCCCCCCTTACTCGACCACGTCTGGTGTGAGTTTTACCCCCTCTGTGGGGGATGTGCAGCTCCTCCCACTCCCGTGGGGGGTGGGGAACGCTGTCGTTTCGGGGCCGCCCAACTCGACCACATCTGGTGAGAATTGCTCCCTCTCCGTGGGGGATGTGCAGCTCCTCCCGCACCAGCGGGGGGTGGGGAACGCTTCGTTTCGGGGCTTCCCGACTCGACCATGTCTGGTGAGAGTTATTCCCCTTCTGTGGAGAATGTGCAGTTTTTTACCATGGTGGATACTGCGGGAGCTGTTGGATTTCTGGTGAAGAGATGCCTGGTTCCGGGACTATGCACCCTCTCCAGACAACATCTGAGGCTGTCACTAGGGTTGTGACTCCTCCTTTGGAGGCCGAGCTAGGTGGCTCTCTCCGCTTTTCCGCCAGTTCCAACATTTTCAGTCGTATCTGCTGCTACTGCTGTTCCGTCTACAATGTCATTGGGCACTGTTTTTAGCCGGCCTCGACTTATCCCTGCAAGGGTCTGCAGGGATGTCTGTAGTGTGGTTGTGGTGTATCGGCCTCAGCCTTCCCCGACTTCAACTCGGCGAAGTCGGAAGTGGCTGCCGACTGCCCCTACTGTGTCCTCTCAGCCGTTGAGCACAGTAGTTTTATACCTGCAGTGGTATGCTGCGGTGTCTGGGAGTGTAGACGTGGGGGTATCGGCCTCAGCCTTCCCTGACTTCAACTCGGCGAAGTTGGATGTGGCTGCCGGCCGGACCCTCTACTGTGGTCTCAGCGCCGTCGAGCACCACAGTTGTGTCATTGGATTCGGATGTTCTTAGTGGGGACACTCTGAACTCCGTGGCGTTTCCGTCCACTCATTCTGGCCACATGACCAGTTTTAGGGGACCAACGTCTTTTGTGCAGCCTGGACCTTCTGCCCCGCAGAGGTCCACGGTGACTCTCATGAGTTCCCGCTCTGTTGATCCTCGGGGTATGTCGTACCCCTATACACGTCTGCCTTTAGGCGTTTCGTCTGCCGCCCGTCGTCCCACGTCGGGTGTTTTGGAGGATCGTGACCCTTCGCTGGTTAAGAGGGTCAGAGGTGAATCCACTTTGCCGGTTCGTTCCCCTGTCGAACCGGCCAGTACGGGCAGTGAGCTTAGGGAGGCCCTCTCCTTACTCACTCAGGTTCTGTCAAAGAGCTTTCCTGTTGCTTCCAGCGAGGCAGCGAGTGGTTTCCAGGTGCCCCCCTATGGCGCCGCCTCCCGGGATTGGAAACAGGCCGCTTTCTGATCCCCCTGGTGTTCCGACACCATGGGAGGCATTGGCTGGTTTGCCCACGATGGGCTATGTGTCTTCCGACTCAGGGGAAGAGTCAGACATGTTTGATGTCGAGAGCCAGCAGTCTTCGGACTTGGGGGCAGCTCTTGATTTTGTGTTTGGGTTCCTTCCGGATTTTAAACCATCAAACCAGCCGACAGTGTCAGCCAGGCCGCGATCATCGGTCGTGCGCCAACAGCCTATGGAGCAACCTGCTTCTGGACATCTTCGACCGTGCCAGTCGGTACAGGTGGTTGAAGCATTTTCAGCCTTGGTCTCTAAGCTGAGTTCCAAGGCTATGAAGGCTCAGTTGTTCACCAGGGTTGATACCTTTTTTGCCTCCGGCGCGTTATCGTTCCTACGATTCTGCCCATCCGTCAGTCTGCCAGACTTTGACGGTTTTGGATCAGGACTCCAATTCCCTTGGGCTTTCCAAGCCCAAGTCTGCTGTCATTCCGATGACGACTCTGGAGTCCACATTGGGCTTATCGAGAGAGATGCTTGGTATGCTTTCTCTCTCCGATCACGTCGTCTCAGCTTTAGCTGCTTATCTGCCTCCAGATAAGTTTGATGAGGTACAGGCTCCTTTGCGTGTGCTGTCCAAGGTGCTCATACATCTTACTCACACGCATGCCTGTAACACGGCTAATCTGGAATTAGTTCGAAGGGACTCTGTGCTGGACACAAGCCAATCCCTTCCTGAGGAGCAGCGCGCTACTCTTCGATCTGCTTCTTTGGCAGGTCCGCAACTTTTCCATGGTTCCGTGTTGACGGTCCGGGATGACTTCCTACGTCATTCTAAAGATCAGCTGCTGTTTCTTCAGCTTGATCAGCCTTCTAGGGTAGGCATGGGCCATTCCAAGCCTAACAAGTACCCTCTGCTTCCTCTGCGAAGCAAAAGGGCTGATCCTTCTGCCACCGCTTCTCCTTCTTACTCAAGGGGTAAGGGTAAGCGTCGGCAGACTTGAGGGAAGTCCCAGGATTCTTCATTCAGTAGAGGAGGTGGTTTCTCCTCTCGCGGGCCTCGTCGGGGCTCGAAATGAAGTTCCTCACCTCGACTCGTCCCAGGTTGGAGGAAGGATAGCAGAGTTCGTAGACCGTTGGGCCACCATCACATCCGATCCTTGGGTGTTAGATGTTGTTCGGTCCGGGCTGCGAATATCTTTCCGAAGGTACCCCACTCTGTCCAGGGTGCCTCTTCCAACCACAGTTCCTTCAGACGTTTTACGTCGGGAACTTTTGTCTACGGAGATAGACAATCTCCTGACAAAGGGGGCGATTGAGGTCGTCAAGAACATTCAGTCAGTGTGGTTCTATTCCCGCCTGTTCTTGGTGCCGAAGAAGGACGGCCGACTCCGACCAGTTATCGATCTGAGTATCCTGAACCAGTCTATCATTGCTCCCAAGTTCAGCATGGAGACTTTCAGGTCGGTCCTCCGTTCAATTCACCAGGGCGATTTCGCGAGATGCTTACTTTCACATTCCGATTCATCGGGCGTTACGGAAGTATCTCAGGTTCGCTTTTCTGGGGCGAGTTTACCAGTTCAAGGCCATGCCTTTCGGCCTCAACCTGGCATCTTGGGCCTTCACCAGACTGATGTCGCATGTGATAGCTTACTATCGCACACCGTCCAGGGTGACTACTTCGGCATATCTGGACGATATCCTCCAGAGGCATTCCAATGCTGCCTTAGTGGAGTCGGATGTCGCCACTCTGTTGAGCTTGCTCACGTTGCTAGGATTCAGAGTCAACGAGGAGAAGTCGGACCTGGTCCCTTCTCATTCATTTTATCATCTGGGGATGGCTTTCCGCACCCAATTCAATTTGGTGGCGGTTCATCAGGCCAAGGCTGTGATTCTCTCAGCTTTTGCTCTTACTCTGTCCCAGTCCACATCCGTGACGACTGGGAGTATTCTCCGGCTAATCGGTCTCTGCTGTTCGGTGACGCATCTCATTCCTCTAGGTCGGCTGCGTGTCAGACCTCTCCAACACAACACTTTCTGCTCAGTCATTGGAGGCCGAATGTAGATTCTCTGGATCTGGTGCTTCAGTTTCTAAAATCTCTTTATCCTCACCTTCTCCCCTGGACGGATGTCCAGTGGCTTTCGAGGGTGTTCCGTTGGACTTACCCACGTCCGATCACGTTCTGACGGCAGATGCCAGCGATCTCGGATGGGGTGCGACGTTGGATCCTCTAGGTCTTTCCCTTCACGGGATGTGGGACCGGGATCATGCAGCTCTACACATCAACCAGAAGGAGCTTCTTGCTCTTCTTCTGAGTTTCAGGCGGTGGATCCCTCACCTGTCGAATCGCCAGGTCCTTCTGTTGTCCGACCATTCGACGGTGGTTGCTTCCATTCGGAACCAGGGCGGCACGCACTCTGTTCCAATGTACGATTTGGCTCGGGGATCTTCTACTGCTCGCTCAGGATGTTCACGCCGGGATGGTTGTTCGTCACATTCCCGGTCGTCTGAACGTCCTAGCCGACTCCCTGTATTGTCGGGGCAGGGTCATTTCCACCGGGTGGAGGCTCCACATGGCGGGTTCCATCGATCTCTTGCGACTCGTTGGAACCATCTGGTGAACACTTTCGTGTCCCCGTGTCCAGATGCTCTGACTTTCGCCGTGGACGCTCTGGCCCTCCTTTGGGATGGTCTTGTCGGCTACGCCTTCCTGCCGGTTCCGATTCTGCCTCAGGTTCTCACCCAGATATGAACCTGCAGTCCTTTCGATCACACCTGTCGCCCTGGTGGGTATGGATCAATCTGCTCCGCTCTCTGTTAGCGGTGGTTCCGGCATGTCTCCCTCTACCTCGCGACTTTCTTTGCCAAAGTCGCCCGAGGAGGTTTAACGTTGACCCGACTTCATTGTGCCTTCGCACATGTCTTTTATCGGGTCCTGTCTCCTCCGTAGTGGTTTTTCGAGACACGCAGTGGAGTTGCTTTTCTTCTTCAAGGAGGCACTCACTCCACTGGTTTAGCCTCTGTGGCTAAGTGGAAGGTTCTTCTGTCGATGGAGTGCGATCACTCTGTTGCTTCTGTCACTCCTTCGATCACACCGCTTGCGGAGTTTCTGGTATATGTTTGTTTCTGGGGATCTCCAGCAATGGGTACAAGTCCATGCTTCGGAGACCTTTTTTCATATGTGGTACTGCATTGTTTCAACACTCATCCTTGCCTCTCCAAGCTTGTTCAGCTCTTTTCCTTGAAAAGGCCTAGGACTTTGCAGTTTACTCCAAGATGGTCACTTTCTTGGGCGCTGCTCTGCTTGGGGGTGGGGGGCCATTCGTGCCTTTATCCTGGATGAATATGCGTTTTCTCACATGTCAGATCTCTCCTGCATCCATTTCTCGATGGATTTGTCTTGCTATTCGTGCAGCTTCCGCTCAGCTAGCTACTGGTGATTTTATTATGAATTGTTTTTTTCTGCCACGAGGTGCGTGCATTGTCTTCCTCTTTTAATAACTCTGTCATGTTGTCGGATGACGGATGTTATACTGGCAGCCTACTGGAGAAATGCTACTTTCTCCTTTTATCTGCGACAGTTGCAGGAGCCGACAGAGGACCTTGGTCCTTGGGGCCCTCTTTCTTCGGCTCAGGTTGTTGTCTATCCCAGCCATTCAGCTTTTTTCAGGGTCAGTTCCAGCTCTGTGCTGTTACTGCCCTTTCTGTCTGTGTGTCACACTTCACCATACGCCTCATCTTTCATTGTCTTTTCTAATGTTTGTGATGCTATGGTTTGATAGGCCTAGGGATCTCTTCCTCTGTCCACGGTTCCAGTGCTATTGAGTTATGTGTGGGTTGGTTATGTGATTTCCTCCATCCTTTTGTCTGTTCAGCCTGTAGTAAACAATTGAGGTAGGTTGATAAGAAATATAAATATTTTTATACTGTACCAATGACCCAGACTTAGCTGGTGCTAACTCCACAAAAAACCAGGGCCAAACACAAATTTTGCCCCCCAATCCCCAAAATTTGCATCCAAAACAAAAAGAAATCATGTCCTAAAGGACCTCCATAGTACGACTCTACTGCGCATGCGCAGTGACGCAGTCGTCCCGAAATTGGCGCCAAATATCATTTCTCTGTTTGGCCCTTCATCAGTCAACATCTCACTGATCTTTGTGCTTGTAAATCTCAGTTTAAAGGATGCCAGACACGTAATTCTTGGAGAAAATGTGATTCTAAGGAGGATAGAAGGAGGAGAGGAAAAAAGAAGTGGCAAAAAATAATCAGGGCTGTACTTAAAATTTTTTGTTAAAATTATGTTAAGTTGCCTATTTTCGAGGCAAACGCCTCTTGTTGTCATTCTTGCTAATTGTTGCACTGCTTATTCAGTGTTTCCTCTCCCCTAACCTTCTAAAGTCCCCCCTTGCAATTCTCCCATGCTTTTGGCATATTTTTGAGAAGTTTCATTTCTAAAATTTCCCTGGGAGAGTTGCTTGCTTACAGAATGTTTTCTGTTATTTTCCCCATAGTTACGTTTTCACCCATGGGTGTATAACGTTTGTGTTCTGCATCTTCCATCTGATGTTCTGCAGATTCTCCCCTGGGAGTCTCTGTTTTGCATCAGATAGAGTGTAATTGAGGACTGATTCCGGGCCAGTTTTTTCAGTGCCTGGAGTCATGTTTTCTGCTGTGTTTACACTGTTTGTTTTCATTGGCAACAGCCTTTTTTGAGGGGGGCTGTTTGCCTTTGAGGTAGTTTATCTCATTATTAGATACATTTATATTATCCGAAAGTGTCTCATTAATTATTTTATATAATTTTAAAATTTTTGACCACACTTTGCCATCGGATCCATCGGGGCTCAACGTTACTTTTCAGCAACTTGGGCTTCTCTGAAAAAATATTTTTTCAAAATTATTTTGTTTTGCAATTGTTTTTTCATTTATTAATGGATCATGTTATTATGTATCTTTGTGTC
This sequence comes from Pictodentalium vernedei, assembly GCA_031216915.1. Classification (NCBI taxonomy): domain Eukaryota; kingdom Metazoa; phylum Mollusca; class Scaphopoda; order Dentaliida; family Dentaliidae; genus Pictodentalium; species Pictodentalium vernedei. The sequence goes on from CM062297.1 coordinate 715,355,465, forward strand.
AGGGGTTTTTGCGAGTAACTAGGACTTATTGTTGTTCCTTCACAATGAAAGGAACTTGTTCAAATTGTAATAGGAAGAAATCTTCCTCTGACTTTCATGATTATTGCATAAATTGTAGTCAGTGTTCTCGCATTAATCCCTGTCCTGTATGTGAACATTGGGATGAGAAACATTGGAAACGTGTGTCACGATATGTTGTTTCTGGAGAAAGAGCGATGCCGGCTCTTTCTCCACAAGGTCACTCTACTCTCTCAGTTTCTATTTCAGAGGAACCAGAACAGGGTGATGTTTCCATGTTATCTTCTTCAAGTGTGCGTCCGTCGTCACAATTAAATACAGAGCTAGCGGCAAAAGTGCTCATGGAGATTAGACAAATGTCGTCCGCTAGCTCGCCCGGTGTAGCGTCCATTCACCGAATGGTTCGGCAGCCGGGTTCGTCCGATGCGGTCCAAGAGGAAATTTTGGGTGATGCGAGCACTATAAAAATAATAGATGCACACCCAGTGACGGCGGATAGTGAACGAGAACGGAGGAAGCCTTTTAGTCCGGTTCCTAGCTCGTCCAGGTCCAGCCGGGCCGCGAGCGAGAGAGGCCCCTCTCTCGTACAACAACATCTGGGACCAGATGTTGTGGTACAAAATGTGTCTTTAGCGGAGCATACGTCCGTCGCTCGGGACGCTCCGTTGTATAAGCAGTCCGCAGAGACTGTTAAGGCTTCCTCTTCTCGCCGGCGCACACGACCGCACCTTGGCTGCGTGACCTCCGATATCTTGCCAGCTTCGCCGAGGAAGGATTATTCGGCGACCAGGTCACACCATCCGGCAGCCAGGGACTCGAGACCGATGGACTCCGGACGTTCGCATAGGAAAAGTATGCGGGAGCCATCCGATGCGGAGCTGCCCTCGGCAAAGCAGCGAAAGACCGCTCCTCCGCAGGTCTCGACGTCGGACATTCTAGTGCAGATAGCACAGCTTATCGCAGCATCCCAGCAGCCGACAGAGACGGTGTCGGATCGAGAATTATCCGACGGCGCTGGGTCGGTACGCTCCGCCGAAGCATCGGGGGCGGACGACCGGGAACATCGGGAGGTCCGACCGGATGGTGAAAGGGATACGGATGAATTGGAGCTATCCCTTTCGGAACAACACAAAGCTGCCGTAGACTCCATCCGGCACTTTCTTCCTCAAGTTGTTCCGTCGGACCAGACTGCTGCGCTTCCGGACAGGAGAATTATAGCGTCATTGGACTCTGATTTTTTCGAGCGGTTCAGGGACATCGCTCCCGAGTTTCCGTCGCAGTCCAATAATGTTGCAAGAACATTTGAATTATTGAACGACGCTATTTTTAAACTTGCTTCCAGGACAGGGAAAGCAGGCTTCTTGTCCGCAAATACTCTCAACCTGCCTTTCATTAATGCAAGGAATAAATTCGACACGGCAGGTCAGGGTATACCGAGAGTTCCTCTGCGTATGGACGACGAGGCGGAAGACTTAGAGCTATCATTACCGTCGTCAGCTTCTATTCCAACCGCAGTGTTGGAAACAGCTATTGCGTCTAACAGAGCCAATTTAGATGCCTTATCTTACGCAGATCACCTTACGAAGGCGTTATCACTGCGTCTTCAAGGGGAAGAGTTTCAGGATATACAATCCTCCTTAAGACTTCTTTCAAGGGCAGTAGCTTATTCCACGTGTAACTCCGCCCTTTCAGTGGCTAATCTGGAGTTGGTTAGACGTGACGCAGCCCTGTCTACATCCACACTAGTGGATTCTAAGGTGAAGAACTCTCTTAGAGTCGCTTCGGTCTCAGGAGATCTTCTCTTTGACGGCAAGCTTTCCGCTATTTATGATAATATTAAAAAGAAAGCTAGTGATTCTCTGTTGTTTAGATCCGCTCCTAAAAGGTCGGATTCAGCAGACACGAATAAGGCAGGCACTTCTGGGTCTTATCCGCCCAAGAGAGGTTCCTATAGAGGTTCCGGTGCGTCCTCTAGCTCTTATTCGAGAGGCCGTCAGGATAGCGACTCTCGTTCGGGACGTCCTTCAGGCCGGGACAATCGGTCGGACGCCCCGAGGTCGACGAGGCGAGGTGCGGGTCGTGGAAGACGTGGTTTCTCCTACCGCAGGCCTCGCAGATCCAGGAGGTGATGGCTCAAACCTCTATCGCGTTCCGGTTGGCGGAAGGTTGTCGAGTTTTTTCTCAAGAGTGGGCGTCGATTACGGACGACCCTTGGGTGAGAGGAGTGACTTCGGAAGGTCTAAAGATATCCTTCAAACGAAAGCCTCCATTAACTCGAAGTCCAAAGTGGACTCATCTTCCGTCAAACCCTCAGAAAAGAGACGCTCTGCTATCAGAGGTGCAGTCTCTTTTAATGAAGAACGCGGTAGAGGTCGTAGAAAACCAGGAATCGCTGGGATTCTACAGCCATCTGTTTCTGGTTCCGAAACCAGACGGCTCGTTCCGTCCAGTCATAGATTTGAGCTGGATAAACAAGCTGATCATCGCTCCGAAGTTTTATATGGAGACGATTCGATCGGTCAGAGCGAGTATTCGGGTGAACGATTATGCAACGAGCATAGATCTCAAAGATGCGTACTTTCACGTCATGGTACATCCGACATTCCGAAAGTATCTACGCTTCGCAGTCCTAGGAGTGGTGTATCAGTTCCGGGCCATGTGCTTCGGATTGAATCTAGCACCCTGGGCTTTCACTCGAGTAATGAACTCGGTAATGATTTACTTCCGAGCTCATTCGTCTGCGGTAACGTCGGCCTACCTGGACGACATTCTTCAGAGGTACGGCAACGAGTTAACGCTTCAGAACGATGTTCAGAATCTTCTTCTATTGCTCCGACGTCTCGGTTTCATAGTAAACGAGGAGAAGTCGGATCTGGTGCCGTCCAAGTCATTCACTCATCTGGGAATGAGCTTCGAGACGCACAACAATCTCGTTCGTCTGCCGTTAACCAGAGCGAAATTAGTCAGTTGTTACGCTCGCTATTGTCTAAATACAGACAAAGTCACAGCGAGAGAATTTATGAGACTGATAGGTCTGTGCGGAGCCGCTGCGGATCTCATTCCGATGGGACGGCTACGCACACGGCCTCTTCAAATTTTCTTGACTCAGAATTGGAGTGTGAAAATTCATTCGCTCGATGTAGACGTTCTCTTGTCAGATCAAGTGAAACAAGAGATTCAGACTTGGGCAAACATTCAGTGGTTAACTCAAGGAGTTCCGCTGCAGTTGCCGGATCCGAGTTTTACCATTATGACGGATGCCAGTCAAACAGGTTGGGGTGCATCATTAATCCCAACGGATTCGAGATGCCAGGGTCTTTGGGATCCGCAATTCCTGTGCAAGCACATAAACATCAAGGAAATGATGTCAATTTGGCTTGCGTTACGTCACTGGATGGACATTATTCACGATGCTCATGTCCAAATCCTATCCGACAATACGACAGTAGTGGCGTATATACGGAATCAGGGAGGCACTCATTCAGTTCCGTTGTTCAATCTAACGGAAAGAATCCTTCTGTTTGCGTTGGAACATCACGTTCTTCTTTCGGTCCGTCACATACCGGGTCGTCTGAATGTGCTAGCAGACTCCCTTTCTCGAAAGGGTCGCTTGTTGCCGTCGGAGTGGACTCTCAACAAACAAGTATTCAATCAGATTTGCTACCAATGGGAACGGCCAATGATAGACTTATTTGCGACACATCTCAACAATCAGTTGCAGACGTATGTGTCCCCGTGTCCGGATCCAAGAGCATTTGCTGTAGACGCTCTATCGATCCCTTGGGACGGAATGATAGGATATGCGTATCCTCCAGCGCCGTTAATTCAACAAGTATTGCTAAAGATAAAACAATCTCAATGCAAGATTCTGTTGGTAGCATCTCTGTCGCCACAGAGACCGTGGATAAATCTACTCAGGTGTCTGTTGTGGGACCTACCGCGGAAGCTCCCTCCACGAGAGGATCTTCTTTGGCAGGGGAAATCGCGCCAACTGCATCACAACCCGCAAGGTCTCAACCTTCACGTTTTTCCGTTGTGCGGTCCTTCTTGCATGGCAAGCACTTTACAGGACGAGCAGTGGACGCGATTTCTAACTGTAGGAGGACCTCCTCTTCGCTAAACTATGCGGCTAAGTGGAAGGTTTTCCGTCGTTGGTGTAGGGATCATTCTGTTGATATATTTGATCCCTCTATACCAGACATTGCTAACTTTCTAGTATACTTGTTTGACGAAATCAATCTGCAACCGGTTACTATAAAGGGTTATAGATCTATGTTATCTGATACCTATGCACATCATGATAGTTTACAAATTGGATCTAATGTCTCTTTATCGAAATTGGTTAGAAACTTTTCGATAAATAGACCAAGAACTCTTAGATTAATTCCTAAGTGGAATTTAGCTTGGGTTCTCCTTAAATTGAAGGAAAAGCCATTTGAACCTCTTGGGACAGTAGATTTCAAATTCTTATCTTATAAGACAGCTTTTCTCTTAGCTTTCTCTTCTGCCAGAAGAGTCAGTGAGCTTCATGCACTATCGGTGGATGATTCTCATTATCGTAGTGTTGGGAACACTATCACCTTCACTACTAACGTCGGTTTTTTAGCTAAGAATCAGGCTCCTAATAAATATCCGGAACCTATTGTTATTAAGGCTCTTCCGTCTTCAGACGGGCGTAGGCCTTTACTCTGTCCTGTTAGAGCACTACGTATCTATAAACAGAGATCTCAGTTCATCAGAAAGGGACGGAAACGTTTCTTTCTGTCTTTGATGCCTAATAGAAAGGACATTTCAGTCCATTCTATTGCTAGATGGATTCAGTTAACTATCCGTACTGCGTATGAAGATTTATCTTCTTCTCAGCAGTCTGTGCTTAAGATTTCTGCTCATGAAGTAAGAGCTCTTTCTACTTCCTGGGCTTATGCTAATAGTGTTGCTATTACAGATTTAATGAAGGCTGCTTATTGGTCTCAGCCATCCACATTTACTAATTTTTATCTCAGAAATATTGAGTCCATTTCTGGAGACCTGCATTGTTTAGGTCCGTTATCTGTTGCTCAGAATGTCGTCCACTAAACAGTTGCAACTATAGTTATGCAGGCTTTCTGTTCCGGCAGTGACTCCGTCCGGCTGCCCTCTTCGCTCTGGGCTATTTGACCCAGGGCAAGGGGAAGGGGGGGGGGCGGGTGTTCCCTTAGGTCACCTGCTTTATAGTGAAAAGCAAGGGAATGCCTCCTCCAAGACAGTATTTCTGAGTCGCTTCCGGGATGGTTTTAAAGTGTAATATTAATGTTTAATTTCATTCATGTCTTATTTTTAAAGTGTAGCTCGGTGTGAAGCATTTGTATATGTCAAGTGTCAAACGGGCTTTAATATACAATACTCGGACACTTTTAAATGATTATAAAGAGTCTCAATTCTCTGGACTACTTTATTTATTGGCTTGTTTTAATAATAATTAGTATAAAGGTTATACTGGATATTAATAGAGAACATGAATGTTATTGTGCTCAATTATTAAGGGTAGTGTATCTTTCTAATTTAAATATTAAATAAGAAAGATACATGTAAAGCCTAATACTCCTTTTCTCCTTAAGGGGTTATCTCTTTATTTTATAATTGAGCTTATTGGATTTTCCTCTATGTCCTAGGCCCTCCAGCCTGTTTACTATTCAGCTAAGTCTGGGTCATTGGTACAGTATAAAAATGTTAAAAAATTTATAGTAATTTATATATTTTTTATACTTACCAATGACCCAGACGGGGATGGCCCTCCCTGAGTTGGGAACTCTTGCCTCCCCGCTGAGTACATAGCGCTGACCAGGCACTGCCAGTAAGAATGATATTTGGCGCCAATTTCGGGACGACTGCGTCACTGCGCATGCGCAGTAGAGTCGTACTATGGAGGTCCTTTAGGACATGATTTCTTTTTGTTTTGGATGCAAATTTTGGGGATTGGGGGGCAAAATTTGTGTTTGGCCCTGGTTTTTTGTGGAGTTAGCACCAGCTAAGTCTGGGTCATTGGTAAGTATAAAAAATATATAAATTACTATAAATTTTTTAACTTTTTAGTAAATTTCCTTTCTTATTATATCTACCGCAATTGTTTACATGGAGGCCCTCCCGTCTTCTTATTTGGTAAGAATCCTTCCTCCCCGCTGATCACATAACTCCTGTGTTGTCGGAATCAAAAAAATGACGAATTGACGCACTGCACACTGTTTTGCAATAGTCGTGGATTTGTACTATGGAAGAGCGTCCTATTCTGGGTGTGCGCCGATGGCACTCGACCCAGTTTTGACTTATTTTTTCGTGGTGTTTTTACACCACTTTTCTTTCCCAAGTCTCTTGGGAAAGATTAAAATAAAGAGTATTTTATCCGAGTTAGGTTCTTCCACTGTAGTGCAAGCCTGTAGTAAACAACTGCGGTAGGTATAATAAGAAAGGAAATTTACTATAAAATTTATATTTCTTTTAGAAATACCTTTTTATACCCCCTGTAATGGGATTTTATTGGTTTCACCATGTCTGTCTGTCCCATCTGTCTGTCTGTAGACAAAACTTTCTGTCAAGAAGTCAAGTAATATGTAACCCATGAAGAGGAAATTGTACATTCCTTATAGCATAAGGATAACCCCCATCGATTTTGAAGGTCAAGGTCACTATGTCCATCTTTCATGTCTGTGTTCACAACCATATATAGTATATGATTGGGTTAAGAACTTAAAGATAGATAGTGCACATATAGTATATGATTGGGTTAAGAACTTAAAGATAGGTAGTGTAGATGCTCCAAGTCTTTCAGCACAAACACGTTTTGTTCTTAGCACCTGACACATTTCAGATAGATTGGTCAATTGGATGAGACGCTTGCAATTCCTGCAGTTGCACAAACTATACATCCATATGAATTGGAGAAGGTGGCAATTCCCAACATTGTCATGCAAAAAAGATAACTTAGCTACTGTATCGGGTAATAGATGATTTCGTATTGAAGTAATAATGTCTCCTGTAACACTGAACAAGCACTCACTTGGCACACTAGTAGCAACTACGCACATCAACTTTTTCACCAATTCAGACATGTATGGAAGCGTATCTTTATGTAACTTCCACCAATCAAGTGGGTTAGTATTTATCCCAGCACATAGCAGGGCATTGTACCTTCTTATTTCTGTCATTGCGATGTCTGAATTGCTCGAATTAAGTGACACTTGTGCTCCAAGCATGGTGCCAAAAAGACGGCAATGTCCTTTCTTTTCGCATGGTGAAGGTGCTGTCGGATCCCCAACACCTGGCACCACAGAATCACTTCCACAGGTATCGGATGCCTGCGCTTTTATACACCCGATTAGCCCAGTAAGTTCTGATGCCACCTTTGCCTCAATAGTCGATCTTGCCTCCAACTTTTGACCGAAAGCACGAAAATGAGGGTCCACTTATGACCTCATGTCCACTTGATTTTCTTCATCTTTCATATCAATGTATTTGTTCATCTTCAGTTTTGCTTGCTCCTTGAATTTCTTGATTCAGGGCGGGTCATTTACTTTCATTTCCAAGCGTTGCCCTAACATTGCTTCAGCTGGACCAACTGCCGATAATGTCACATACGAAGGGGAACTCATCCAAGCTATCACATAAAATGGTTGTAGTAATGAAATTAGCTCAGTAACGAGATTCCACTCAACTTCAGTTGGGGAGTAAGTGGGTTTTGGAGCATCCTGTGTAGTAGTGTATTATCTCCAATGGTGGTTATAATGCCCCTAAGTTCCAAGTCTTTTTACAACATTAAATACGTTGAGTTCCATCGGGTACATACACCTTGAATGAGTCTCAATGTCTTAAGTTTCTTTTCTCGTTGTATAGCCTCCATTTTATCAAGCAGGACCTTGCTCTTGCAGAAATGCTTGCATTACCTGTTTCTTACACCGGTCTTTGGCTTCAGTTACTCCCCGCACATTAAGTCCATCTTGTACAGCTAAGTTCAAAACATGGCAGAGGCATGGAAATTGTTCAACATGTAAGAAGTCTCTGCAACATTTGATGTTCAAACTGACATTGTCGCATGCTGCAGCTACTAACTTGTCTCTCGGCAGCTCCCATGTGTCCAACATTTTGAGAACTTTGTCAGTGATACTTTCCCCTGAGTGTTCTCTGGGAAAAGATTACGCTCCAAGTCTAACACTCTCTAATTCCCATGAATTTGAAATGAAATGTACAAACTGATATATGAATGCATTGCCTTAGATGTCCATATATCAAAAGTGGCATAAAAGTATGTGTTGTTTTTTTCAAATAGTTTCTGCACTGTAGCTTTCCTATCGTCATATAGTTTTGTGATCTCCTTGTCCATTGTGTCTCTCGAAGGAACTATGAATCTTGGATTTGATGTGTAAGAGTACTGTAGAAATCCAGGGTCATTCACTATAGATACAGGCTGAATATCTGAACATAACATCTCAATTGGTTTTTGCAAGTTCCTGTTCTTGTCACTGTATAAGAATTACTGGGCGATTCACTAATTTCACTAGATTGAGTATCATTCAACTCTCTAGAAGCCTCCATTATTATTTTAAATTTTAACAACTGGTTATGCTATATTTTAAACAAATGACCAGTAGGTAGAGTTATAGAATTACAAATGATTTATTTGGAACCATCTGGCATCTGCCAATGGCCCAACACTCAAGTCAGTGAACGTTTGCCATGTGACATCGTCATGATTGAAGATTGTTAGTTTGTTACTGAACCAAGTGCGTTCCAATCAGGGCATTCTCTGAAGTCTGTGGAATCAATAAAGACAGAGGCGGTACTCTGAAGTCACTGTCGTTTGATGTCACTGACTTCAAAGAATGTATCTGACGAGCTGTTATAAGATCTCATACCAGATGACCAGACACTGTGTATTGAGTCTATTGACTGGTGATTGAAGCTTTGGTTTTCCGTACCAGATAACCCCAGTGCTAAAGCTATACATACATCTATGTATTAAAGTCTATGAACTGGTCCAATATCGGACCACCATTTGTAGACCGGCCGCATGCCTAATCTACTTAGTGGTGGAAATCAATGATTTTTGTGTCGCCGCCCCACGAAGTGGGGAGCGACATATAGGGATTACTTTTGTCGTCTTGCGTCGTGTGCATCGTCGTCCGCGCCACACTTTCTCTTATCCGCCACTCCTCTTTAACCTATGAATGGATTTTGATGAAACTTTCAGTGATTCTTTATCACATAATGGCATTGTGCACCTCTTATTTTATTTTTTGATCCGCTGTGTTTTTTCCAAAGTTATGCCCCTTTTCCACTTAGAATTCTGTCTGAAATATTAAAATATAGTGCAGGTGACACACGTCTTCCATGGAAGACTCACATCTAAGTTTTTCATATGAGTGTCTGAACCCTTATAGATCAAAGTTGTTCTAACTATTGAAAATGAACTTTTGTTTTGTATTGCTAGGTGCTTGGTTAATGGGTGCAATTCTGTATGCTTGGCAGTTTCCGCATTTCAAAGCACTAAGTTGGAATTTGAGGCCAGACTATTCTCGTAGTGGATACAGGATGTCATCTGTAGTAAATCCAGCATTATGCAAAAGAGTGGCTTTACGTTATAGTGTTGGCATGATTGGACTGTGTACACTAGCACCAGTTTTAGATGTGACAACATGGACATTTGCAGTGGACTCCTTGCCATTAAATTTATATTTGACATATTTGGGTTGGAGGTTTTATCGAGATGGTGACAGCAATTCCTCCAGAAAACTGTTTAAATTCACATTGGTCCACATACCTATATTGATTATGCTTATGTTGATCTCCAAGAAAAGTTACAGTCATAAAAAGTCAGACACTATTGACAGTTTGCAGTCTAAACAAGAAATTGTTTTGGGGTGTTTTTAATAAAATGCAATTTTAACTAAAACATTTCTTGTTCTGTTGGCAACATTCTTTCTGTGGTAAGATATTCATCACATGTTATTCCACTGTTCAAAATAATTTATTTTAATTATGAGCTACTTTATGAGAAGCCGGAAATGTTTACTACATTTGTATTTATTTATTGGGGTTTAACCCTTTACCCAACGAATCGGCCGCATCCGCCCGCGTAATATGCAAATTCAGTTGGTGAAAAAATATTATTTTTCAAAAAAATTCAACAAAACCATATCATGTGACCCCTCGTTGGAACAAGCTCGTCGAGCTCGTTCCAGTGACGGGTCACATGATATGGTTTTGTTGAAATGTTTTGAACAATTTGAAAAAATGATATTTAAAATAATACATTTTGATATCGTTTGCGTTGGGTAGAGGGTTAATTAATAACACTTTCAACAGCCAGGATCGCCTCATGTCGGACAGTTTTGCAGGTGGAGGAAGCCAGAAAGAATCACCGAGCAATGGCGAGCAACTTTCAGACTCTCCAACAAACTAACTCCACAAAAAAAGGGTTAGCAATGGCTGAAGACAAGTGCACCATCGACATGCAGTATGCACGCCTTAGTACACAACTTGCCAATGTGCCCCCAGGTGGACAATTGGGATGAAGTACCTTGTCCAAGGATACAACGCAGTTACACCCGACAGGGATCGAACTGTGCACCTTTTGCTTTGAAGGCCAATGCAGTAACCACTGAGCCACCACACTCCCTAAGAAATGTTTAACATATATTTTTCGATATCTGTTGTCAAGATATATGCAGTGGAGCCCACTTAATTGGATATCTCTCAACTGAATAATCCTGTTAATTGAATATAATTTCCCAACACAAAATCATTTACCATACCTCCAGTACAAATTTGACCTGTTAATTGAATGCAGGTTATAGAGTAAACTCCTATTAATTGAATAAAAAATCTTGCAACCTGTCGAGAAATTCACCCTGACTCTCCCCAGTTTTCCTTTGTTTATAGACCTATTTGGCCTCAGTACATTCAATACAGGCATTTAATCTATTATATCTTGTTTGACAGAGCTCATGGAGCTCTGTCTTACAAGACTTAATAGAATAAATGCTAAGTTTATCTCTGGAATACAGAAACGTGACACAATCCCTGTTAATTGAATACTCCTGTTAATTGAATAATTTTCATTGGCAAAGTGGCTATTCAATTAACAAGGTTCCACTGTATAAGAGAATATCGCACCGGATGTGCATCACACAATAAGTATAGATTGATATCACTATTCACGTTAAGCATTTGGTGTTTTAATTCCTTCCATGCTGCTAAATTTTTCCCATAATACAAATAAGAATTTAACTTATTCAATCTTGGACTCTGTCAAACAAGGTTGAATTGTTATCTCAAGCTCAAGGGGGCTGTAATTGGTAGAGTCCTAAATTATTTTTTGGTCACCAAAATTTGTTCAGAAGTCTTTGCCTAGTTATAATTTTTTAGGAAAGTGCCAAGAAGCACTCTCCCATAAACTATAACAAGGCAAATCCATGCAGACTAAATAATTTCACTTCAAAGATAATATGAAGCATATCCAGTGAATATGAAGCCTTTAACCATTTACCTAATATGAAAAGCAGATGACACTTACAAACAAAATTCTTGAATGACTATCTTTTATAATTTTTTGCCTCAAAAACATATGTTATGACCCCTGTTTGGAACGAGCTGGACACGCTCGTTCCAATGAGGCATCATAAGCTATGATTTTGAGACAAAAAATTAAAAAATATTGAAAATTAATTGGCGATTTTTGTGAATAGCGCTGGCTGGTTTTGGTCGTTACGTTGGGTAAAGGGTTAAGAAGTAGCTCTGCACTTTAAAGTAAAACCCAAATATCGGCTTCCAACACTCTTATAGTTAATGATCACTTTCTGTTGTTCTGCTGTCCATCCGGCATCAACTTTACATTACTGATTTCTCAAAAAACTACTGGACTGAATTTGATACACATGTTCCATATCATATATCAATTAAGTCTGTTCGAATAAAGTTGGGGGCAAAAGAATGGGTGTAATTCTGTCGGCACCCACCAAGTTTTTTTAAAAAATTAAAAAACTATTCTCCAGAACCACCAATCAGAATCTTTTGATATTTGGTGTATAGCATCCTTAGGCAGGTAAGATTCAAGTTTGTTCACATCCAAGTCCCTAGATTCATATTTGGGCTCCCTATGGGAGCCTGGGTTTTAACCTACTGCAGTATGAGTGAAAAATCACTTGAAATCCTTCAAAATTCCTTCTAAACTCAAAACAAGAGAATACACCCAAGGTGCTGACATCCCCATTGCTGCTAAGTCGAGGGATAGGGTTGTGTCGAGATGGACAATATCTCCCACCCACCCCAATGTGGAAAATTATTTTTGCATCAAATCACTTGAAATCCTTCAAAACACATTTTAAAGCAAAAGCAATAAAAAAAGCACCCCAGTGCATCCTCAAGTGGAAATTTTTAATTGCATAAAATTCTCAAAATCTTTCAAAACTATTTTAGGGCCAACAAAATGTTTTTTTTTAAAGTTCCTGCATTGAAATCCTTCAAAAAACACATTTTAAAGCAAAAAAAAAATCAACACTATACAGTCATGTAATTTTAAGAAGAGCAACACCAAGCATATGCCCCCCTCCCGTAATGCCAAAATGGACATATTTTCAATACTATGCAAACAACATGGAAGGGGTTTACCATCTTTGTTTTAGAGCAGGGAGAGGAAATCCAACACCCAGGAGCAATTGTGAGATCCACACACACCTGTTACTGTAGGTTTGCGACAATTGTTTTCTCTGTTTTACAACAGGGAAATTTGACATGCCCACTCTCCCCAGTGACAACTGTGAGGGCCACAGACAACTGTGATAGATGTCTGGTGACGATCTCACCATCCATGATACAGAACAAACATTATTTTACTGCAGGGACATGAATTCTAACCCTTCAGTTGCAATTATGACTAATGGATGACGCACCCTGATGCACCCTTCCCTCCCACCCCTGGTTATGACATTGACATAAGTAAAGTTTGGACACTGCTTATCCTGGAAAAATATATAATTAGAATTCCATGTCCCAGAAAAATGGCCTGTTCTGGACATTATAAAACTTGCAAGCCAATGAAATTATTTCCTGAAACTATGTTAAGATTAACAAGGTAAATGAATACTAACGCACACCTGCATCAAGTTGGGAGAAGGGAATTGGGAGAGCACATGTTTGGAATGTGAGTGCTTTTAAATATTTCTTTAATCAGGATAAGAATCTTTGTATACCCACCACCCCTAAAAGAAAAGAAAGTGTCAATGACACTAGCTTAAGTTGTGTGTTGTGTTTGATGAAAAGGATAAAAAAATCCATTATTAATGGACTTACTAACCCTATGCAACTCTTTACCCAATGAAATGCCAAAACCAGCCAATACTATTCTCAAACGCGCTCGGACTCAGCTTATGACGCCTCATTGGAATGGATTGTGAAAAGTTTTTTGTTGTTGTGCATTCTAATGAAAGTGTCAAAGACACTGTAGCTTAACTTGTCTGAGTGTTGTGTTTGATGAAAAGGATAATGTGCAATGTTTATGAAAGGATTATGAAATAAGACAAAAATTGTGATAATTGGGAAAATGTTCATTTCTGTTCCCTGTATGCTATGTTTTTGATAAAAAATAATATGAAGTGTACACTGTACTAAAGAGTGAGGGGTGGGTTAATATGACCTCACAGTTAATGTATGTGGCCCTCACAGTTAACGTAGATCAACAAAAGTTACAGTGAAATTATTCCAAAACGAGTCATCCTATCAAGTTACATTGACATCCCTTCATATATATGGCCTGTAGACTGTGCTAAAGGTTTTCGGGCTTCGGGCCCTTGTAGCCATCAGTTTCCCAATTGCGTCCAAAGGGGACGTTCTCATCTAGACATTATATGAAGTTAACCTACCAAGTTACAATGACATCCCTTCATAAATATGACCTGTAGACTGTGCTAAAGGTTTTTGGGCTTTGGGCTCGGGCAGCCATCAAGGTTGAATGATCGCAACCAAAAGGGGACATTCTCATCTGGAGTGATCCTACGAAGTTAAAATGAAATCCCTTCATAAATATGACCTGTAGACCGTACTCACGATTTTTGGGCACCTGTAGCCATCACAGTTGACCAATCACGACCAAAAGGGGATGTCATCATCTAGGCATTATATGGCAGGGCTCGAAATAAACGGTTGTCCGCTTGTCCCGGACAACCAATTTTCGTTTGGGACAACCAGCCAGTCCATCAGCGCTTGTCCCTGGGACAACAAGATTTTATGTCAGGGAGTGCAAAAATTGCGTGTTTCATCAAGTTTTTGCTTCAAAAGACAGGTCCCAATATCATTAAATTGACACAATTATTTACAAGAAAGCCTTCAAAATGCGTAACTGAAACAATCACCTCTCAGCAGTTTATTTTTATCATCACGTAAAATCCACGTTTTTTCATGCACCAAATAATTCACATAATCTCATTGGCTCTTCATAATTACGAGATATCTGGGCTGGATGTCAAGATTATAGCGCAAGCGCATAGTCTCTACTTTTAAAGTAAACATGTTTCCAATGAAAACAATGTGTGCATTTGCAGAATAAAATTGTTTTTTGTTTTTTTTCGAAAGGGTGGCTTTAAATTGAATTACTAACGGGCGAATTTAAATAGAAGGTGATGCGAGGAATCTGCTGTGCGGAAAGTTCAAAAATGTAGGTAATCTTATATGAATAGTTTGTTTCCGATACGGAGGTAAAAATATGACCTAAAAATGACTGGTCCACATTCAGTGTTTGTTGACAGCGCACAAAAAAAATTGTGGGTACCAGGGGTTTGGGGGTGTTAGCAGTCAGTTGAGCTGGGTTACTACTAGAAGTTACAACTGGTCTTCGATGTCCAAGCCTACAATGTCGCTATTAAATTTTGGATTCAGCCGTGGTGACAAGCGTCGAGAAGCTAATGTCAGTAATGATCAATCGGGTGAAAAATAAAAAAAACGAGGAAATAGTGATGATTCATCAGCTAATACTGAGACTGAGAGTGCAAATAACAACCAGGGCACCGCTAGTCAGCCAAAAAAAACGTTTACGAACTTATAAAAAATTGTGGGAAGAGGGGAGAGCATGGCTGAATTTCGATGAAACAGAAAACTCAATGTACTGTAAATTGTGTGTGAAATACTTTCCTACGTCAGGGTCAATGAATGCGTAAGTTATTGTTGAACTGTATTTTAAATGATATTCACAATCACTGGAAATAATGCCCAGTCTGTCTTATTTCAGATTCTCATCTGTAAGGCATAACAGATCGAGAATACTTGTCTTTGAGTATATAAACGTTTGAAAACCTTCATTTGTAGTATTGCTTAAGCCTTTAAATAAAAGTGTATTATTCAAGTAGTTGGTTTGTTATTACTGTAAAAGAAATTCAAAAACTAATTTTTCCAAGGAACACCTTGGACAACCTGATTTGGTTTGGGACAACCAACATATGCTTTCCGGTTGTCCCATGGGACAAGTGCAAAAAAATCTAAATTTCAAGCCCTGTATGGAGTCAATCTAACAAGTTACAATGAAATCCTTCCATAAATACGACCTATAGACTATGCTAAAGGTTTTTGTGCTCGGGCAGCCATCAAGGCTGAATGATCGCGACCAAAAGGGGACGTTCTCATCTAGACATTATTTGGAGTCATCCTACCAAGTTACAATAAAATCCCTTCATAATAATATAGAACCTTAGTGAGCACGCTCACATACCCCACGCACCCCGATATTTCAAGCTGTAATCATTTTTTAAAAATAAACATAGATTCTAGGAATACTGCAGAAAACAGTGTTCTGTAGTTTCAACGGTACTGAAAGAATTCAAGCAGAGAAAAAGCCCGGAAAACAATAATTTTGATGAACTTTTCAAAGTCTATGGGGCCGTAATTTTGGTAAAAATCAGTGGAGCGGAACAAAATCCAAACTTGTTCTGTAGGCCACCATGTTAGACTAACATATCAAAAATCAGCTCAATATCTGGAAGCGTGTAGGAAAAAAGTCTGGAAAACTGTAATTTTGATGAACTTTTCAAAGTTCAAGGGCGGTAATTTCGGTAAAAATCAGTGGAGCAGAACAAAATGCAAACTTGATCTGTAGGCCGCCATGTCAGACTAACATACCAAACATCAGCTCAATATCTGGAAGCGTGTAGAAAAAAAGTCCGGAAAACTGTAATTTTAATGCATTTTTCAGAGTCCAAGGGTCGTAATTTCGGTAAAAATCAGTGGAGCGGAACAAAACGCAAACTTGTTCTGTAGGCCACCATGTTAGACTAACATACCAAAAATCCACTCAATATCTGGAAGCGTGTAGGAAAAAAGTCTGCAAAACTGTAATTTTGATGAACTTTTCAAAGTTCAAGGACCGTAATTTCGGTAAAAATCAGTGGAGTGGAACAAAATGCAAACTTGATCTGTAGGCCACCATGTTAGACTAACATACCCAAAAACAGCTCAATATCTGGAAGCGTGTAGAAAAAAAAGTCCGGAAAACTGTAATTTTGATGAACTTTTCAAAGTTCAAGGGCCGTAATTTCGGTAAAAATCAGTGGAGCGAAAAAAAATGCAAACTTGATCTGTAGGCCACCATGTTAGACTCACAAACCAAAAATCAGCTCAATATCTGGAAGCGTGTAGAAAAAAAGTCCGGAAAACAAGTAGGACTGACTGACGGACTGACGGACGGACCAGTCAAAAACATTATACCCCTGCAACTTCGTTGCGTGGGGTATAATTATGACCTGTAGACTGTTCTAAGGGTTTTCGGGCTTTGGGCCCCTGTAGCTGTCACAGTTGCCGGTGCTAAAGGTATTTGGGCTCGGGCAGCCATAATGGTTGAATGTTCGCAACCAAAAAGGGACATTCTCATCTGGGCATCATCTGGAGTGATCCTACAAAGTTACAATGAAATCCCTTCATAAATATGACCTGTAGACCGTGCTCAAGATTTTCGGGCTTCGGGCACCTGTAGCCATCAAAGTTGACCAATCACGACCAAAAGGGGATGTCATCATCTAGGCATTATATGGAGTCAACCTAACAAGTTACAATGAAATCCTTCCATAAATACGACCTATAGACTATGCTAAAGGTCTTTGGGCTCAGGCAGCCATAAAGGCTAAATAATCGCGACCGAAAGGGGATGTTCTCATCTAGACATTATTTGGAGTCATCCTACCAAGCTACAATGAAATCCCTTCATAATTATGACTTGTAGAATGTGCTAAAGGTTTTCAGGCTCGGGCAGCCATCATGGTTGAATGATCGCAACCAAAGGGGACAATCTCATCTGGGCATCATCTGGAGTGATCCTACGAAGTTACACTGAAATCCCTTTATAAATATGACCTGTAGACTGTGCTCAAGGTTTTCGGGCTTCGGGCACCTGTAACCATCACAGTTGACCAATCACGACCAAAAGGGGATGTCATCATCTAGGCATTATATGGAGTCAACCTAACAGGTTACAATGAAATCCTTCCATAAATATGACCTTTTGCCTATGCTAAAGGTTTTTGGGCTCAGGCACCCATCAAGGCTGAATGATCGCGATCAAAATGGGACATTCTCATCTAGACATTATTTGGAGTCATCCTACCAAGTTACAATGAAATCCCTTCATAAATATGACCTGTAGACTGTGCTAAAGATTTTCGGGCTTTGGGTCCCTGTAGCCATCACAGTTGCCCAATCAGGACCAAAAGGGGACTTTCTCATCTAGACATTGTATGAAGTCAACCCACCAAGTTACAATGAAATTCCTCAATAAATATGACCTGTAGACTGTGCTGAAGGTTTTCAGGTTTTGGGCTCGGGCAGTCGTCACCGTTGGCAGATCAAGCCCAAATGGGGAAATTCTCATCTAGACATCATAAGGAGTCATCCTACCAAGTTACAATTACTATGTCAAGTTAAGCTAAAAATTGGGGGGGGGGGGGGGAGGTTCCAGGTAAACAGAGTTTGTCTTTGCTGATTCAAACCAAACATTTTGGTTGTGCAAGATGAGAGTAAGAAAGCTATTTTAGGGTGATTGTGCCAAAGGTCCAGTGACCTTTGACATACAAATTTTCCAGGTTTCGGCTCTCTAAAAGTTTGCTGAGCCCAAACTTGACATGGGTTGGGAATGATGATAATGAGGCCATCATTCCAAAGGTCAAGGTCACAGTGACAAATAAATTGAAAATTACCCTGGTATTCACTCTCGTTGCTGTATCAGGGCATTTCTTCAGGGGATTAGCAAACCTGGCCAGGCTTCTTGTTATTACTCCCCTCCCCCCCGCAAAAAGGGGGGGGGGGGCATATACTGGGAACACCTTGTCCATCCATCTGGAGGCATAATTTTGTCTGCAGATTTTCCCAGACATTTATGGACCAATCTACTCGAAACTTGGTATGAATGTTCACCACCATGGGAACCTGTGCACCTGTCATTATAGTTTCAGATGGATTATTTTTACCAGAATTATGCCCCTTTTTGACTTGAAAAAGCAGGCCTACAATTTTGTCCAGAGATTTTCTCAGACATTTACGGGTCAATTCCTTTGAAACTCAGTATGGATGTCTACTACTATGGGAACCTGTGCACCTGCAATTAGTTTTGATCAGATGTTTTTTGTCACGAGTTATGCCCCTTTTTATCTTAGAATGTTTGAAACTTTGTCCAGAGATTTTCTCAGATGTTTATGGGTCGATTCCTTTGAAACTGGGTATGAATGCCAGCTACCATGGGAACCTGTGCACCTGCAATTATAGTTTCGATCAGATGTTTTTTGTCAGAGTTGTGCCCTTTTTTATATGCCCATTTTGAAAATAGGTCGTATGATGGTATACCGCCTGTCCATCTGTCTGTCCATCCATCCGTCCACACGTCGTACAGTAACTTGAAAACGCTTCGAGCAATTTTTGTGATTATTTGGTGGAAAGTGTATGTTGATGGAAGGAAGCTCCCTTTTGATTTGTGTCGCTGTCCAATTTGTATACTCATATTGTGTGCTTCCCTCTTGTAATTAATAACGGGTGTATCATGCGCTCCTGGCGCAGCTGTTTATTATATGACGTCATTTTTTGTGGGAGCGCGGTGGCTCAGTAGGTAGAGGTGCAGGTTGCAAAGCCGAGAGGTCCTCGGTTCGAATCCCACCTGCGGCAACCGCGTTGTGTCCTTGGGCAAGACACTTCATCTCCATTGCCCGCATGGGGGCACGATGACGCCGTGTACTAAGGCGTACTGCACGTCGATGGTACGCATGTCTTCAACCAATCTAACCCTGCCTGAGCTGTAGTGCGGAGTTACGATGTTGGGGAGCTGGCAGCTGCTCGTCGTTGCTCGGCTGGTTCTCTCCGGGTACTCCGGCTTCCTCCACCAGTAAAACTGTCACGGTCATGATTAGCCATTGTGCATAAATATGTGACCTAAACATCAATAAATAAATAAAAATATGTTATGGCGTTGTCAGTCTGTCTGTAAACAATTTTTGTGTCGCCTACTCCTCCAAAGGTTTACATGCTATATTGTTCAAACTTTACAAACATGTTGATCAGTAAGAGCAGGTAACTCCATTTAGTATTTCCAGAATTATGCCCTTTTACTACTCAAAACATTACAGTATTGTGTCGCCTATTCCAACATTTTACGTGCTATATTGTTCACACTTTGCACGCATGTTGATCACCAATTGCCGGTTGTTCATGTGGTAAGAGCAGGTAACTCTGTTTTGTATTTCCAGAGTTATATCCCCCCCCCCCCCCCCCCCCCCCCCCCCCCATTTAGTACTTAATACATTACAGTATTGTGTCGCCTACTCCTTCAACATTTTACATGCTATATTGTTCAAACTTGGCACACATGTTGATCAACAATTGTCGATGTGCATGTGACAAGAGCAGGTAACTCTGTTTTGTCTTTCCAGAGTTATGCCCCCTT